>OZ007567.1:63994857-64564857 GCA_963931925.1 Onchidella celtica
TCCTCTTTTTTCTACTTCGATACTTACTCATTTGTGCCCAGAGGAGGGAGAGAAAGAGAAAGAAAGAAAGAGAGAGAGAGAGAGAAAGAAAGAGAGAAAAAGAAAGAGAGATAAAAAGAAAGAGAGAAGGGGAAAGACAAATAGGGAGCAAACTAGAGAGGAGAAGAGCTAGAGAGAAAGGGAAAGACAGACAGGGAGAAAAAGAGAGAAAGAGGGAAACAGAAAGAGCGAGAGAGACTTTCTTTTGACTGGTCTCAAACATTTTAGATTATTTGGGACAGTTTTATCAATTACTAGCTAAGCCACCCAATGTTGTCCGGGATATGCCTGCTTCCGTCCTCCACATACACCTCCACACACCCAATTGACCGCCTGTAAGACAAGTGGTAAAGGGACACATTTTGTTTTCTATTGCCTAAACAACAAAAACATACATATAGACCCGCAACAGCACAGGTGCCAAGAGGTATCGAGATTTGTGGGTAGATCTGGCAAAAGCTGAAGGCGGAATTTTTATACCCTGTTAGAAAATCAAAATAAAATATTTCTAAGATGATTTGAAGTAAAATATTTTAACTGAATGCAGAAAAATGGCAAATATCACCCCTCTCACCAACAAAAATTTATAATTCATTATTAAATAAATGTTAATAGATATTCAAATATTTTTATAATACTTTAGAATACAAGTTGTGAGTTGTGAACTGTTGTGAGTTGTCAACGGCGCCTAACAGGCTGCGGTTACAATTTGCTCTGAGCTCACTGAGATAGAGAGAGATAGAGAGAGGTAGAGAGAGTGAGAGAGAGAGAAGGTGAGAGAAAGAAAGAGAGAGAGCTTCTGTAAAGCGCATAGAGCATTTCTAATGGCAATGGATATGCGCTATATAAATGGCATCCATTATAAATGCCATCCATTAAATATTTTATTTTATAACCAAGTCTCAATTTCCATAGCAAAAAATCCCCCTTTTAGAGGGTTTTTCTGAGGAATTTGGTCTTTTACATCAGGCCCGATTTCGTCAGACCCACTCACATCTTTTTAATTGCATCAACAACCAAAACAGGAATAAGACCCACAACAGCGCAGGTGTCAAAAGGTACGGGAGATTTACTAAAGATTACTGCTCGTCTCGGTATTTTTGATGCAGGAAACGAAAGTTGACTCAGCAGACATGTACATGTATCACTACTCCAGGAGGCGCACTATCTGCCCCATCACTTCAGCGCGTTACAGACAGTTAACCTCTGTGTGTGTCCATCACCGACTTGTACACGCACGGTCTGAATTTGACAATCGGAGCAACAGAAGAAACTCGACGAGAACAACTGTAGTGAATGTACAGCAGCCACTTGGAAGATCATTGAATCACCACTAACAGAATTGTCTAGGTCAGTGGTTCTCAACGTGGGCGTGGATTGCCCCCACGGGGCAGCGATTTTGAGTTGGGGGTGGGGGGGGGGTGGGGGGGGCGAAAGACGAAAGACGAAAAGGGCGACATGGGAGCCAAAACGACGAAAGGTGCGATTGGCGACTGGCGAGCGAAAACAATTGGATTATTGTGACAAATACTTCACAGCCTTCCAGAAGACGGAGGTGTCTGTTTTTAACCCTACCCAATGTGTGACTCACAGCCAGCGTGTCGTGGCCAGTTCCCTCAGTGGCCCTCTCCATGAGACTTGCAATTTGTGAAAAGTCTATTGTTGATTGCAATTAATTAAAAATGCTTTCTGTTTTTTGTTTATCTGGATGATCACAATATGTAAAGTCAATGAAAAAGCTTTGAAAGTCTCAAGGCCATGATTTGTGTGTAGTCTGTGTATTTGTGGAAAGCATGTTGGGCTCGGGTAGGGATTAAGGAGGGCAACAAAAACAAGTTGGGGCCTAAGGGAGTAATTGCCTGAAAAAGTTTGAGAACCACTGGTCTAGGCGTAACCAGGGCAAACCACGAATTTTGTTCACCCTTCCCGGGTACCATGCACCCCTTAACCTATGCTCCACGTTGTTAGCTTGGCGGCGCACCGAGACGAGTCTGTTTTGTCTCAGTTTGACTGTAAGATCTGCACTATGAAGTTAAATGGGACACCTAGCGCACTAGGTAAGACCGAGGCAAGTCTGGCTGTCTGTCTCAGCAGTTCAGGCGCGTCTTGACTCAGCTGGTGGAGAGAGAGGCCTCGCGCCCTGTGTCAAAACAGACTAGTCTTAGTACACCACCAGCCTTATAGAGCTATAAAAAGTTACAGTGACAAACAGTGTCCTTGACTTGGGGATACGGTGGTCTAGAGGCAAGGTGCTCGCCTCTCATGCCGAGGGTACGGGGTTCAAATCCCTATCGGTGCAGGCATGTTGGAATTTGGGATTTTTCTCATACTTTCCTGTCCATGATCCTATGGTAGGTAGGATCGAGCACCTAGTCTTCTCGGATAAGGACGAAATATTAGGAGGGCGCATGTGCACGTTGCGTACGTTAAAAATACCTTGGCAGTTGGAAATCGAAAAGAGCAGGCCATACAAGGCCGCTGCCGGGGCAAAATTCTAAAAAACAACAACAACGAATCCCTACTGCAACAAGAAAAATAAAAAGTGAGGTGTAAATGCCAAGGGCAGCGAAACCTCCCAAAATAAAGACCTAAATACAATGTCCTTGCTTATGCTGTAGATGTTTTTGTCTAAAGCCACAGTCAGTGATAAATCAATTCCTTCTGGAGCATGAATGTCGTATCTTCCAGCTGTAGATCCCATTGGATCCTTCTCTCTAGTGAACAATATCTGCCCGGGTATGTAATTCATTCATTGCATTAATTAAAGAACACAGACAAATCCAATTAAATTATTTGAAAATGCAAGTTGTTGTCTAATTTTCTATGATCATGATATAGGCGGGGTGGAAGTTGTATGAAAGCTGTAACTCTGAAGTATTTGCTCCAAAAATGTGCCGCTCTTGCTTTAGCCTTCTGGAAGTTAGAGATAATGACAGTGAGCACAATATTTTTCACACTGCCGTCCAGCCATGATGTTATAGGGCAAATCGGGCAATTATTGCAGCACGAACATAACTATCATAATAATAAATAAAATAATCTTCTAGGAAAAAAATCCAGCCAAATAAACAGTACTGAGAACAACTTTTTTTTGTGTGGCAATGGTTTTCACATGTCATACGTGTGTATAAATTTGCATTGCTGTCTGTCGTGTCTTGAGGTGAACAGTAACAGTCCTTCTGAGAACGGGAAAGGCAAACTGTAATTATTAATATGATTACTCGCTGGGCCAATTCATTGTACGGATGGATGGATGGGTGAGTGGGTGAATGGATGGATGGATGGATGGATGGATGGATGGATGGATGGATGGATGGGTGTATAGATGGATGAATGGATGGGTGGGTGGATGGATGGATGGGTGGATGGATGGATGAATGGATGGGGGTGGATGGATGGATGGAATGGGTGGATACATGAATGAATGGGTGGATGGATAGGTGGATGGAATGATGGATGGGATGGGTTGATCAATGGATGGGTGGGTGGGTGGATGGATGGATCGGAAAGATGGATGGGTGGGTGGGTGGGTGGATGGATGGATCGGAAAGATGGATGGATGGATGGGTGGGTGGATGGAAGTGCCATGTCAGGCTGTCAGCAAAATAATGGTCACTTCTAAATATGACCATAAAATAATTAAGTGAGAAGACGAAAGACATGCTCTGAAGCTGCAACGGCATTTGAGAAAACGTTGAAGAAACGGATACTCCTGGCGCTTTCGACTACTGTTAGCACAATGAAAGTTTGTTCACGTAAGACCGTTACAGACGTCACTTCCGGTGATTGCCATGAACCCTGTGGATGATTTATCAACACCACATTATCCCTCTGCCCTCCCCCACCCCCCCCCCCACCCCCAATCCGCTACAGCCCGTTGCCACTCACTACTCTGGTGACAGGAAGGACAAACTACATACTGAGGTGAATATGATAACGAAAAATCGATCACACACCTGTAGAACCCAGATTTAACTCTCAAACCGATAGGCAAGCAGAGGTTTGGTAGTACGAAAAATATTTGTGTACTCAGGTCACATTTCTTCCATGTCAGAATTTACGCCATTGCTGCTTACAGAGAGCTACAGGAACTAGAAGAGAGAGAGAGCCCAGCAAAATTTGCATCAGAAATCTCTTTCGTGATATTCGCCATCCCTCATCAATTTACCCATAGATTAATTCACTTTTCCATTAACAAGGATTGCGTGAACAGAATAAAATGTGTTTTATAGTCGACGTGGGAGTGTTTCTGGCAGTGCAGTGTAACTGGGCTGTTAAAAGGAGGGGAAAAAAAGGAAAGAGATGATTGTGATAAAGTCTCACCTCTTGTATTGTCACTGCCCACGTTGTGTAAGTCCTTGTAGGGAACTAAAAGTTGGCAGTCTTGCCTTAGTTTTTTAGACACTTAATTCAAGCGGGTCCTCGCGCATTAGAGAGAAAAAACAAAGCAAGTAAGTCTTTCTAGCTGAGTCAGAGGCAAGGTGCTCGCCTCTCATGCCGAAGGTACCGGGTTCGATCCCCGGTCGGTGTAGGCATGCTGTATTTGTAAGGGGAGGGGGCATTCCTGTCAATGATCCTATGGTGGGTAGGATCGAGCACCTGGTCTTCGCGGATAAAGAAGAAAAACTCGGAGGGCTCATGTGCACGTTGCGCATGTTAAAGATACCTTGGCAGGTGGAAGTCGACAAGGACAGGCGAACAAGGCCGATGTCGCGGGCAAAATTCTCAATAATAAAAAACAACTAATCCCTATCACAAAAACACACAGAAACACCAACAAGAAAAATATTTTTTTTTTTAAAACAAGAAAAGTGGGGTATAAATGGCAAGAGCAGCGAACCTCTTAAATAAAAGACCTGAACATCAGCTGAGTCAGAGTCAAAACCGACGAAAAAAAAACTAGATGCAGTAGTTACCAGCGTAAATCAGGCGTGTCCAATGCACTGCCTTCAGACTCCGAACCACAATCTGTCCCACCTACGCGAAGACTTTCGCTGTCCGGCTAACCCAAGAAACCACCTCTGTTTTTTCGGTGCAAATTGGGTTTTCATGTGCACGGAAACGGAAACGGTTAGGGAAACGTCAAAACTCCTTCAAGTAGAAATATAGAGAATGTTTTCATTATCGTATCATGAAACGCCGTTTCCGTACACATGGAAACTTTCTTTCTCTTTACTACTTGGTGGATTTTTGACGTTTCCATTCCGATTAAGTTCATAAGAGAAATAGAACTACAGTTTTCTGTACTCAGTCATAGGTCTACGCAATGCCTGTTATCTTATACTACCCCAACAACACTTTGAAAGCTAAATCTGGGTGGCCCAGATAGAGCTAACATTTTATTGTGAACGGCTCTCATTCAACAAAAGTGTAACCAACCCTGATTTAAATATAATCTTTTCCCAATTTAGGCTTATAATAAAAGTGAGACGACAGCGCAAATTATTTCACAACCTTAGCCGGCTTTTCCCGGGATAAACAACCGTTTTATGGCTGCTATTTTTAACTAAAACAAAGGACATAAAATCAACAAACGTACAGACAATAGCACACACGCATAATCACAAGTTATCAGGCAAATATCCAGTCGAAACATTTTCTCACAGAGGCGTGACCCATAGATAAGCACAGAAATCGATAACTGTGTCAAAAAATGTGCGACTCGAAGTCATTTATGCAAGAGCATGATCAAAGCCAAGTCGTTATTTCAAAGTTGCGTATTGAAATCAAATAAAGCCAGCCCTGTTTTATGCAAAAATTCATGGTAATCAATATGATGCGCGCACGCATACACACACACATTCACACACACAGACGCGCGCGCGCGCGCACACACACATAATAACATGCAAATACAAGTAGCCAGGGTTGACATTAGAATCGTTCAATCAATATTATCATTAAATCTACAGAAACAGCCGGAATTATTGTGGTTATAAAACGTGTCACACTGACCAATCAAAATCCCAAGCGCATCCGGAGCCTGTCAGATCCAGGTGCCAAGCTAGATATAAAGTGGGCATACTGGTATTCCATAAACGCCGCTGGATATTATTTTATAGCAAGGCGTTATTTACAAGGCATACCTTGAAACTAACTCTAGCGTTATTTTCAAGGCATACCTTAACAGCTTCTGATTGGTCAATGAAACATGCCTTGAAAATAACGCTGGCGTTAGTTCATGACAATGCACAGTCTAAGGCTCCACGTTTAGAAATACTGAAACAGCTTCTGATTGGTCAATGAAACATGCCTTGAAAATAACGATGGCGTTAGTTCCAAGGCATGCCTTGAAAAGGGGTGGGGTTGACTGGGGTGTGTGGAGAAGATTGGTGGAGAGGGGTGGTGGGGAAGGTTGGTGGAGAAGGATGGGTGGGGAAGGTTGTGAGATTCTGATTTGTTTTCATGCGATAAATATTTAAAAAGCATACACAACCTTTTAGCTGATTATTTCGGAAGTGTTTTCTTATTCAAATCAATCTATTTATCTGTCTGTTTGTCTTTCATCTCTCTATTTATTCAGCTGTCTGTCTGTCTATCTGTCTGTCTGTCTGTCTGCCTACATTTCTCGATTTATCTACCTACTTGCCTACCAACCAACCAACCTATCTATCTATCTATCTATTGTAATTCCTGCCCGTCTATCTGATCTGTGCATCCATCAACCGACAGCAAGACTTGCACAATACAACACTATACAGCTGACCTTCCCGAACCAAGAAAACAATACAAACAAACATTTCAGCCGTCCAAGGACTTTTTTTTAAAGTACAACTATCGGGTTTTACATTAGGAAGTGGTTCAACTCCTGGCGAGCGACAGAGAGGGGGTGGGAAAGCGCGCGTATAGCCGCACGCAAACACGCACTCACTCACTCACACACACACACATTTGCGCAAACACTTATTTTCCTCCCACAACAGAAGCCTGTCTGTACCAGAGGCATGAAGAATGTGTGTTCGTGGGGTTTCTATCCCTCACTTTTTATCTCTGACTTCTAAGTTTTATCAAATAAGGATTCTTCTTCCTTCTATTATTCTTTTTCTATCTTTCTTTCTTTCTCTCTCTCTCTCTTTTTTTCTTTCTTTCTTGTTTTCTCTTTCTTCTTTGTTTGTTTGTTTGTTTCTCTCTCTCTCTCGCTCTTCTTTCTCTCACTTTCTTCTTTCTCTCTTTCTTTCTCACTTTTTCTCTCTCCTTCCATCTCTTACACAGGGATGCATGTGTCCGTCTTTCCCTATTTCAGAGTTTTCTATGTACAGAAAGTGGAGAACTGGTCGCCATTGCTCGGTAATAAACCAAATTACATCTTCTGATTTCTTCAATGTCTCAAATGACATAAACAGAGAAAAATATTACTGCAATCTCAGAATTGTTTTAAAGCCTTATACTTATTAATCTTTTAAATTATTACGTTTTTTGGCATTGCAGTGACACAAGAAAGATCTACAACAGCATCTATGATCGTTTAAATAAATGGTACCTTTGAAATTGCACACAGGATAAGAAAGCTCTGCTCTCCATGATATGAACACATAATTACACTCTATCAAATGCGTGTTTCAAATTTCAGTGCGATAAGAAATATGTACAGTAACATCCATAATCAATTTATGTTTGATATTGCAGGTCTACAGCAGTACCGCTCGGAGTCCCAGGCGATTCCCCCCCCCCCACCCCCACCCCCATCCCCAAAGCCCCATCTCCGGTGATCCCAAGTTTCCTCAATCCCTCTCCCATTTTAAATTGTCGACTTATAGATTTCCACCCCTATATTGAGACAATGTTTCTAAATAATAAGTTTCTTTCATAAGAAGCGGGTGAAATGGAGCCGAATGTTCAATTCAGAACTGAAAACCGAGTACAATAAACACGTGTGACCGTTATCTCGTCGACGTGCTGTCTCCAAACTCAAGGAAAAAAAAAAGTGAATAAACTAAATTTCTTTATTAATTATAACTGCAATTAAATTAAAAAAACAAAACAAATCCTTTTTTTCAATGGGTCATAAAATGTTTGGGGGGTAGGATCGAGTACCTTGTCTTCTCGGATAAGGACGAAAAAATTCGGAGGGCCCGTGTGCATGTTGCGCACGTTAAAGATACCTTGGCAGTTGGAAATCGTAAAGAGCAGGCCGAAAGGCCGCTGCCCGGGCAAAATTGAAAATTGAAATTAACAGATTAAAATTTATCCATATCACCCCCCCCCCCCCCCCAACCAGCAACAACAAAATTTATTATTCATTATTAAGTATATATTGTTATTAATAAATATTCAAATATTATTTGAGTTGTATGTTGTGTGAACTGATGTGAGTTGTGAACTGCCGTGAGTTGTGAACTGTTGTGAGTTGTGAACTGCGCCTAACAGGCTGCGTTACAATTTGCTCTGAGATAGAGAGAGAGAGTGAGCGAGACAGGGAGAGAGAAAGAAGCAGTGCAGTGTGTTGAGCGCTTCGCAGGCAGCTCCATTCTGCTCTGTGGTTGACATGTTGTTTCTGTAAAGCGCATAAAGCATTTTAAATGGATATGCGCTATATAAATGCTATACATTATTATTATTATTATACATTTATGCCGCCGTATACCGAGTACATTCTTTCCGAGTTTGGAGTTTGCCAAGGCGCGCCAGCATTAGCCGATTTTGATCTGCCGATTAGTTGGACAGTGACGTCAGGACCTTGAATTTCAGTGAGATCCAACAACTTGGCTGATGAGCGAGGGTCTCAATGTCATGACGTCACCAGCCCAGTAGTGGGCCTAGGCTACCTCTGCTGTCTACAATGCCTCCCGTGTACCTCCGCTGTCTACAATGTCTCCCGTGTACCTCCGCTGTCTACAATGCCTCCCGTGTACCTCCGCTGTCCACAATGCCTCCCGTGTACCTCCGCTGGGCGAAAATACCTTCCGTTCAATTTGAAATTCCTCCTCCATGAGCCAAATGCTTCCGGTTTGAGAATCCTTGGTCTACATTAACATTGAGAAAACGTCCGGGTGAAAGTGCATGGACTGGTCAAGGAAACAATTCGGGTGTCCACAAGAAACCGACAGAGAACTTATTAAGACATTTTAATCAAAGTCAAAAATCCATCCGTGGTTACTGCAGGAACTGGCGGAAATGATGATAACGTAGCAGTCCAGACGTTTTGCTGGGATATGTCTGGGTATTTTGTCTCCCGCAGGAAACATAATTTCCTGTTCTAACGCCAGATTTATGTCTTCATATTCTCTGATCAAAATCTTGAGGTAATTCATGGACGGGATGTTTGAGTCTCCGCCCGCTCTGTAGCTGTAGGATTTTAATTCATAGACATGCAGTCAATCATGAGAGTTTAAAACTACAATCATGTAGACTTTGTCGGCACATCTGACTTGATCTCACGCCAGGTTATAGCCTCTATCTCTGATCAAATTCTTGAGGCAAATCAAATACTGCGTGTTTGATTCTTCGCGCTGTTCAGATGTAGGATTTTAATTCACAGACTAGTCGTAAAACTAAAACGACGTACACTTAGTTAGGATTTTAATTCATAGACTAGTCGTAACCGTGTAAAGCTAAAATTACGTACACTTAGTTAAGATAAGATAAGATGAGAATCACTTTATTACCCCATGAGGGAAAATTCTCTTTCACAACGCATTTCAGAGCACATACATGGTACACACACACATCATAGCATCATTACATCATAACTCAATAACCAGCCTTATAACATGAAGTAACATGGCATAGAATCTGAGTCAAATACGGCACGCATCGAGCTATACTGTCTTGTTGAGGCGAATTGCGCCGGGCAAAAACGTTCATGGCAGTTGGAAGCTTATTTGTTTCGTTTTCGTTCACCCCAGCTCATTAAATTGTATACCTTTCTTGGGGTACGCTACTAATGAGTGAGTTAAACTTTTGTTAGGTAAATTATGTTCAACTGATATCATCATTATTGCATCATCCTGTAGTCGTTTGGTTTTATTACTTTTTTATTATTTAAATTGCTGTCTTGTTAACAGAAAAGAGGTAGATGAACATAAAACTGCGAACGTCTGTTATTTTTCTGCTTGACCCGCCCCGAACAGAACCTAGGGGTGATCGACAGTTTTACATCTCGCTACTACAGGATACAACTTTAATTTATCTTCCTTTCTTTTGCTACAATAGAAAATCGTTACATTTAATTTCATTGGCGCCAACTCATAATGCCAAAATGTTTTAAACATCTCTTTCGCCAAGCCAGAGACGGAAGTTTTTTGTGCTGTAATTGTTTAGTCATGTCTATCTCGAAATATGTTTATGTCATCTACTGACGTAAATCCCACATACTAGAGGTTGGGATCCCTGAGCCTATAATGATGGGATCTACAGGCGGAAGGTAGGACATGGCTGCATGCTCTAGAAGGTATCGATTTATCACTAACCGTGGCTTTAGACAAAAACATCTACAGCATAGTCAAGGACATTGTTTGTCACGGTAGCTTTTTATAGCTCTATAAGGCTGGTGGTGTACTAAGACTAGTCCATTTCGTGTCTGTTATGACCCAGTGCGCCAGGTCTCTCTTTCCGCCAGCTGACTCAAGACAGTTTTGAAGCGCCCGAAACCAGCAAGACAGCAGTGTTTCAGTCTCGCCAGTGAGCGAGGTTCCGTTTAACTCCATAGTCCACATCTAACACCAAAACTGAGATAAAACAGGCCTGACTTACTGCGCCATCCACTATTTAGAAGAATGAATCTTAAAATAGATTTAGTTCTGGGAGAATGCCACAACAGGTCAGGACAACATTGCAACTTACATAAAATAAGGTCAGAGGAAGTGTAGACCTAATTTCTGTAGTTATTTACAACGGAGGATATTGGGTCTTTCTTGGGAAAACTGAAGAATAGATGTATTCAAATCTGCAGCAGTCCAGGAAGAGGAGGGGGGGGGGCATTCATAAAGTTTGCAAGTCCGAGGAGGAGGGGGCATTGCCTCCAGCGCATAGAAAGGGTGGATAGGGAGAGGGGGGTTCTGGGGTGCATTAATGTACAACTACGGTAATGAATTTAATAATTTGGTTTTATTTACTTTTCGTCGGCAAATTATGTTGCTAAATTACATGTAACATTCAAACAGCTCATGAATCTGACGTGACAAGATGGGATTATCTTAATCTGCATAGAGCTAGCAATTACAAAAAGTATAGGAAAGTGATAATTATACATTTGGCAATACAGTGTCAATTATCATAAAGACAAAATATAGCTGCGAAAAAGTGACCAGTAAAATTTGCATGAAAAAACGCAGGGTCCGCAGGAAAATAACCAGTAAACTTTCTGCTGGGGAATGTCACAGCTTGGGTTGCCGCGCATTATTTATTATCAATGTAGAAGAGCAGAGCAGCCAACTCTTTTTCCCAGCCACCCACTGGCCTGAAGTGCGCAATATATGGCCGACAGTTCCGTGCCTAGGTTGGACTTATCAGCCACCTTAGAAGACATTCCCCAAACCGATAGAAGATGAAGTCATGGTCATCATCGAGAACGACGGACGAACATCATCACCATCAGAAGAGTAGATAGCTGACTACAATCTGAGCTGTGACGCCTAAGTGCGCTTTCTGTATTATCGCCGAAAAACGCGCTCAATTTCATGTGGCAAAAAAACTAAAACGGATGGGCGGAGGTTTAAAACCAACTCCTGTGAGACTGAGTTCTCTCAATACCTCACTGTTCCTTCAGCGTTAGGTCATAGGTCTATGGATTTCGCTTTTCTCTGCCAGTCATGATGAGAAAGCCCACCGAAATAATATATGAAGTGTTATTTTCGTGACCTAAATCAGAAGTCCTGTCTGGCTTTTGGGCAACACGAGCCTCTCTGATGACACTCAGAGAGTTTTATTTTCATCGTTTTTGTTTTTTTTTTGCCCTCAAAGTGAAAGAAAAATCAGCGGTGATTCCTTCTACACGAGAGCATACTGCCGTACTACGGTAAAAGCTCGTACATGACGATCTAAGCCGAATTCACTTTGAAGCGACATTTTATAGCATAAAAAACGTGCTGTTTCTATCTGTCTGGGTTATATTCTCGTACGCCTGGTAGCTTCTTTTGTCCAAGAATGCAACTCTTAAGTTGTACGAGTAGGTTGCAAACAGCAATGTTTTTGTTCCTCCTGTGGTCTTCGAGCATGCATTGACGGACAGGCAGCATTCCGAGTATTGAAGTGTGGAACTCGCAGACAATAAATAGCAGCTTTTGTATAACATTCTGCAGTTCTTTTGTTTCTTTCGTTTAGTTTTCTATCCTGCTACATGTTAGAAGTGCTAATCAATAGACCGAACGCTTGATTTGTTTTTCTTTTCCTTTTGCGTTTTGTTGCATCGTTACTCTTTACTCGAGGCTCTGCTCCATAAGTTTTGTTGGTTTTTTGCCTCATTTTGACTTGGCTTTAAGGCTTATGAGGACCCCACAGATTTGCTGGTTGTTGTTTTTTTTTATGTTTCAGCGCGTAGGGTCTTTTTCTGAAGCACAGCAGCACCATAGCTGGCAAGTCCCGAAGGACTTCACACGTGTAGTTAAAACCACCAGAGAGATGTCTCAAGGGACGGATTTGGACATTCTACTGATGCCATCTCTCTCCGCTGTGTAATGGTGGATGCCAATTCTCGATCAGTCCCTTCAGAATGTCAACAACGGACCCATCTGATGATTCGTTCCTGGGCGGTGTTTTTCAAACAGCGAAATCAGAGACAATAATGAAATAGACCTTGATATACCTGTATAGGAGCGCGTTTTTTGAAACGTATGCCAAGAACTCCTAGACAACTACAAACCTAGAAACAAGCGCTTTTTACCATAAATTCAATCCAAGAAAATATAGTTTGCGATGGACAAATGAAATTGTTGATACATATTCGTATTGTGCCCAAATTTTCGAAGTTAGACACTATCTTTTCCATGTCACGTTTTATAAAAGAGTCCAACATTCCTAACTTCTCCTGTCTCGTGTTTTGGAAAAAAAAAGTTTCTTCACGCGGTTTGACATTTCAATGGCTTGGTTGTGTTTTCCGATGCAGCATTAATTATCACGGTGTATAAAATAATGTGCATCAAGATGCCAAGAAAAGTGTTTAATTTTGTAAGTGGAGGCGTAGACTGGACCATTATGTCAGTACGAGAAAATCTAACGTCCTTGTGGCGTTCGTACAATCAGCGTGGTAAAGAATAAGTACTTCCATACGATAATAAAACATGATTACCTAATATTTCCTGATTAGAAAGAAATAAAATAACAACATTTTATTTACCAGCTTTATGATTCTGTAATGTTATTAGTAGCGAGAAGCCGGGGGGAGAGGGGAGTTGGAGGGCAAGCCCAGGTTTACAATGAGTAGTAAAATACCAGAGCAGTAACTTCTACGCCGGTGATTTGCTGAGATGATTATTTCGCCCGTTCTCAAACCTACAGGCTACACACTCCAGTGTACCGAGTTCCGAAGCTCAGCAAGTGGATACTTGTTGTACTAGTACAAAATGCGGTGTCAAAATACGGTGAAAAGAAAAGGTTGTATGTAGCAAAGCCTCGTGTAGCAAATATTACCGACACGATACAATAAAACGTAACGAAAAAGGAAGATAAATAAACATTTCGGTCAAAGATCTTCCTGAGGAAAACAAAAATAACCACCAAAAATCAACTGGTTTTGTCTTCCCTTTTTCTTTACATTTTATTGTATCGTTTCGGTATTGTTTCTTACGCGAGGTTTTGCTACATTCACCTTTTTCTTTTCGCCATACTATGGTTTTGCTTTAAGCCTTTGCTGCGACCCACATTTTTTTCTGTGTTTTTTTTATAATATTAAAATGCGGTACCTACCGAACATTGACACGGCAGGACTATTTTTTCACGTAACGCCGTTCAGTAGTGTATATCTATGGGTAATGCTCAAACAATAAATGCCGAAGTCATTTAGAGGGTATTATCTTGTACCACGGTTAGAGTTTGTCCATGACCGTATAGTTTTATAGCAGCCGACAAAAAGTCAGTGTTTCAGAAAGAAAAATTGAAAGTATTGTTTCAAATGTCCTAATCAAACTTATTGATTTTTCGTGTTTACACAGAAAAAAATGGAAAAGTGAATCAGGGTTTTATGGTTAAAGCGTGGCAGGTCAAGGAAATCCAAAATAATGCTTCACGGTATGAGTTAACGCATTGCATGGACGTTGTATCGGTATTTTTATATAAATAAATTTATGCAGACTAACTGGTTGTACAGACTGAGCAAGAGAAAAGCGAGTGAAGGAGGAATGAAGGGCCTTTGGCTAGTCGTGCACTAAGTCAATCCTGTTTTGCGTCAGTTTTGACTTAGTGGGCGAGGTTTCTATAAACGCCTGTTTTGATACCTTTAAGCTTGTGAGACAGACTTATTTCAGTCTCCCCAGTGAGCTAGGTTCCGTTTAAATCCATAATTCACATGTCACACTAAAACCGAGACAGAACGGACGTTACTCTGTGAGTGTGAGCCACCGGCTTATTTTGTCCCTGCAAATAAATAATTCAGTATTACTAAAGCCTGTATAGTTTCTGGCTGACATGTTGACAAAGGCGTAACCTACAAGAAAGATCGAATCTATACAATTTGCCGACATGCTAATGTATATATATATATATGGCCTTTAGCGTCTTTACAGACGGTCTTAGCAGCTAGAATATTCACTTTCACTTTGACTGACAGCTTCTCTCGTGGCTTATTCTACCAATGTTTGACCCGAGAGTGCGATGGCAGTGATTGCAGGTCAGTCTTTTGGGTTCACTTTGGCGAGTGTTTTCATTCCGCCTCTGTCGTTTTGTCAGGTATGTTTCTTTTGCCTTGAAGTCTATTGCGAGCGTGCCACTGCGCAATTTTTGTCTCCATCTGCTTCGATCATTTGCAAGGTTCTCCCATTCATTGGGGTCGATGTTGAATGCTTTCATCGTGACCTTGCAAGTGTCTTTGAATCGCAGATGTGGCCTACCTCTGGGTCGGTTGCCAGTAGCAAGTTCCCCGTAGAGAATTTGTCTGGGGATGCGATCATTTTCCATACGGTGGAGATGTCCAAGCCACCGCAGTCTTTTTTTGCCTAGGAGAGCCTGAGTTGATGGAATGTTGGCTCGGCTCAGAACTTCGATATTTGAGATCCTGTCTTGCCACTTGATCTTGAGAATTTTGCGTAGGCAGCGCAGGTGGAAGGAGTTGAGGGATCTTTCATGTTTGGAGTAGGTGGTCCATGTCTCTGAGCCATACAGCAGGGTGCTTAGGACGCAAGTTTGGTACACGAGTACCTTTGTTTTGATGGTCAGCTTGCTATTGTTCCACACCCTTTTTGAGAGTTTGCCAAAAGCTGTGGCCGCCTTTCCTATTCTGGCATTTATTTCAGTTGTTATGTCTGTGCTACCACTGATGGTTGAGCCTAGGTAGCAGAATTTTCCCACTTGCTCCAGAGGAGAGCCATTCAGCATGATTGGGTTGGGGTTTCTCAAGCCTTGTGTCAAAACTACAGTTTTTGAGACACTGATCCTTAGCATGAATTTGTCACAGGCTTTGGCATGCTAATGTAGCAATGTCAAATCCAACCAAACGTTTGTATACAGAGGTACAATGAAGGCCACAGGGCGGGGAAAAAAAACAACCCAGAATCACAAAGATTTTGGCCCTTTCTCTACCTGCACACAATCTTGGTTCCTCAGTCGCGTCTCTGCCAAGTCAAAGGTTGGAAAAAGAGATGCAATCACAAGATATTACTGTTTTCGTTGCAAGAGGGAAATCGTTAACTTTCAAAACTTTAAAAACAGATTTTCTGAGTATCATAATGTCTATGACTATGATTGTTTTCCTCCACATGGTCTTCACGAGCTGTTGATAGAGGACTATGGTCCAAATACAAGGCCAAGTAAAGAAAACACTGAGTAGTGTTCAATCTTTAGCTATAGATCATTATGTAAAGTATTACCGTCCCCTAACAACAGTCTGTTCTTGAAATGTATTCCACACCTGCTGCCTAGTGCAATGAACTTGGAAAGGTTTGAATAGAGGTTCTCTGTAGCAGTTTGTACTGATTTCATTGTGCTCGGTCAAAGCCTGGATATTATATGATATGGCAATCGATACGGCCCGTCTTCAAGCTTAAATAACGCTAAGCGATGCGGAAACACGAGCCCTCACATTCTCCCTCCATCAACGATATGAGAAAGGCGGGGACAAGGAGTGATCGCGTGGGTGACCTGAACTACCCAAGGTTAACCAGATCGAGTTGTTATTAAACCCTTTCAGTGCCAGCTCTGTAGCAGGTGAAGAACTTTGTGTCAATGACCGTAAACAGCATACAAAATCTCCAGATCATTTTACATCACAAACATTTTATCATTTCACCTCATTACCTTCTGTCTGAACAAGTGGCAATAATGAGATCCGCAGATTACAAAAACATATTTTTAAAAACAACAAACAAAGAAGAAAACTAGTTTCACGGCAATGGCAATGATAGGGTTGATGTGTTTGCACGATGTCTCAGCTACTCCGGTAGGAAAACTTCCACAAGCAACTGGAAGTGAGTTTTGAGAGAGTTCGGTTTAACAGCGTGTCGTCATGACTACGGCCACTTTGAGCCTTTCACGCTTTTTTGTTTTTGTTTTTTTTTTCAACTGAATGGAGAACTTTCCAGACCCTGTATGAACACTTTTTCCCTTCAGGGCGGGGCTGTGCCGGTATTTTCATTGTCTGGTGTTTTTGATAGTTCATGTGCAGTAATTATTTCATATATAAGAACACTCGCTAGTTTCAAACACCATCAGTTAAGAAAGTTATCATGGGTTAAATTGGGGTAAGTTTGAAAAATCGGCTGTTCATTTTGAACTTTTCAGACGCGACCAGGAAGTGGACGGTTCTTGAAGCTCTGAAGCTGGACAATACGGATGTTTCACGGTAAAAGATCTTGATGTTATGCCAGTCTAGGTCAATCTGACATTAACATCACCTTATAGAATGGAATGTGTGTTATCTTTCTGTCTTTGTTATAATCTTGTACTAATAGTTTCTTCTGGTCGTCATGAAATGAAAATTGAATAAAGAATAAAGCAGTGTGCGACACGATTTTTTTGTTTTGTTTTTTGTCTTCTATAAAACTTTGAGTTTGGTGCATACAGTCTTTTTTTCATAGCATGGTAGAAGAGATCAGGAATGATAAAATAAGAGAAGCAAATCGTCCAGTTTCCGGGTCGTGAAGGCATTCTTGGTGGCACTGGCACCAGCCCTCGCTCAGACTGCCAAACTCAGGCTTCGGCAAGTGGTTCCCAGATAATGACTTCTCAAGCCAGATTGAGACACGCAAGTGATCCCATTGTCCACCAGCATGGCGAACGGAGGAGGAACTGTTTGTTGTGTCGGAATGACGGTTGCAAGTGGAGGGAGTGATTTTTACACCTCTGGGGTCGAAAAGAAATGATGCAAACTATTAATGTTCCCTGGCAAAGAGATGTTTTGTAAAGTGTCATGATTATTTATAAACTCTTTTTCACATTCCTAAGTTTGAAGGAATTCCGGATGAAAAAGAAAATAGAAGGGGGAAATACTTTTCTCAGTATGCTGAAGCTGGCAGGTTTTAGATTAGAGGACAGTCCATACCCGCTGAGACAGACTGCATTTTTTTCGATACCAGTTGTAATTATATATGACCAGAATTCCCGATTACAGTATGAAATAATAATAATAATGAATGACTGTCCTGGTCATTCCATAGATCATAGTCTTGCTGAATTTCATTGTTACCACTGCCATGTTAAGCCAGTTGCTGCTGTGTAAAAGACCTAAAACTGCAACTACCTAAAACTGCCTTGCATGAATACTGCATGATATCCACAAGACTGACTCAAGCCAATGACCAAATCTAAGTAACACTGTACTAACAATTAAAGTAGACGAAGAGCATCTTCATCCTAATCATATCTCTCTGATTATGCCAATTTGTAGGAGGATGTAAGGCAGAACTAGAAATTGTCAGATATGACAAGACTATTGGAGCGCCTTGTAAAAGCCAACATCAGCGACACAGGGGGTAATTAGGCGTACGCGGTCATATAATGAGAACTCTTCTCTCGCACTCGAGTCCAGATCATTTCTGTACGAAGGATTCGCTGACGCCAAAGATCAATGATTTTCAGTCATTCAGATCAAGGCCCTAAAACTGGTTCCATGGAAGGCTTTCAATTTAGCCAGATCTAAACAAAAATGTCTGGTCCTCTTTTCCTTTCTTGTAGATATGATTATAATGAGTATTTTCATGATTTGAAGAGGGAATTTGCGCGAAAACCAGGTGCAATACATGGCAACAACAATCTGACTTTCGAACTAACGTATCCGATGAAAAGAATTTACGTTCTACAGGAACAAATTCAACTTTTAAGAAAATGCGAGTATGTATGTAAATCAAAATGGAAATGGCGTAAAAAAAAAAAAATGTCCCCCCCCCCCCGTGAGAAAATTGAGCAAGGCACACAAATAGGCCGATATCACAAGCTAATGGACATTTGTGAGATCTTCGTCGCTCACGGTTTTCCATAAAATGTTGTGTCCTGACTGTTTGGGCCGTTTGCTCTGCTTGAGCAGCGTCGCGTGTGGCTGAACAGGCCCATGTGAGAATGGCAGTCGTTATCGCATCTGGGGCTGCTCTCAGATATGCAACGCTTTTTTCTGCATACCCGTTTGTCTTCTGTATTTTATGTTCATCATTTTACTTTTCCCGGTCTTGATATGGTAGAAAAGGGTACTTCTCTACTTTGCCGGGTCATCGGCAAGGCCCTCCCTAGACTTGGCTTAAACATCACCAGCCTCATATTTCTCACACAGAAACCCCTGAATCGCAGCTATTGACACAGTGAGATTGCTCTCTGGGGCTGTTACTTGGGAATGCGAAGAACCGCTGAAAATATAAGCAGTCGCAAGAGCGGGAGGTGTGGTCGATACCATAGTTACCATGATATTAGCTTAATAACATTAGTTTGCTGGTTGGATGGTGACGGAGAAGCTAAAGACTTGGCTGTTCTATCAAGCAATAGTCAGAAACAAGACTTTAAACACAGACTTTCTACTAACAAGCTGGGGCACCTTTATGGCGGCGTTTTGCCCTGAGACAGCGCTAATGATCCACACAGATAATCATACGAATTGAATTTGGAGAGATGAATTAATGAGACTGGCAGAAAAACACAGCAAGCAATGATGGGGAAGTTGGGCAGATGACGATATGACTAGAATTAGAGCAAAGGCACCCAGGATTACATTGCATAAATCTGCTCCCGAGTTCTCGCGCCTTTTTCTGCTTATCAAGTCGATTGGCTCAATAGAGTTTCTGTTCATTTGGTGAACCAGTAAGCCAGATTTTCGGGGATTTTCGGAGCTGTCAGAAAATATTGCCACATTCATTCGTACCATTAGGCACTTGCTGTAACCTTCGTCTCCTTCTTCTTCTTCTTCTTCTGCTTCTTCAATCAGCTTGTTCCGTCTGGGGTGTCGCGGGGAGAAAGAACTGACGGGCTTATGGAGGTGGAATTTTGTAAATGTGTGCTTTCAAGGTCTCCTTAACACCCTCAAATCGAGGTCTTCCTTGTTTTTTCCCACTGTTATATTAACTAATTGGCTCTCTGACCCGGGAATACACAGATGTGATTCTTAAAGTTGCATTTCTGTGACCAGTGTGTAAACTGAGGCGCAGAAGGAAATTTCCGGACATACGATTTAATTCTACTAGAAGAAAATTAAGGCATCTTTCTTCGGCTCAAAATGTCCGAACACTTTTTTCTATTCAACTCAGTTGTGGCTCAAAATCAAAGAAAGTATTTAAAATATAGAGAATTTCAAGATCTTTAAAAATATGCCCGCATACATCTTTACACCTTTTGATGCGTAATATGATATGTGTTGCCGCCCCACAAAATGAGGCACATTTCGGCACAACCCGATTTGAGAAAATTGTTAAAAGGCATCATAGGGTCAATTTGATCCATTTTGCATTTTCAGCACTTTTGAAAAGTTTAATCTCTTTAGTATTCCTTTCCCAAATGGTAGGCTAGTCCTGTTTGAGAAGGGTAAATGCCTCAAACTTGACTTTGAAATGAGTCACCATCAATAATTTTGATGAAAAGCTGAAACATTAAAATCGATTTTCTCAAAACTGTGGTTCTGTCATTTCCTGAATTTGACAGGCCGTATCTTCTCTGCCAATTAAATTACAGCAGTATTTTTGGTACCAAATGAATGGACTTTGAATACATATTTGGTGATACCAATATCTCCATACCACCAATATGCACGAAGTGCCTCATTTTGTCGGGCGCCTACACATATTTTGTAGAATTTAAGGCTCATCTGTTAAAAAAGCCTTTCAAGATTACATTGGATGCCTTCCTTCTTGTATAATATGATCTATACCATTTGCATTATTATTACTTCAGAAAACTGTGTCTGTTTTTAGAGAAACTGCAACAACAAAATCCTGAGCTACAACACGACGGATTCTAGTCAGCGGGGGTTGCAGATCTCGCGCTTTATTGCGCTGCTGACTTTTTTTTTTCTGTTTGACTGCGGTGAATCGTTGTGATATTTTGGCAAGACAGGGAAGGTGAATAGCTACGGTGTGAAGTTTGCTAATAAAACTGAAAACCTATCAGTTTTCCGAGTTTGGGTTTGACGGCGCGTCGTCACGGTGACGGCCTATAACAGTCTCTTGTAAATATGACCAAAATCTGTTCAATTAACTTGTAGAGTTCGGCCTCCCTTTTGGTCCAGAGAAAAAAACTGTATACTATCCATTAAACAAACAAACAAAAATGACAAATTCAGGACTCTATTTATACGCAAGACAGTAGTAAAATCCGCAAAAACAAAACTTAATTCCCTGTATCAGCGAGTTTGTTCTCCGAGTTACCAACATAATTTTGTCCACAAGACCAGCAAAGAAGTGTAAAGCCTGAAAAGTGTAACAAACATCATCTCCAGGAGCTCTTACACTCTTAGTATTTAATAGTAAATTAAGTTTGTTACTGGATGTCGGCAGCTGCTGGACAGTGTTGGGTCGTACGCATGAACGTCGCACTTTGTAGGTCCATTTCATTGCAACTGATCATGCCAGGAGTTTTGTCACGATTTCATCCATAATTAACATGTGCAAGACTATTCATGTCGCTGGTATCGTCCGTGGCATTTATTACAGTGTAACGTTGGTTAATTGCAATATTAAACTATAGAGCTGAAACAATCAAACTTTTGGTGAGGAGACAGACTTTGTAGAAATTATGGCCCATGCGAGGTGAGATTCAACATTTTAATTCTGTCTCTTGCTTGATGAAGGGGCAGGAAAACCATTTTCTTTTTTACTTTACTTATTTAAAGGGAAAGAACACCTAAAAATGCCTTCTTTTTTTTTTAATCAATTTTCTTCAAACATATTTGACCGTGAACCGTGATGAAAATCTAATTCTCAAAATGCATTCCGACGCCATATTGCTAATACGCCTGTGCAACATTGAAATTGACGCGTCACATCAAAAATACTAACTTTATCTTCTTTGGTCACATTTCAGATAGGTTTTAAGCGACAGTTTTCACAGAATTCGGTCTATTACTTGAAATGTCTACACGAAATCCGACATGCCGCCGTTACCAAGGCAACTTCAAACTTTAATATATTTATTTTGAATGCAATTTTCAATTCTGAAAATTTAATTATAATATTTCGCCATCCCAGGTTTGAAGGAAGTTTGTCTGAAAGTCAAGAAATAAAAATGCTGGTTGTCCTCCACTCAGATGAAGGAACACAAAAGAAAAAAAAAAAACAGGACTCCCGCGTATTCCCAGATTGCTCTAGACTCTAGGCGTAATTGCTGGATTCTCTAGAATTTTGTGAGCATATCGCCACCTTAGTTGTTGTTTGTTCCAACTCCACTTTTTGCACTGCAAATTCGACGTTAAACTTTTGCGATTTTACTATTAATGACGAGGAGTTAGAATAAATCGGAACTATGAAGCAGCTTGATAAGTTCCACAACACATTTTAAACAAGTGTCCGAGTGTGCAATTATTATACCTCTTCTAGATACTAAAAGATCTCCAGTTTTTCATAAACTGGAGAGAGAACAAGCAAGAAGTAAGGCCGCTATGTGTTTTACCCTGTAAGTTAGATATATAATTCAATGCCTAATGGTATATAGACATTCATGCATGTTGCAGCTCACTCAATCTTAAATTGAATACTATCAAAAATTTCAAATAGTTATGACTCTTTTTCCCTGAAAGGTCACAGACCTGTGCTCTGGAGCATCATCTGAGGAAACGTATATGTTTGCTTGCCTTTTCGGTTGTGAACCGACACAGGAGAACTTTACGCATATAACATGACTATCTATGCAAAACAAACAAACAAAAAATTAAGACCCAGCACTACAGTGTGAGATGCCCTTCTTTGCAGTTTATTTGAATTATATCGAGGGCTAACAACCAGAATATATCCAATTCTATCCATTGCTCTTAAATGCCTTTAGATATCCAAGACGCATGCTGTGTGAATTTATTTCATAACCCAATAAAACTACTGACCGTGTTAAAGTTATGGCAGTTATTGGACTTTTCATTAAGGTTACAAATTTCACACTCGTTTTTCTCAGTTTGACTCTTTTGGACATAAAACACCCCGGTTGCCAATCCTAGTTATCTTGGGTAAAGTAGCTGCACCTGTATTTATCTGACTCTTATGATGTATTGCCTTGGCTACGACCACCAAGCAGAACCCAGCCCTATGTAGTAGCATCCAGAGCATCATGACAAAGTAGAGTCTGTCCAGGGTTCACATACCACAGTTTGTCTCGGCACTTGACTTGGGAAATACAAACAAAAACAACGGCGAAAAATGTGGATACAGAAGGCGTTGAGAGCTCACGGGACGGAGGCGTTGAGAGCTCACGGGAGGGAGGCGTTGAGAGCTCACGGGAGGGAGGCGTTGAGAGCTCACGGGAGGGAGGCGTTGAGAGCTCACGGGAGGGAGGCGTTGAGAGCTCACGGGAGGGAGGCGTTGAGAGCTCACGGGAGGGAGGCGTTGAGAGCTCACGGGAGGGTGTCTAAAAGACTAATTAGCACTCGCACCGTTTACAAGAAGTCAATTAGCTGTTTGATTGCGGGGACTAGATCGATTCCGGTCAGATTATGGCATAATTAGCAGCGATGGGTGCTTCAACAATCAGGTGGCTGAGGAGCACGTGGGTGTACAAGATGTCTTCTGTATTCCATAGGAAATAATCCGGTCTGTGAGTTTTATTCAAGACTGTAGATAGATAGCTGGATGGATGGATAAATGGGCGGACGGACGGACGGACGGACGGACAGACAGACAGACAGATAGACAGACAGAAAGACAGACAGACAGACAGACAGACAGACAAAATGTAAAGAATCACACGTGTATAATTATGCCAGAAATTAAATCTCTCAGAAAATCCTTCCCATAGTTTACACGTGAACTTTGTCTTACGTCACCACATTAAATTCTTTGTTTTCCCCGCCCACCACTTACTAATTTAGACAAATCGACGTTTACAACATTCTATTGCGATTCTCCTCCTGTAGCGACCGCAGCCTGCGCGCTATTTTAAGGATGCAGGAGGAAAAATTAATGTAATCACTTTAGTTGGGTGAGTGAAACTGTTGTAATTAATTTGCATTTTGCTGAGGCGGCACTGTCATAGTTTAATAATGGGAGGGGGACGGAGGATCGGGGATGGGGGAGGAGGGGTGGGGGTTGGGGGGGAGTTGTAATTTTATATTGAGAAATACTTCAGCCCACATCCGGGTGTGTAGGCGCTTAGGTAATGGGGGTGGCGTGAACGTGAGGTAAGGCAGGCTTCTCAGCTCTTTTGGTCCCATTCTCTCCCCCCCCCCACCCCCCGCAACCTTTTTTAAAAAGTAAATTTATCCTTACCTTGTTCTTTTTGGTTTCCACATCTGCCAGATAATAAAGCAATTGACAAATGGGGAGAGTTTTAAAATACTGTTTTAAATACCATTATTTTTAAGCTCAAGTAACTGCATCACCAAGAACAGCATTATTATTTATTTACACACTGATCTGTTTATTTATTTATTCATTTATTTATTTATTTATTTATTTTATTCATTTATTTGTTTCAATGCAATCACTGAGACATGCACACAATGGGGACACACCAGAAAACAATGACAACAAAAACAGCTCGTAACAACGTTATAATTATTACACAATACAGGTCTACTTCAAATCTTCATCTCAACATCAGATGTTTTTGTGTACCAACAAATATTCTGCCTGGCTAGGCGATATACCCCAGGTTCGGGTTCTCTCGGGAGTGAGGGATGCAGAGGCGTAAGTGCCAGTGCCGGATTTACCATCAGCTTAGGTAGGCTGCAGCCTAGGGCCTCAAAATCTAATGGGGCCTCGCTGCCTCAGGCCAATGTGCATAATATTTTGTGACACGACATAGCCTTTTCTTTCAATGCGCTGTTGTTTCTGAACAAACCTCCTGTAATTTTCCTGGCTCTCCATTTTAGTAGGCCCGCCGATGTTTATCTGGCGGGAGGAATGAGGAAAGGTGAAAGTGTGAATGATTGAGCCTCGGTACCTGACAAGTTAAACCAAAGCAGCGGGATGGGAATTGCAAAGTGCGGAATTTTAAACACCTATTATCATCATTGGCGTTACTCAAATATTTAAAACACTTCCATCTTCCTCTAGGCGTGAACGTGGGGAATTGGGAGGGGCCTCACAGCCTGGGGCCTCTCTTCACCTAAATCCGGCCCTGCGTAAGGGAGGAGTAGGGTAGGTTGGGGTGAGTAGATGCGGGGGTGGGGGTTGCTGATGCTTGAACTCCCAGAGTTTCTATCATTAATTCACATCCTGGGTATAGAGAGAAATCTGATGCTAGTCACGTTTTGTCTGTGCGTATAACAATGCACTAGTTGACGTAATGCCGCGTCCGGGATGAACACTGAGCAGAGCAGTGCAAGACTGAGATAAAGTCGGGCTCTTCCCTGCTTAGCCGGGTGGGGTAGAAAGAGAGAGAGAGAGAAAGAAAGAGAGAGAGAGAGCGAGAGAGTGGTTGTGTGTGCACATGGTCTCCACTGCTCTGCAAATTGGGCAACTTAGTTTGAGCCAGTGGGCGTGGCTGGCTGACAGATTTATTGCAGTTTAACGGTAGTCAGGGTCCAGGCAAGCCCGTAATTTGATCCGTTCTACCTGAGCGCACTTGCTAGCTGCCCGATTTGGATTAAAAAATTGTCATATTCCCTCCTGTGACTTTAATCCATTGCTGTGTTTTTGTTTGACAAGATGTGAAGCAGAAAAATTGTTAAAGAGACAGAGGAATAATTCTTCTTCACGCTGATATAAATTTTGTATAGAGGACTTTAGGATAAGTGTTTTAATAAATCATTTTGTCTTGTGAATCACATTTTAAAAAGCATGAAAATTTATAGGTACACACCATTTAATCTTAATTATTTACAAAATGCAAGTTTTGTCAGCAATCTGCCTACCACCCAATTGTAGATGAACCTGTGCCCTTTGTACAGGTGCAAACAGAATTTTCTTCTACTTTTTTCTTTTGCTTTTATTTGACTGCATGTAAGTCTAGGGTTGGTTCCGTTCCACTAAGATCAAGTCAACACAATGGGTTTAGAGTTGCTAAGAGTGTAGTGCATGCTGATTGAGATATCTGTAGACTAAATTTGGCACATATTTCCGCAATAGCATTAGTTTCATTTTATGATAGCTACATGTACAAAGATTTACATTGAAATCCAAAAATATCTGCAAACTGTTCCCACCAGATTTCTGTCTGTCTCTGTCTGTCTCAGTCTGTCTGTCTGCTGTCTGTCTGTCTGTCCAATTACAGGTCCAAGGTTTACCCAAAGTCTTATTTTTTAGAATAGCACTGTTTCCCTTGGATAAGATTTTATGGCATGGGTTTGGGCTTCCATAGTGAACAAGGTGGAGAACATCTTCATCAAACTATACATGCAATAGAACATCAGACATTAGGTATGGTACACACAAAAAATAAACTCCGTACCATCATGACAAAGCACCTTACATTAACATGCCCTGACCTATTCTATGGTGACCCATTTGTTACAGCGCGTGCCTGAAAAAAGCCATGATCAACAACATTATGTGTCTCCTCAATAATGCAGTTTAGATCATGGCTTTTTGTAGATGCACATGTAATTTTTGCTGTTATTTATAATAATGTCTGGGCTAGTAAGCTGTCTGTCAACTTCCTTCCTCACTGTAGCCTACATACATGTACTGTTTAGGGTGTTTCACTTTGCATACTGTTGTTTAGAAACGAGTTATCAATGTGTCTGTATATTTTATTTGTAGTCCACATACTGATTATAGTGTATCACTTTGCATTCTGTTGTGGAGAAATTAGCTGTCATTGATTTTATTTTATTTGTCGTAGTAAAGAAGAGAGAGAGAGAGAGTAATAACTGTGTTGCCTTTTGGTAGTGCTTGAGCTGTTACAAAAGGCCTCATATCTCACTTACCATAAAGTAGAAGAGTCAGGAGACCTGACATGATGATCATGCACTGATAGCTTGTAATCACAGTGTCGCGATGTGGGTTAGATGGGGAGAATTCGACTGACACTCTTTCGAGGTCCGCTCCCACAATCGACGAACACACAAAAAAAATATACTTGCACTCTAAAAACTAAATAAATCAATTGCTTTGATTTTTAGCAGAACTGTAGGGCAGTTTAATTACAGGAATTAATGTAACAAATATAATTATAAATATAAATATCAATTCAAAGGCAACTGAATCTAACTAATGAAACTACAGCTTTCTATAAAGACTAACTTATTCACTCTAACTACTTGCAGGTCATATGAGTTAGATGCCAAATAGAATCCGCGCACGTGGCGACGGATATAACAGTTTAAATTCTATTAATTCAATGAGACATGTTATGATACGGACATTTCCTCTAGACACGCCATGGAGAATGCTTGTACAACCATGCGTTGTCTGGCGGTAGCTCTGAAACTGTCTTCAAAAGTAAGTAGAACGGTTCACTTTCATCATTACAAATTAGTATGGACTCTCACCATTAGGCCCTCACTGGGAGTGAGAGCGCTGGATGTAAACGCTGTGGGTTCATATCAAACCAAGTAGCTTAGGCTCTGGAGCTTTAAAACATCACGCTCCTCACAATATGGACTGCTCAACTGCGTCTCTATGTCTCTCATCTGGCTGAGGACTATCGCCGTCCACTTCGTAAATGGATTGTCTACATGTGGCCTCTAAGCTCTGCACGGGTTTAAATACTAAAGCTATGTCTCGACCTTCCGTCCAGATTCATACATTTGATTGGTGCAGTCGCTTCAGCTCAGCCTGCAATATTAATTTATGCTTGTCATGGCCTTGCGCCAAAATCAAAGTCAATTTTACAGTCTAGACAAAATTTAAAATGCGAAACATTAACTACTAAAATCTTCAAACCCCGTGCTTTCTACTCTTATGCACGAATTTCCGAACGCCAACTAAGCGTCTAAATAAACTACCTTTACTCGCCCCTTATCTATGTTAATCAAAATCACGGGGTCGAGAACTGCTCTGTCATTCCTAACTATACATTTATTCTGTCTCGCCCCTCCTTCTCTCCATCTTTCAGGAAAAAGGTGTTTCAAAACAAACTGTTCACGAGAACAGCTCAAGGACAAATTACGCTGGTTATAATCAACAAGATCGTAAAAATTAACTCACTGACGTCGTGACCTAGCACGGCATTTATGATCCTAATGTGATCATGACACACAGCATAAAAGGTATAGCTGGGAAAACTTGCGTTTTGTAATGATAATTAATTAGATAATAAATTTGATGTTTTTTAGAAAAAAATAAGTGCTCTTGTTTGATTCAATGTGATCGAGGTATCCTCTCATTGTTCTGTAAAAGTTTTATGTTTTTGTCATAGAGCACATTTTGAACTTTGTTTGGACATGTCACATGTTGTTGTGAATTACTTGGTAGCTGAGATATCACACTTCAAAGTTTGCCAAAAATGGCAAATTTATCAAAAATCTGAACTGGTGTGCGCTCAGGCGGATCGAGTGAAGACGGTCTACCGGTGTACTGAAACCGGATAGGCCAAGATCCGCCCACCGCTCCCAAACTAAGTTGGCCCCTGGAGTTGCCGTGTGTGCGTATGTGTGTGTGTGTGAGAGAGTGAGAGACAGAGAGAGGTTAGTTTGTTGTTGTTTTGGAGGGAGCAGAGAGAGGATATGATGCTTTTTTTTATTGCTATCAAATGCAAAATAGTTATAATTACTTGCAAACCTATCTTGCAGTATAAACATTCAGAATTTATAAATATAGAAACTTTGAAAGTACCAAGACATTCTTCTGTAAAAAATTCCTGTTTTTTTTCCTTTGAGACCCCCCCCAAAAAATGCCAAAGAATATTTTCCTTGTAAATTTCTTTTTCCCCCTAATTGTCCTGTGTTTGTATGTGTATGGGTATGTTTGCGCGCGTGTGTGTATGTGTGTGTGTGTGCGTGTATGTGTGCGTGTGTGAATTACCGAATGTTACATCGAAGTCTGAGAAAGCAGGAAGTAAAAAAAAGTGTGTGTGGGGAAGGGTGGGGGGGGGGGATAAAAATTAATGGAAGTGAAAGAGGCTGTCATGAAAAACTATCATGAAACTGTCAAGAGGGGGTGGAAAAGGAGGTACAAAAAAAAAAAGAAAAAGAAATAGGTTAACGAGAAAGACAATCTCAGAAGAAAAAAACAACAAACAAATGATTTTTTTTTCTTTAAAAATACAAATGTAAAAAAGACACCGGGAAAGAAAAACAAAGAAAAGCAGTTTAAAAAAACAAAAAACTACACAGGAAAACAAAAAGACAGACAACTCATAATAATCCACATCTCACACTATACTCAGTAAACAACAGACTTGACTCGGTGCCCCACCAGGCCTACACGTTGCCGTAAGCTTTAACCAAAGATAATAGAAACAATAACATAAGACACTCCGCTCCCTTCTTCACACCTCTAAAAAAAAATCGTACACACAGTTTGCCCGCTGATCGGGGGAGGGGTCCATGGCGCATTGCTTGAAAAGAATGCTTGATATAATGGTAAATTAATGATGCGGATTTGTTACAGTGCTATTTCCACTAAAAAAACAACACAGCTTTTTCCCACAGCGATTGAAGTTATAATTACAAAATAAGTGACGCCATTCAATGCTTATAGCTATAGCTGAACAGTGAACAGTTTTCCAAATTTGGCTTTGTAAAATACGGTATTGCTCATGACTTCCGCGCATTCGCCGTTAGGTGGCAACGCGAAATCTGTGCACGCTAAACGCGCCAGACTGTCTCATCTTATTGTATATTATATTTTAATATCTTTGCTTTAGGGTAGAAATCTGAGTGTGGAAGACTTAATATTGAAGTAACCCCAAGACGAGTGATGCTGTCATCAAGACCTAAATTATCTCAAGTTGCCTTTAGTTTCTACATTTTCCGTCTCCTTGCCAAGAGGTTTGATTATTTCTGAGCTCCAATTTCAATCTTAGCCTTTCGGAAACGTTACAACATAACGAATGCCACTAAGCTTCCGTAAACTGTACGTCATAACCAAATAACGAATGCCACTAGGTTTCCATAAACCGTACGTCATAACGAATGCCATGCAGCTTCAATTTTCTGTACGTAATAACGAATGCCACAAAGCTTTCGTAAACTTTACGTCACAACGAATGCCACTAAGCTTCCGTAAACGGTAGGTTGTAACCAATGCTACTAAACCACAGAAAAGTTTACGTTGTAACGAAAACCTCTAAACTTTTGATAACTCTGTGCTGTAACGAACGCAACTTAATTAATTTCAGTAAACTTCACTTTGCAACGAATGCCACTAAACTTTAGATAACCTTGATTATGTTGTAACGACGGCCACTTTCCAGACAGAGAAAGGATTAGGTGGACAAAGAGAAATGTGGGAATTTTGACAGACTATAAGTCCGACATGTGGTGAAGGAAGATACTGCTGGAGAGAAGAGAAAAAAAAAGACAAAGGAAGGAAGAAGCGAGACAAACATTAAGTATAGAGATGCCTGAAACAGCTTGTGGGAGGACAGCAACAGAAATGAGGTGTACCCCCCCCCCCACCGCCCGCCCACCCCCATTCCCATTCCTGGACTCATGCACACACATGCGAGCGCGCACACACAACCACAGTGTGTAGGCAGGCCGGGTGGCCAGGTTGAGACAAATCCTAGACTTGTACGTGCCGAACGTGATCGATCAACAGAACCGGCAAAAATTGAAACCAGAGAGAAGTCGAAACAGACAAAACCTATCAGTTCCTGGTTGTAACTGATCTAAGTGTCTAGAACAGTCTGGGGAATGCATTACCTTGACTCTATGATTGTGCCCCGAGGTCCATTCATAAAGTATGTAAGCTCAGTTTTAGCGATTTTACGCCCCCCCCCCCCAATGTAGGCAGGGGCCAATCCCCCCCCCCCCCTCCTGCACTAAATTACGGAATGGCAAATGTCCATTACAAGGCCTTAGTACTTTAAAACTTTCAGTATTATTTTGCATGGACTGTCTGAACTGCTTCATTAGAAACATGGTTTTTGGTAATTACAATGTCTTAACTTACTTTGTTGTATTAAAAAAAAAAAAAAACCAGAAACCTTTTAAATTCACTACCATAATTGAAAAGGGTACGTAATAATGCTCTCCCAAAACTCCCCGCCCCCTTTTACCAATGTACGCTTTTCATACGTTGAGGACACACTCCCTCTCCCCACCCCCCCCCCCTTAAAAAAAAAACCCTCTTCCGAGTATACGTACTTTATGAATGGCCCCTAAGAGTAAAAGCTGACAATCCAGCCAGTCAAAGTACGTATGTACCCTGTCGCCCACCTAGTACCCAGACGAAAGCAAAAAAGTATGATTGTAGTGCCTCCTCCTCAGCCCACGCCAGCTGACACACAACGCGGAAGTGCATGAAGGCTTGATAGATCGCAGGTTAAGCTTGTGATGTTCTGCCACACGGTTGTTGCTGTTGTTTTTTGTGATTACAGTCAAGTACACGTGGCGAACCAAGGCGTGACCGAACACCCACGTGCTATTTATCATTCTGCAACCGTTAAGTTTCAATGACGTCACCCACATGACTATATTAATTTACAGTATAATATTTGGACTTTGGTCTATTCATTTTGGCAAAATCACAGTCTAATGATTGTGGTAAAAAGAAAAAGGTGTATGTTGCAAACCCTCGCGTAGGAAATAATACAGAAATGAGGCATAAAGGAAAAGGGAAGACAAAAGGAGCTGTCGGTCAAAAAGATCTTCAGGCACAAAAAATTGCCACATTTAGACGACATTTGTTTCCTGGTCTGAAACTATTTTAAGATAAATGTCGGCAATGTTGTGTGAATTTTACCATTTCTTTATTCATTTTTTGTTTTTCGTTGCAATTTTTTCCCCATTTTGACTCTGGCATTGTCTGCCACACCACAGGTTTTCTGCTGTTGTTGTGGATGTGTTTTCTTAACATTTTGGCAAAATCAAAAGCTCAGTATTTCTGTTCGAATTGTTCTCAACATCTCATCTCCAAATAAACTTACACCACGAGCGTAACAGTATGCATTTTTTTTCTCACCTTGTTACTTGAACGGCTTCAGGGAGTTCAATAGGCTTCATGTAGTTAAGGAGAAAGACTAAATTCCTGGGAGAACCTTTCTAAACGGGGGAAATCTTTCAATGGAAATTGAGATTTGCTTATAATAATGACAGACTAGCCATTTTTCTGTACTCAGTTAAAATATTTTACTTGAAATCGCCTTAGAAATATTTTATTGTGATTTTTTTAAAGAGTTATAAGATGTTCACCATAGCCCGGTTTAGTCAGATCCGCCCAAAAAGCTTATGGAATTAGGGAAAGATTGCTGTGGGCACGACAGCTGAAGAGTTATTTCTAGGTTTTTAACTGTATCCATTTTCTTTCCCTTTTTTTTCTTTTTATAAAGGGACGAAGATGACATTACATTAATAGATTGATTGCGCTGACAGGATTGTGGCAATAGGAATTTTGTTTCGTCCACGTAGATCCAGCATCACAGGCCGCCCAATGATCACCTTTTAATTGGTATTCTCCGGTATTTTTTTTTTTACTGTCTGTCTGTCTGTCTGTCTGTCTATCTGTCTGTCTGTCTGTCTGTCTGTCTGTCTGTCTGTCGGTCTGTCTGTCTGTCTGTCTGTCTCTCTCTCTCTCTCTCTCTCTCTCTCTCTGTTTCTCGTTTAATTTCCCATGACCCACATTCTCACCTCACAACTAAAACGGATGCTATGACGCTTTGGGCCTCATTATTCTACAGAAGACAATTTTTATTTCTGTCTGTCTGTCTGTCTGTCTGTCTCTCTCTCTCTCTCTCTCTCTCTCTCTCTCTCTCTCTCTCTCTCTCTCTCTCTCTCTCTCTCTCTCTCTCTCTCTCTCTCTCTCTCTGTTTCTCGTTTAATTTCCCACGACCCACATTCTCACCTCACAACTAAAACGGATGCTATGACGCTTTGGGCCTCATTACTCTACAGAAGACAATTTTTATTTCTGTCTGTCTGTCTGTCGCCCCCCCCCCCTTTTTTTGTTTGTTTATTTGTTATTATTGTTTTGATTTTTGTCTGGCGACGTCAAGGCAGGAATTTTCACACGGCTGCAGTATGTTTGTTAGCGCGGTTGTCGGTGTTGTTACTGTTTGTTGTTGTTGTTGTTGTTGTTTTGCTGATGGAGGGGCGGGGAGAGGGGTGAGCCAGGCCAGGGCCAACAGGCGCTGATGATCTATTTATATGCCACCCATTGTTCCAGTTTGATCAACGCGGAGTTTTGAGTTTGTTTGTTTTAAAATTGCGGGGGTGTAAAATAAACATGACGTCAAAAGCCAGATTGTTTTAAATGTGTTCATGGCTGGATTATTTCGGGACACAGGAAGTTGTGATGGTTCTTCTCTCTCTCTATTTCTCTCTCTCTCTCTCTCTCGCTCTCTCTCTCTAGCTCTCTCTCTCTAGCTCTCTCTCTCTCTCTCTCTCTTTCTCTCTGTTTGTGTCTGACTGTGTCCAGGAGATGCACTAAAAACATACAAGTGCACAGGTTTTCATATTTCCTGGGTTTTGATCAGTTTTCACAGATACCAGCTGTGTTAAAGAAGGAGTGCCGAGACTCGACGTTTTGGACCCACGTCGCAAATCGTCACTGCTGTGTATTAATGGCAAACGCCATTTCTGACACTTTTGAGATTTTAAAAAGAAAAACTGTTTCTTTTCCTGTCTCTGGCGATTTATGCCATTATGATTCTATTGGATTATTACATTTTCCTACTGGCGCATTTCTTTTTCTATAATATTATATGATATATGATAGTCCTCATGCTCAGCAATGCAATGAAGCGTCAGTTGCCTTTTGGCAAAAAGTCTGGGGATTATCGTAGAGCAGTGACGAAATGCTATGTTAGATAACTGCATGCCTTCAAAGCTTGATATGAAATACGTAGTTGCCGGATGTCCGGAACTTTTATTTGCATCCTCAATCCTCCCCCTCCCCCTTCCCCCACCTTTCCTCCCTCCCACCACTACCCCCGTGAACTTTAGACCCCCTTCATCAATCATGAATAGTAACAACATAATCTTTGGACAGGAAGTTATTTTGGTTTTATTTTGACAGAAGTGTCGGCGGCTCTAGTCCTCTACCCGTCCTCTTCTCCCCCACCCCGTCTTTAATACCCTGTCCTCACAGTTCTCACGCTTCTCAATCGGGGTTGTTAGTTTGTCTAAGATCTGATATTGAGCTGCATTAGGTGAGAACTGCAAAACCTTTCACAACCTCAATTCAAGTTTGTTCTAATTCCACTTTTTTGCACATCTGAGAAATTCGACTTTCAACGTTTGCAGCTTTAGTATTATGATAATGAGTTACAATGAATCGGAACTGCGAAACAGCTTCATTGAGTGCCACAACGCAAACAAGTGCCAAAGTGTGCATTTGTTATACCTCTTCAAATACTAAAAGATCTCCAGTTTTTCAGGAAATGGAGACAGAACGAACAAGAACTAAGCTCTTGATTTATGAAGCTGTTTACCAAGACCGGGATTATGTCCATTAAAAGTAACAATGTCAGGGTTTTTTCCAATTTTATACCTTGTGTATGACAACTTTATTTGCCACTAAAGCCAACCAACTGAAATCGGAACATGAAGGGACTATGAGAATAATGATGTTTCATACATCCCGACATGGAAAATTAAATCTAGGAACACGTGAACAATAAAACGCTGGCATTGATATTAATCATACTGAAGGCAATAATTGTTCTTATTGGACAGGCCTTCTCGTATGAGGGATTCTTCACAATACTGAGACTGGCAGTGAGGCAGCCTGTACAATCATCTGTAGGGGTTTGACAGTGCTGAAGTCAGCCTCTATGATGAGGGGCTGGGAATATAATTATCCGTGGAATGTTACATTCTGGGACTTCAATTCCAAATCAGAAACCCTTAAAATTTAATGGCAAAAAGGATTGCATTAATAAAATAATATGACATTAAAATGATGAATGCTGATGACAGTGAAGGCGTGTGTGTGTGTTGGGGGCTATTTATTTCTCAGTATCTCTTCTGGGTAACTAATGTCCAATGTTGTTGTTGTTTTCTTGACCTAACCGACCCAGGCAAGATAAGCCTTGTGCATATTTTCCTGGTACACAGCGTATCTAGATGTAGGTCACAGTAACAACGACACTTGGATTCGAAGAGAAGACGAATAGATCTTTTTCCCATACCACAGTTCCGTGCAGAATACACAGGTGTGGTGAAGTCGGTTTTCGGCCAGAAATGTCTAAAGAATGGCGAAGACCGCATTTGCCGTTCACACTTTTCGATGCATGTCGGAACACTTTCTTCTGTTCAACTCAGTTGTGGCTCAAAATCAACGAAAGTATTAAAGATATAGCGAATTTCAAGACCTTTCAAAATAATTATGCCCACGTACACCTTTACATCTTTCAATACATAGTATGATATTTTGTCGAATTTAAGGCTCAGCAGTTAAAAAGCCTTTCATGATTACATTCAGAGTGTATGTGGGCTGTTTATAGAGAGATCTCACTTCCGCCAAATCGCGAAACTATGTCGCTGCAGTAAACAAGAAACTGAAGAATTGAAAGACACCTTCTTGGACAAAGATAGTGTGCATACTTGCTTACTGTGGTTTGCTCATATTTTTGGGTTGATTGAAACTATTTAAAACCGTTGGTAAGCTCTTACGCCCCGTGGAAATGCACAAACGGATACTGTTTTCCGCAGCGACCTACTTTCCGCTCCATGCTGACAGTGGTTTCGCAGAGCCTTCCATGTCTCGCAGTGCAATTCGACCAGTGGTGAAACCTCTCTATACATACATACTCTCTGTTACACTGCAGGCCTTACTTCCTTTATAACATGATGATTAAATGCCTAAATGAGTTAAATATAATTCTGTAGGTCTGTTTCACTTGACGTCACATAACTTGTGCTCTTTCGTAGTTTTGAATTTTATTTCGTCTTTCGTCGGCTGTTCCAGCGCCATACTGTTTTGTTCTCGCCAGAGTTTGAACTCTTCTCAATGGATTTACAGCCACTTTTTACGAGTGCGCATGCTTAGTTTCGGTGTCAAATAAGAAATTTTTGTTAGTGCACATGCTCAATCTCAGTGCACTAGGGGTGGGGTGGGGATTGGAGGGGACAAGGATGCATCCAGTGGCGGATCCACATCAAATTAGTGAAGATTAAGTTCAGGCCCATAATCCCGGACAGGCCTGAAGAAAACTTTCTTAATGAGTGAATTTTCTATGTTGTTCTAATCTTGCTGGTTGCCGAGGGGCTCCAGAACAGTGCAAGCTTCAGGGTCCCAAAAATGTAGGTCCGACGCTGGATGCATCACACTCTGAGGTGATGTAAGTAAATAAAACCATATGTGAGGGAACAAACACGATTTAATCAGACATGTGACCACAGCAGGCATACATTATAATTTGATTGGAGGCTCAAAATATCATGGGGGACACATTAGTCTACAGGTAAGGTGCTCGCCCCCCATGCTGAAGGTACCGGGTTCGATCCCCGGTCGGTGCACGCATGTTTGGATATTTTATTTTTTTTTTGGGGGGGGGAGGATTCCTGTCCCTGATCCTATGGTAGATAGGATCGAGTATCTAGTCTTCTCGGATAAGGACGAAAACAAGGAGGGCTGTGTGCACATTGCGCACGTTAAAGTTACCTTGGCAGTTGAAAGTCGAGAAGAGCAGGTCGAGCAAGGCTCAGGCAAAAACTCTAAAAACGAATCCCTACCATAAAAACACACAGGAACAAGAACAAGAAAAGAGAGGTGTAAATGCCTAGAGCAGCGAACCTCCTAAATCCTAAACATACAATATCATGCGGGACTCAGATACAAGCCCACACTGACCCATTTTCCCCACAAGGTAACTACAAAACCGCCAAGATTCATGACAGAAATTTCAATTATTTTCTTAATTTTTATAGATAATTAGATTTCATTTCATCTTCTGTCAAGATGGGCCACATTTCTGTAGTCCAACCAAATAAAGCTTAGAATTGGTTCATTTAGGGTCTGGAAATTTATAAAGAAAAACGTTTTTGCAAATGGACAGAATTCCCAACTGAGGGTGTATTGTTCTGTTTTTCTCCATTCTGGTTGTATTTGCGTGGATTCATTTTCATTTTCTTTCTGTCTGTCTCTCTCTGTTTCTCTCTTCCCCCCCCCCCCCCACCGCCAATTCTCTCTCTCTTTTTTTTATTTCTCTTCCTTTATCCCTCCCGGCCTTTCTCTCTCTCTCTCTCTTTCTCTCTCTCTCTCTCACACACACACACGCACACCTTCCTGCTGATGAGGAAAATAATAAGAATTAATGTTTGTATCGGGAACCAGAAAAACGTCATTCAGTTGAGATGAAAAGATAATTATAGAGACTGATTGTTTGATAATAGCTAATCTCTCTGAGGAATACAGGCTTGTAATGTTGTGTAAACGGGAGAGAGGTCAGAGAGAGAGAGGGAGGGACAAAGAGAGAGAGGGAGAGACAGAAACAGAGTCAGAAAGAAGTACAGCGGAGGGCATGGAGAGAGGTGACTTTTGGGGTGAGGCGGGCTAAGAGGGGCAGAGAAAAAGAGAGTAAGGGGGGGGGGGAGTGAGAGAGAAAGAAAAAGAGGGAGAGACAGAGAGAAAGAAAGAAAGAAAGAGAAAGAGACAGGGGTCGAAGAAAGAGAGAGAGTACACACACACACACACACACACACACACACACACACTTATACACACACACATACAGTGTAGGGGGAGAGAGGAGAAGGGACCACTTTTTAAATCATGAATTTGTGAGAACTCGACAGCCACATATAAACACCACATAAAACATCCACCACACATCAGACAGCAGACATAACATCCAATACTACACCCAACACACACACAACATAACACACACATAACATATTAATTATTAACACCACACACAACACCACACACACAAAACATACAAAACCACACACAACACATACACCAACCACACACACACAACCATAACACCAACTACAACCAACACCACACAGATACAACACCACATACCCACACAACCATAACACAAACACACACATCACACAACCACAACTGACCAACATCACACACACAAAACATACACTACCGCACACAACACCACATACAACGTCACACACACAAAAACTCACACTCACGCACACACAAAGATACACACACAGGCACAAAAGTTCCCACACACAGGTAGATTTTTTTTTTAGGTTCGGGTTCGCAGTGGACGAAACTCTCATGTCATAATGTTGTCGTGATTCTTCATTTGTATATGGTTCACGTAGTGATACAATTTGTGTCTTGTGAAGCCTACTGGCAGTTACACGTCCTAGAGCAGAGGCCACCAAACTACGGCCCGCGACGTCAGTTCATCCGGCCCGCCATGGTACTGATTTTCTTTGAGAAAACCAGGGATATCTAGAGCTCTCGAGTTTTCCTTCTGGCTTGCAAGTATTGAACAGATTGCTTATGCGGCCCGCGCTAGTAAGTCTGTCAGTTATCCGGCCCTCAGTGAAAAAAGTTTGGTGACCCCTGTCCTAGACAGTCAGCCGCCATACATTTGTCTGGTACTCGACCCCTAGGGGTGTGGGCGATTTCTTTATCGGTTGGAGAAGTGTCACATTTTTGTGTAACCTGTCAAATATCAGGGAGAAAAAAATTGTTTAAATGTCCCATTCTCTCCCTCAGGAACAGTGGTTCTCTGAGTTTTAACCCAAACTTCTCTCTACCCCCCCCCCCTCCCTTTGCAATCCCATGTTTCCCAAATTCCTCTCCTCCTCCATTTTGAGTTGTCATCTATTTTTTCCCCATAGTATGTTTAAAGTGGTAATGATTGGAACAGCTGATGGAACTTTAGTTCTTTATTAGTTGCCATCAAATGAAGAGAGAGAAAGGCGGAGGAGGGTGGGGGGGGGGGGGGAGCACATAGAGACATTGAGACAGAGAGAAAGAAAGCGAGAGGAGCGATTTTATTCTTTCATTACCATATAATGACTTTGACAGCGTTAATTACTGAAACAACTGATGAAACTAAATTTCTTTATTAATTGCAATCAAATGAAAAGAGAAATCCTCACCACAATGGATTATATAATTTGTACTTTCACTTACGGAGGAAAGTCCTTCTCAGTTTCTAGTTCCTCCTCAGAGTGAAATTTCTCCCCAGTCGATCATTCTCCCACTTAGATTTGAAATTCCTCCTTTTTCCTCCCCAGTGTCTCCCAATTGAGAGTCATTGCTCCAGAAGGTCTGATTATAACGAAATTTGAAAGCTATAAACGGCAAAATGGACAGTTCTGGCATACACCAGACCTGATTTTGTGTCGTCTGAAAAGTATTTTGGAAGCGGATTTTCGGCGTGAACACCCATCCGGTCCACCAACGTAGGTGCATAAACATGGGTTTTCATGGAAACAGCAAAGGAAACGTCAAAAACCTTTCAAGTTATGAAAAAGAAGGAATGTTTTTATGTGCCTGGAAACGCCGTTTTGCACTCTTTCTTTTTACAACCTGATGGTGGACTTCTGACGTTTCCGTTTTCAGTACACATAAAAACACAGCATAAAGAGAACAGAACGATACTAAGAAAAAGTTAGGTTACCGAAATAGGGCAAAGCCAAGTGTACTGACAAGACACAGTCGTTAACTTAGCAGACTCACGGGTCAAACTCTAGGAAAGGACGTTACATACATGAATAAAACCCTCTCCAAAAGGCTCCCGCTCAACGGCGAGCCACGCTGTGTCTTTGTGTATCGTAATTTTTAAGTGCACTGCCGCCCCCTGGTTCAATAATTATCAGGCCCTTCCGCCAATGAAATGTCTCCGGTGTAGTTCATGACGATAATTACAGTAACTGAGGTGAATGACAGAAAGGTACAAGGAAAAAAGACAGCTTTCTGGAAAAGTTGGAAAGGTCAACGAGGAAGTACAGACGCCAATATTAGTGGACTTTCATCTGGGCATGTCCGGGGCCAATGAGTCATAGAGTGAGTGAGCGAGTGCGTGAATGAGAGAAAAAAAAAAGAGAAGGCGGACATGGCATATCGGGCAGTTCCAAATCGCTAAGCCGACTATTGAAGAAACATCTTATCCCATTGATTTGGCCTGGTCTCAACTAGCACCTCAAGTGGAGAGAGAGCTGAAAGTAGCCAACAAGTCATTTGGCCGTATGTCCAGTTCTCACGCTCTCCTAACTAAGTCCACTGACCGACGAGACATTAGGGACGGTATCTGCTACTTGTACCCCCCCCCCTCCCCGAGGTAGGCGGAGGAGAAGGATGGATATTTTTTTGGACGACTGTTGTTAAGCGGGCGTGGTATTTTTACATTATAAGTCATTGGAATCCTCTTAAGTACAAATAATGGGCAAGGTAATGCGAATTTCGCAGATATATTGCATATAGAAGTGATATAATGATAATTAATATACAATATACTTTACGTTGTAGATGTGGAGAAATTGGGAGGTGGGGGGGGGGCGGGAGAACGTATTGTTTAAAATGTCTACATTTTGTTAAAATGCTCGACAGCTGATTCAGCCGACTAATTTCGATTGTTGGCACAGCCGCCAGGAGAGCCTGGCATTTAAAGAGACTTTTTTTCTTGTTTTTTTAATCGAAACGGTTCACGAAATTGCAAGCAAGATTTGTCTGCATAATAAGCCAGACACAATGTAATAAGCAAGACTTTGATTCATGGAGTTGATGTGTGTATCAGTAGTCAGGGTTTTTGCACTATGAGGATAGAGATCCAATAATTAATGTGAACGAGGGTTTGGCAACCAGAATGTTCTATGTCCAAAATGATCAAATTGAGAAAAACGAATCTGTAATTTGTAACTTTTCGTGAAATTTCAAATAATTGCAGTAACTTCAATATGGCCACAGGAATAGTTCTATTTGGTTATGAAATCAAGCCTCACACCTTGTGTCTTGGATATCTACAAGCGTTTAAAAGCAATGAATAAAATTGGACATAACACAATCTGGTTGCTGGCCCTCGTGAAAAGAATATTTAGAATTTCTCCTGGAACATTTCGCATTCAAGAATATGCTAGGTATTATACAGCGACAGTAATTTTTGTTTGTGGCCGAGATTTTATTTAAAGAAAAAAAAACGGTCAGTTGCTACATGGGGTGACAAACATGTGTGCAAAATTTGGTTGCTAAGAAAATGTATGAAGAAATGTCAGAAAAAAAACGACTCCGTTATTTGGAACATGACAAGAGTCCTTCTCGCATGAAAGAATTATTTCCTGACGTGGACCCCCAGCGCATCCTGTCGTTTCTGAAGGAGGCCGAGGTCTACAAATTGATTTAACAGGTTTTTGTCATATTTACAGGGTTCACATAGACATACTTTATGGTATTTCCTGTTAGATTTTTAACTTCATTTTTATTTTATTTTATTTACAGGAATCTGAAGTTGAACGTTGGTCCAGAGTAAGATAGCGAAAAAATCATGAAAGGCAAAAAGTGGCTGTTGTCGTAACGATGCACCGCTAAACCCGAACTCAAACTTAAAACAAAAACCCTCTCCCAAGGCTAATACCTACCAGCCAAGCTACATACATGCCACATTTTGTACGCACTTTATACTCACGAGCATACACAACACGTCACACGCATTAAATTAATTGTTCACCCCTATCGCCTTCACTTGTTGATGCAGTGGCAGATCTGAAATCCCAGTGACAAGACAAGAAGATTCTGAGTTTAAATTATGAGTTTGAGTTTTACGGCACGTCAGCACGATAACTGCCACTGTCGCGTCTTTCGCGGTCTATTTGGGTATTTCATTAATGTTGGTATTCAGAGTTGCATCAATTTAAATTTCACAAATAGAATTAAATAGTTCTGTATCCATTTTATTTCGAGAATGGTAAAATTCTCAAATTTTTTTTTTTTTTTACCTAGATCTGAAAAGAATTTTGTAAATGTGTATAAAAGTTTTTAAACCAACTTGTAGATCTTATCCTCTTTCAGAGAGGACATAATGCGCTGTGGGCTCACGTCAGACAAGACGCTGAGAGATATAATAAATTCAAGAGACAGGATGTGGGAGGAAAAAAAAAACAGATGGAAAGAAAGAGGAAAAGAGAACGACAGGAAGTAAACCAGGTGTCAAGAGCAGGTTAAGTGTATAAATGCCGTGCTAGGCCACGGGTTGAATTCAGAGTTGTTTTTTTTAAACTACCTAGTGAAGTGTCCTTGAGCTGTTTTAGTGAGCATGTTGTTTTGAGTGGTTTTTTTTTACATGAAAACTGTAGATGGTTAAAAAGGAATATGTGTAGGTAAACCAGGGATGGCAGAGCAGCTCCAGTTCGTGATTTAATAGCATTGTTAGAGGGTGTGAGGTGGTTGTAATTGACTGTTGACATTCAGTGGTTCGTGAAAGCACGAATTGTGCTGAGCCAAGTTAATAAGATTTTTGGATTTAATTGTTATTAACCTATTTAGAAGACGACCTTGTCTGTCTTAGTGCAAGGCCGTAACCGACTTACACAATAGAATAAATTAATACTGCGAGCTCAGCTCGCATGACCGCACCAATCAAATCTAGGGATTTGGACGGTAGTTGCAGGTGGCTAGACATTATAAAAGTCAGCCCATACCTATGTCCATCATCACATGCAGAAAAGTATCCACTGCGGAGTGGTCGGCTAATTTCGAGCCAGATCGGAACAGAGACGCAATAGAGCAGACCATCTATATGAGGAGCCTAGAAATGACGAGCTCCAACTAATAGCTACCCGGACTTTGTCCACCATGCAACGCTCTATTTGATATTCCCTGGTTCTTGATGGCCAGGGAAAAATGGTATGCATTGTAATTGTATGTCAGAATTCAGATGTTACCAGCAGTATGAGAGTCTGCTACTAGAGTCACAGCCAGGCAGTGCCAGTATTAGAATATATGACAGGAGCCATTGCAATGGAGCTGGCGTGTGCTGAGACAGCGAAGACTATAATTTGTATTAAATATCCTATGAGTCATTAGTTATATTTGATCTAGTACTAGGACCTTTTAGTCCATTCTAAAATTGTATTCCCATTTTGCAGTTACCCTGACGGTCATTTCATTTATATATGTTATCTTATGCAGCTAACTCAATACATTATTGTGGCCCTACAGGTCTGACAAAACTAATTCATTTGAGTTGTTAATTAATTCCAGTAGGAAAGTTAGTGTGTTCGTCGAGTGTGTGTTTTCCTCTTGAATTGCAGTCGATTGCTATAAACCACATTCGCGACACCAGGCACAATGAGAGGCTGCAAAAAAATACAAAACACAACAATTATTCATTCACTTTAATCTCACTAATCACCTGTGGCAAATCCCAAACGTGAGTGAAAAGTATCACAATGTGAGCGGTTCTCAAATATTCTAGCCACAATGTCTCTACAAGTCTGTCTACACGGGAAGTTACACAGATAGGTAAGATAAGAACCATTTTATTATCCCATGAGGGAAATTCTCTTCCACAGAGTATTTAGGAGCACATACATGGTACACATATCTTACGCGACACTACACAATACGTATATATCATAACTGGATAAACTCAAGAACAGGCATACATGAAGTGACATACTAAGGAACGTTAGTTAAATATTGCACACATCTAGCTAAAGTGTCTTGCCCAGGCGAACTGAAGAAGGCAAAAACGATTTTCTGCATTTTTCTGTTGTTTTATTGGATGACCTCGAAATTTGATGAAACAGGGGCTATCCGTTGAGTACAAACGCTCGATTTTGGCTATTTTTGACTTTTTAGTGTATGTTTGTTTGTTATGAATGAATAATATCTGACCCGACAACAATCGAAACTTGAAGTTTAAATGTAGTGATCATAATAATACGGCATTTTCGTGTGGTCACAGAAAGGTTTTAGGGTAACCTAAAAAAAAAAATTTGTGGATTTCAGTTGGGACTGAGCAATCTCTTCTATCTTCTCATGATAGCCATTCTTTGCTTCCTCCCACACACACACACACACACACACACACAAACACACACATACACACACTGGCCAATTTTCGGCATGCACTCGCGGTGTGTATAACGCTGTGTATGAAAACCAGGAAATTGCGTCGTTGTAAGGCCCACATCTTCAGATCGGTACAAAATTGTGTCACGTGATCTAAAAAAAAAGGCGGGAAACACGGTTTTGACCTCAAAACATTAAGTGGATGTCCACTTAATGGGGCCTGTCCACTTAACGCGAACGTACTAACATGAAATTTATTGTCCCCTTAACGTGAGTGTGCAAATATGACATTGTTCTCTTAACGTAGCGAAAACACGCGCACTCACACATGCACACACAGATCTATTATAAAAAAAAAACTCGCTTTTTTTGTAAAAGCCGTAGCTCGGCTATCTGTGCACCAATCGAGCTCAAATTTTGCATACAAATTTCTTTTGGTCTGAAGTTGATTCCTTGCTACACTCATTGCTGAACACTCTCCGTAAGTATTTTTTTGAACTACGCAAATTTGCATTTGTTCCAAATAAATACCATCCGGGCGTGAGTTTTTATGTGGCATGACGTCACTGAATTTGCGGTCCACCGTCGTGCGATCTCAACGTCCGGTTCCCCAAATTTGAAACCGTGCTTCCGAGTCCATCCATAACATTCGTGGTTCTTGCTGCACTTTGCTGTGCCAACGGTCAAGTAATGCTCCCCCCATTGCAGCCACCCCCAGACCTACTCACAACACTTTTCACTCCCCCCCCTCCCCCCCCCCGCGAATTTCGCGGGTTCAATACTTGTATATAATAATTATGTAATTATATATGCACGCACTGACACACACACACACTCACACTCACACACACACACATACACACACACAGACACACACTCACCTGACACACACACAATACACATTACACATTAAAACACATATCTTTATTACACACAATAACGACTATGTACAAACACAGACACACACGCACACACACACACCCACAGGCACAGCTAATTTGAGTTTGGGCTGTGGAACAGGTTCTGTCTGTTCATCATAAGAAAATCAATTGTTCATTGACTGCCCAGGATTCTCTGACACATCCAATTTTCAGTGGTCAGTCAATTTTTCATCCAATCTTTTTTTTTTTTTTTTTCCCTTTCTCTCATTCCTTCTAATGTTTCATTTTCTCTGTTTGCCTCTTTCTGTTTTCTTCGTGTCCGCTCTCATTTGCCTCTTTTCGCTTTCTTCATATTCTCTTTTTTTCCTCTTTTGGCTTTCATCACTCCCCCCATTTCCTACTCCTCCCACTCCATCCCTATTTTGCCCCTTCTGATTCTTTTTCTTCTCCGCTGTCCATTGGTGAAATCCAAATCCATACTACCTGCATGACCGATGGGTGTGGGGTTGTTCTATGCTGGGGCTTATTTGTCTTTTTTCTCAAAGTAAAAACCCTAGATTATAATTGAGGCTTCTTGTATCAAAAAGGGGTCATCCATAAAGTACATAAATGCTCCATATTGGAGCCCCAACCCAACTTCCCCGGGATATGTTTCATACGCTTGACCTCTACCTTCCTCCCCCGGCCATTAGAATGGTGGATGCCAATGATAAGGCCTATCTTGCATGGACGATCTTGGATATTTATATATAATAAGATATTTGTTAAAATTAAAAGTAAATAAAACCAAACTTTTTAATTATACCACGACTAAAAAGCACACAAACGCTCCATAGAACCGCCCTCCCCCCTCCACTCCCATATACGCTATCTGAGCGCTGGGGACAAGCCCCCAGTTTCCCTCTACCCTCCCATCGTAAATACTTTATGCATGACCCCCAAAAGAATATCACGTGTGAAAACGAATTTACACTGGAAAAGTGAGTGAGTGCACTCGTAAGTTAGCTCATTCTATTGTAGTTACCGTTTCGCGAAATGACTCATTCCAGAGACACAGAGGTGTTTGTGTGGGGCAGGGGGTGGGGCTTGGTGGGCCAGCTGGCATGGGCCTACGATTTTGAGTGGGCCTACTCCCCGTGGAAGAGGCAAGAAAGGAAGGGGGGTGGGGGGGGGGGGGAGAAGCTTTGGTAAGAGAATGTTGAAATTCTAAAAAGAGTCAATGTGCACCTTTTAGCACAAAATATTACAATTTTACAGGAGATTCATGAAAGAGTGACACTGATAAAACACAGATGAATAACTGTATTTAGTACTGGTTACCAATTTGTGAGTGGATCTGGCAAAAATCGGGCTTAACGTGTAATTTTTATATCTCTTTAAAATAATCATTTAAATAAAATACTTCTAACACGATTTCAAGCAAAATATTTTAACTAAATGCAGAAAAATGGTTAATCTTTCATTTTATATGCAAATCTCAATGTTCATAGAAAAATATCCCCACTTTAGAAAAATTTTCTCAGGAATTTAGTCTTTTATCTTAAGCCCAATATCACTACATCAACTCACATGGCAGTTTGAAGTGGGGGGATAACATTTGCTATCTGGCCCCAGGCCTGTTACCAGCTTTGCATGGATGGGCCTGCATGACAAAATGAAAGAGACAACGAACCGCCAACAGGGCACTTAACACGCCCCACGTTTGAGAACCAGTGATGGGAAAATGGCAGGGTAACCCAGAGCAACAAGGGGAATAATCCCTTCAGGGATCTGATCTGACTTAGAGAACAAGACGCCAAGCATCCATTTGCTGTCCTCGCTGACTGGGTCACAAATCTGATTTAATTTGAATGGCTTGCCGGGCCACTGTGATTTAAAGAGGTAGGGAAGAGGAGTGTTGGCCTTTTACAGTAACCAGTTCTTAAGAGAAAAGGTGTGGCTAAACACAGGGCTGATAATGGAGTAGTGTTGCAGGGTGTAAAGTCTGGACTGCTCCGAGATGCTGACGTAGAAGAATGGGCGTGAAGCAAATTATACCAGAGAGACAGAGAGAGAAAGAGGGAGAGAGAGGTGAGAGAAAAGATAGAGGGGGATAAGAGAGTGCGGGGAAACGATTTAGAACGAGAGAGGGGGGAGACTGAGAGAAAACGAGGAGAAAGAAAGAGAGAGAGAGAGAGAGAGAGGAGAGAACGTGAGAGAGGAAAGGGACGAGAAAGAGAGCGAAAGAAAAAGAAAGAATGGGAGAAAGAAAGAGAGAGAAGGAAGGAGAGAGAGAGAGAAAGACACACACACACAGAGTTTAGTTGTTTTTTTTTCATACTATTCAGATGATTCATAATTCATTGACAGAAAAAAAAAAAAACATAAAAACTGGGCAAGATTTCAGATGAAGACGACAGTGACTATGACTTAAACTTCCAGCCAACGATAGTTACGATGATGGTAATGAAGATTGTAATAAAGATTTAGTCTGGCGGGATAGGTTAGTACAAACTATCAAAATGAATAATAATTATTATATTATATACTGAAGAGATAAAGATTCCCTCTTTTTCTTTTCCCTAAGGGTGAGTGGGGGTGGGTGGAGGGGGATAGAGTGAGGTTTTTTGCAAGGTGAAGTGGGTGGGGCAGGCTGGAGTGAGCATTGAGCAGCTCCTGTGGTGAGCGGTTTCATCACAATTATTGATTGGTTTCGGCACGGTCCAGCAGTCATCACCATTGTTGTATTAATGGCCTCAGAATAATACAATGTCATCAGTATAGAATTTTGATATGGTTGTTGTTAATAACATGTGCAGACATGGGATACTGATATTGGTGAATGGTTAGAAGTTTTGAGAGTGAGTGGGCAGGATATGTGAGTGAGGGAGGGAGAGGGGAGAGAGGGGTGGGAATGTGAGTGAGGGAGGGAGATGTGGGTGTGTAAATGAGTGAGTGGGTGAGTGAGTGAGCGGGTGGGTGGGTAGGTTGGTGAGTGAGTGGGTGAAGGAGTGAGAGAGTAAGAGGATGAGTGAGTGAGTGAGTGAGTGAGTGAGTGAGTGAGTGAGTGAGTGAGTGAGTGAGTGAGTGAGTGAGAGAGAGAGAGTGAATGAGGGATTCACTGAGTCAGTGAGTGGAGTGGAATAAAGTCAGTAAGTGAAATACCTTTATTACTGCGTGTCAGGAGAGCATGTGAGTGCATAAATAGGCGAGTGAATAACTGAATAAATAAACCTGCAGCTGCTTTAATTTCTAACACAAAACTATGCACAGATTCATTATTCACGTGTGTGCTTAAACTCTCTGATACAGACAATGAGAGAACCGAAATGCTGGCAAATAGACGCCTTGTGATGATCAATAAATAAATCCAGGAGCGTTTCTTTCCAGATATGACCAACCAGTGCCGGATTTACCCTTAGGCTAGGTAGGCTGAAGCCCAGGGCCTCAAAATCTGGGGGGGGGGGGGAGGGAGGGGGGTCACCGCCTCAGGCCAATCTGATTAATATTAAATTTTTAAAACACTAGACGTGAAGGTGGGGACTTGCCAGGGGCATCACAGCTAGAATAGCTGCCAGGGCCCCTCTTCATCTAAATCCGGCCCTGTGACCCAGCCTCCTACAGCCTGCTGCTGGCTCGGCAAATTAATTCTTCTAGGGCATGGCGTGCAAGACTCAAGGCTGGCTGTGCACTAGGCAAAATCTGTTTGGGGTCTGTTTTTAACACGGTGCACGAGATCTCTCCTTCCGTCAGCTGAATCACGACAGTTTTGACACCCCCCCCCCTCCCCCCAAACTGGTGAGACTTAGACATGTGGCTGTCTCGCCAGGACCCAAGTCTATTGGGAAACGTTAGTCTAGAGGCAAGGTGCTCGACTCTCATGCCGAAGGTACCGGGTTCGATCCCCAGCCTGTGCAGGCACGTTGGATTTTTTTTAGGGGGGGGGGGGATATTCCTGTCCCTGATCCTATGGTCGGTAGGATCGAGCACCTAGTCTTCTTGAAAAGGACGAAAAACCCAGAGGGCCCGTGTGCGTATTAAAGATACCTTGGCAATTAAAAGTCGAAAAGAGCAGGCCGAACAGGGCCACTGCCCTGGCAAAATTCTAAAAAAAACAAAAAACTCATCCCTACCACAAAAACATACAGAAACTAGAACAAGAAAAATAAAAACAAGAAAAGTAATGTGTAAATGCCAATGACACCGAAGCTTCTAAAATAAAGACCTAAACACGCGAGGTCTCATTCAAATCCATAGTCCACACCGTCACCGCTCTACAATCCCGGCATATACCAGACGTATGCCAAAAGCTAACTGGCGGTTCATTGCATTCCTGAACATTATTAAGGGCTATCAGATAATATTGCAGAAAAAGATAAGCGTCAATTGGAAAATGTAATAATCTAATAGAATCGTAATGGCATAAGTCACCAAATGACAGGTAAATAAACAGCTGTTTTTTCTGAATATCTCAAAAGTGTCAATAATGACTTATGCCATAAGTGTAGAGCAGCGACGACATCTGGTACCAAAACCGAGACGAAACAGTCTTTCCGCAGTGCCGTCACCGGCCATTCTAGTCTTGTCCACAGCAACCGCTCCGTTATTTTTACGGAAAATGACGCAAGAAAAACACTCTTTGTTTCAATAACCGTGAGGAGCGGAGCGGAACGGATGCTGTGGACACGTATACAGAGGCAAAGAGTGTTTTACTTTTTCATACGTCAATTTCCGTGAAAACATAGGAGTGGAGCGAATGCTGTGCACAAGGCCAGCAAAACGTCATAATATTCTCCAATGAACCAAGTATTCATGGACGCGGGGCGAGTCTGTCTGAACCTCTGTGGTAGCAGCTACAGCTACCAGGAATGTGTCCTTGGTTACCGCAACAATATAATAGCAGCGTCGTCATCCCTCCCACACATTCTCCAAAGTTTCCCCTTTCACACAGCAGTGTCGCCGCCCGTGACATTTCCTGTAAAGTGGGTATCATACTAAGCCAGGAACGGCACACTCAGTTGCTGGCAGACAGGAAATGCACGCTATAATTTCCTATATTTTTTATAGTAAATCCGAGAAGGCTCTATCATACTAAACCCGGTCAGACACAGTCAGCTTCTGCCATTACTTCTTTGTGCTGGCAGTAACTGGCTGTGACGTCCCGGGCTCAATGTGATACCGACCACCACCACCAACCCCCTCCCCACCCCCACCCCCACCCCAAACACCTATACTTCTCAGTGATTGTAGGTATGTGTGCGTGTTTGCATGTGCATGAGTTCGTATGGTAAAGTATCAGCCTAGCGTGATTTCTGAAGTGCGTACGGTCCAGTCCGGTGCTTTTCACCCCACCCCCTTTTTTCCCCTTAAACCTTTTCATACGCCTGGTTTCACCCCCCTCCCCTCTGGATTTTGGCTATTTTAACCCCTTCCCCCACCCCCGGTATGTTTTTTTCGCAGGCTTGGCTTCACCCCCCCCCCCTTCTCGTAGGAGCGTAAGAGCATTCGAATGGCGGATGTCCATGACAAGGCCTTGCTGTTTAAAAAGACATTTCGCTAGAACTATTTGACCTGTTTCATTAGATACATTGTCATAGGCTTTATATTCCATTTTAATACAATCCTGCAACGTTTTGGTAAAGAAACAAAAATATATATTGAAACAAAACTTCTCAATTCAGTGGCATAATTCAAAAGTGCCTACGCCCCTCAAGCTTCCCCTCCTTCCCCCTACCCCTTCCTCCTATGAACTACTTTCATACTCCCTCTCCCCCCATCCGAGCGTACGTACTTTGTGGATTTACTCACGATCAAATTGTAAATTTAATGTCACAGACAGTGTATTGACAGATCACAAAATGTCAACAATTGCCGGCGACATTTAGTCAGATCAAAGTCTATTGTTTTATTAGAACGAGGTTATTGTGAGGTTCTGTTGTTGTTGTTGTTTTCCTCTGTTTGTCAAAGTCAAAGGATGGTGAACTGGGAGTTGGGGGGGGGGGGTGGGGGAGGTGTGTGCAATGATTCTCAAAAGGGAGGCAACTGGCTACCAAGTGTGAAGTTTGAGTCTGGAGAAAGTAACTCTACACGAGAATGTCCACACTGTACTAGGAAGAAGCAAGACGACAGACAAGTTTGAGTCTGGAGAAAGCACGTCGATACGTTAACGGCTATACTGTGGTAGGGAGCAGGAAGAGGACAGATAGATAAAACAGATTGGTGAGAGTGCAGGATGGAGACCCTACCAGATGCACCCACCGACCACCATCAAGACAGTGGACAGAATACAGCAGAAAGATAGAACAGAAGGTGATGCTACCAGAAGTTCTGACCAATCACTCGCTCCAGGCGAGGAATTTCAAATGAAAAGGGGAAGAATTTTAGCCAGAGGACGGAACTGGGGAGGAATTTCATCCTGAGGAGGAACTCCAAATTGGGAAAAAAATCCACTGAAAACAGGATTTCGTGGTTCATTTGATTGCAGTTAATGAAGAAATAACAGTCTCATAAACTATTTCAATAATTACCACTGTAAACGTATACTGGTGCAAAAAAAAATTATTAGATGACAAGGAGGAATTGAGGAAACCTGAGATTTTAAGGGAAGGACTCATTCCTGGGAGGCCGAGAAGCACTGATGTAGATAGACACTGTAAGTGAGTGCTGTTGTATCAGGGATAAGTGACGTGCTGTTGTATCAGGAATAAGTGACGTGCTGTTGTATCAGGAATAAGTGACGTGCTGTTGTATCAGGAATAAGTGACGTGCTCTTTTAGAGCAGGCGCGGCGCGGTCTTAATGGGATCGATAATGTTTTGTTTTGTGACGCATTGTTCATTTGTTGTGTGTGTGTGTGTGTGTGTTTTTCCCAACTCACCCCACACATTGTTCATTATTTTGTTGTGTGTGAGTGTCCCAACTCACCCCCACACACTGTTCTATCAAAACGAATCGTCAGTGTCTATTTCAAGTGGCTGAAGTGAGCATTCAGTGATGTGATATCTCACGTATCACCTGGGAGACTGTGTCCCAACAATGTCACTCAGTCAGCAGAATGTTGTGTGTAGTCTGCAGGTAACATGTCATTGTTATCCTCAGAGGCGTGGCTTCTGTCTCCCATCCAATGCCCCCTCCATTTTCCTCAACACTTTCCAAACAATGATAGAATCCATCCATAGACCACTGCCATATGAAGGGGAGTTTGATTTTGAGTTTGGAGAGAGGACGTCAACACGATAACGCCCATATTTTGTGCTTGGATGAAGCAAGACAATCTAGACATAATATATCAGAATGATAGGACAGGAAACCCTACTAGAAGGGCCCACCACCCATCCACTTCGAGAGTGGAGGGGAGACAGGGCGAGAAAATGGCTATAGATAAAATATAATGAAAACAAGCGTTTTACTTACCACATAAGAGAAGAAACAAGTGTGCAAAAACTGGTTTGCGGCGGTTGGTGAGTTACAAGGAAATCTGAGAAAACCGATTCTTTTTTTATTTGAACATGCCTATAGTTATTAACATTTCTAACGAACGTACTAATTAGTACAAGTGAACCTGTTTACATTATTGACTCAAGCCCGGGGGGGGGGGGGGTGGGGTGGTTCTGGGGTCCTATAAAAAGGGCTCATAATGCACTGAGTCCAGTCTGTTTTGCGTCTGTGTCAAGAACAGATTTAATTCATAAATGTTTCCACTGACTAAATTTTTGTGAGAGAGCAGTGAGTAATTTTTACAAACGTAATTATTGTGCGAGCCAGCATAACTTGGTCTCGTAAACAATTTGTTTTGAACAGTTTTTTTTATAATAGATAGACAGAAGGTGTGGGGAAGGATAGACGGACAGCGTAGGTGTGCATGACTGAGCACTTTTTATATCTCGTGTTTTGAACTAGGTTTAGTAGAGAGGGAAGGGGTGAGTAGGAATTAAATGTTGTTGAGACGTCGGTTGACGTACAGAAAATCCGTGATCCAGAGTAAAAGCTCGGGGTTTTGAAAATGTTAAGAATTTATTGCTATAAAATTACATTTTATTGTCTTGAGTGATTCGACCTTTGATGTCGACCCAAGGTCGTTGCGTAGGGCTGTTACTTAAAATAACTCAGTTCGGCAGCTGAGCTAGAAGTGGTTGCACCAATCACAATCCAGGAATTAGACGGTAAGCTGCAGATGCAGTCCAGTATTTAAGGCCATACAGAACTTAGTTCTGGGCCACATGTAGACAATCCATTTACGAGGTGGACGGCGAGCTCTCAGCCAGATGAGAAGTCTTGGAGACGCAGCGATTGAGCTGATATGTACAGTGATGGAGCATTGTCAGAAATCTACGCTCCTGAGCCCAAGCCTACTTGTTTGAGCATTAAACCCACAGCGCTAATATCAACAGCCCTCACATTGTGAGGGCCGAATGGTGAGCTAAAGATTTTAATTCCATCCTGAATTTACAGCCACCTACACATGTAGACTGTTGACCAGTACTGCCAGACCACATGCATTTCCCGCGACCACGTGTGAACTACACCAGAGCGCGCCTGGCAGAGACGCTATATAAATATGTTTTAGTATGAAGAGAGATAGAACTTTAAACCTTACAGGATCCGTCGCCCTCGGGCGCGGATTCTTTTGAATGTAAATTTATTGTGACTTAGATAACTTCATATTACATTGCCTTAAGTACTTCATAGTTGCTCCTCAGCTTAGCTGAGCATTTTCAGTTGCTATTGTATTCGTTATCTATTGTATATTTTATCTTTGAATTTGTTAGATATATAAACTTTACAGTCTGTTACTCAAATTGATTTATTTAGTTTTTAGAGTGAAAGTTGTTTAATTGTTGTTGTTTTTTTGTGCTCGTGTGATTGGGAAGCGGACCTCTCGATCTGTATTCCCCAAAATCCCGATCCGCGACAGTCTGCCTTAAGGAAAGTGGCATTAAACTGGATCTCGCGCACCACTATGACTGAATCAGTGAGTATGTATGACGTATAGAAAGGTTTCACTATTGGTCGATTTGCACAGCGAGACACGGAAGGCTCTGCGAAACCACTGTTAGCATGGAGCGGAAAGTAGGTCGCTGCATTAAATAATATCCGTTTATGCACTTCCACGGGACATAAGAGCTAACAAACGATTTTAAATAGTTTCAATCAGCCCAAAAATATGAACAAACCACAGTGAACAGATATGCACACGATCTTTGGGGAAGAAGGTCTCTTTCAGTTCTTCAATTTCTTATTTACCGCAGCGACCTAGTTTCGCGATTTGGCGGAGGTGACATCTCTATATAAATACATACTCGCTGACTGAATCAAGTCCGTCTCGCTAGTTGATTCAAAAGAAGCAATTCTAAAGTCAAAACCGACGCGAAAAGGACTTGACACAGTACGATATTGGCCAGTAATTGTAAGACTTCAAGTTAGTTTGTGTGTCTGGTCGGAGAGAAAGGCGATAAAGCTTCACAAATAAAAAAGAAAGGAGATAAGGAAGAAGAAAAACAGCAAAAAAAATTTGTCATTTTGCGGTCATTTCACGTCCTTAGTGTCTTGTTTTTTCCATCTCCATTTTCTGAAAAACCGCAGATCTTTTAGTATGTAGAAAAAAAGCTGAACAATAGTTTTAAAACTGTCTTTAACGTTTAAAATTCAGCCCGGAGAGAATGTCTTAATTTCTGCTTTCGTACCGACTTTAAACAAGAGAAGTGTCAAGAATCTGTGAAGTGGCCCCAAATTAGGCGCAGAGACCGGAAACAAATTAATAAAGCGCAACTAAACAAGACAGACTCCATGAGCGTTTGTTTGCCTCTCACGTTAGAGTTCCTCGGTTTTGACGATTGGGGTCAAGATTAATGTGCTACATTTCAACCCCCAGGACTTGAACTAACTGAACGATAAGGCGTGTGCCGGCCATTTCCTGGGCAACCAAGCCCAGCCAACCGATCTGTCAACAGCGGATATCAGATCTAGAATCCCCAATATCTCTTCATCCTTTCGGCATTTGTCATTCCTGCTCCAATCACGCAGTTTGTGATTCGCTATGATTGTTTCTGTGCTATCGAGACAGTATTGAGCAATGTCATCAGAGGAAGGCACACAAGCATGTACAAATATACATTTCAGCGTCACTGAGTGAATATTGGCGTGTTTCACTTTACATCATTCAAACTGTGATGCGGACCACAAGAACCCCCCCCCCCCTTTTCTCCTTAGTGCACGGCGGCTGAGCATGCCCACTGGCAAAGATTCTGCAATCAAAAACGAAAATCTGAAACTCGTGGGATAAGGAAACATGTGGCCTTGGAACTTCTGACGGAACACTAACTAAAATTCAAACGTTCGTAGGAGCACATGTTCTGTGACGTCAAATGAAACGAACTAAACTAATCCCATCCAGGCAAAGATATTGTTATCGTTTCCACTCTGAATCCACCAGCAACCCCCCCCCCCCCCACCTCCTTTTTTTAAAAAAACCATTTCCAACCTCCTCCTCCTCCTCCTCCTCCTCCTCCCCCCCCCCCCCTCAGTCCTTCCTTCCTCTTACATTGAATTTCTGACAGGCCCTAAAAATGTGTTTGAATTTCAAAAAAGCCAATACTGTATTTGCATTTGGGACTTGTTTCCGGCCACCATGACACGGCAAATTTGTGTGTTGACAGTTGACATGACAGAAGAAGGAAAGTTATAACAATATGGATGGAATATTGGACTTCCATACTTTTGAAATATTGTTGGAATCTGAGGCCAAAAGAGTATTCTGTGTTATACGGTAATATCATTGCTGGAATTTTAGGATGGAATTCAGAATTTCTTAGTGTTAAAATTTTTCGAACGCTAAGGCGATTCTGCTAACTGTAGCTCTGCTACTGTTCTGATTGCTGAGGATTAAATTAAAAAAAAAAAAAGAAAGAAAAGAAATCTCAGGCTATAGTGATAATACAAACTTCAAGTTCCAAGTTTCAGTTTATTGTAGACCTGACGGCCAATATAAGATATACACAAGAATCATGCTAATAGATGTCAGCCCGGCATGAACAAAAGACGGACCCATGGGCAAAATTGTCTTGCCATGTCCACGCCTGTCAAATTTGAAGATTTACTTTAATAAAACCTTTAAACAGATTTTGCCAGTGGATCCAAACGTTTGGGACACCCTGAATAAAACGTCACAATTGTAAAATGGCAAACTCGGACTTGATACTGCTGTTTAACTTCCATTTCGAGTTGAAGACGAGTCAGGTATATCCCATTCTCGTACATTTAAACAAAACAATACTTCTCTCTTTGATTATCGTGACTCAGGAGTATTTTTATCAGTCTCTCAGCAAGAGAAGAAGAATAGTTTCGAGATAACAAAAATACGTGCTAATGTATTCGACAGCTCTTCATCCCTGTCCTCGATCCAAAAGTCCGATCAGAAATTCCTGATCCGGGTTCATTTCTGGCCGCATGCATACTGATGGCAAAAAAATAGTCTCGTTTCGTGTTATGTCAGTCCGGGTGGATCCAGTAGTTGAGGTGAGGGCAGATTGAGGAATTTACTAGGTAAGGAGGGACGAGAGGATAGATGGAAAGACAAACGAAAGACAAGCAGACAGACACACTGACAAAGCGTGGAGTGATAGTTTTGCTGAGTGACATGCCCGAAAGGAAAGAAAAAGGCTGGGGGGCGGGGGGGCGCGGGAGGGGGGGGGCGAAGAAAAAGGACACAAAATGGTTGGCAAAAAGCCAACAAACATTAGCGACTTTAGTTCTTCTTGTTTGTGCCAACTCCACTTTTTACACAACTGGGAAATTCAGTGTTGAACGGGTGCGGCTTTAGTTATTATGATAAGGAGTTTGAATAAATCGGAACTGTCAGACAGCTTGGTAAGTGCTGCACGGTATTTTAAACAAGTGTCGTGTGCATCGCTATACCTCTTGTACAAACTATAATAACTCTAGTTTTTCAGAAAATGAAAACCAAGGTCGCCAAATGGCAAATGGAAAGAAAGAATGGCTGTCTGCGCATGAAATCTGCATTGCTTTCCTTTTTTTTTTTTCTAGTGCCCTGTCTCCCGTTTAATACTGGTCAACTTGTCAAGAACGCTCCACTGCCTGTTTCCCCCAAAATGAATTGTGTTGGCTGTCGGGGGTCAGAGATGACCAGAATGATGCTGAAAGAACTGCTTTTGCACTGCTCACAATCCGCTCCTCCCCCCGCCCCCACCCCAAAATTTTCCCCAATAGGGTGGAGCAGGATCTCCATAACTCTTCCTCACCTCACCTGCCCCTCTCATCCGTTATCATCCCCATTACTTCAGAGTGAACATTTAAATTTCTTTATCTGGATGATTAATTGATTTCCTGAACGACTGACTGATGGATCCCCCGGTGTTCTGGGTGACTGACTGATGACTCCTCTTGTGCTCTGGGTGACGGATTGATCTCCTGAGGTTCTGGATGACTGACTGATGAACCCTCTTGTACTCTGGATGACTGATTGATCTCCTGAGGTTCTTGGTGACTGAATGATATATCCCATTATGATCTGGATGACTAATTGTTCTCATGAGTTTTGGGCGAAATCGGACTCCTGAGGTTCTGGATGACTGATTGATCTCCTGGTGTTTTGGTTAACTGATTGATATCCTGAGGTTCTGGATGACTGATAGATCCCCTGAAAGTCTGGATGACTGGTTCATGCCCTGAGGTTCCGGATGACTGATTAACTGATCTCTTGGTGTTCTGGGTCACTGACTGATCCCTTGGTGTTCTAGGTGATTGATTGATCCACTTATGTTATGAATGAGTGATCTTTTCAGGAGGGAGAGTGACCGGTAAAAGACAGGTGGCAATTTCTGGCAATAAATGATGGAGTGATAAGCCGTCTCCTTGAATTTGACCCAGTTACCATGAAGAGGTCTGGCAATCACATTTATACTCTAGAGAACACAGCACACGCACACAGACTCACTTCTTTCCACTCTTTCCCATCACACACAAGCACACAGACACTCTTGCATTACACCACAATACAGTCGCAGCAACCGGCCAACCAAAACACATCTACAGACTGCAACATCACCATGACATCATACCGGCTATATTGCTTAGGAACGCAATTGAAGAGCGTTTTTCCAAAACCGGGTAAGTCAAATTCTGCATGAGCTATTACCCCTTTCAGATAGTCATTCAAAGTTATTGTAAGACATGGTGTAAGTGTTCAATTAAGACTTGCAATGTCCCGACTTTATCCGAAGATAAACAGGTCTTTATCCGAAGGCAAAGCAGGGACATAGCAAGTTTTAACTAAACCCTTACACTGTGTCTTACGCTAATTTTGAAAGACTATCTGAAAGGGGCAATAGCTCATGCGGAATTTGACTTACCCGGTTTTGGACAAATCCTCTTCGATTGTTATAACTCGAGTTCAGTCACCGTAGCAGAATATGTGCTGCTTTCTCGCGCGTTTTGAGACCACTGTTCATTTTCTGCTTGCGATCTGCAAACATGGTCGCATCCTTAATAATGGCAGCTCCTAACCCTGTCAACAGATAGCGCTGTCGAGAAATCCCTGGCTCAAATATTGCCACCATAGCCCATGCAATATTCCATCTCCTACACGTCCTTCCTTACTCAACTTTTACAAAACTGCGCAAGCATAGTATGTCCTATCTCCTGGCAGTCCCGAATGCGCGCAAAGTGGACAATGTCCATTAGAAAATTGGTACTGGGTCTTTGACCCCCACCCCCTCTTTCTCGTTTCCCAAATCAGCTCTGCAGTATCACATTGACCGACAAGGCAGCAAATGAACTTGCCAAAACTGATAGTTATTGCCAGCATAAACTAAAATCAAACAGCATGATCGTGTTGACAAAACTCTCCACCTACGAACAGGATGTGCGAAAATGGTATATTACGTAAAGTGAGTTACAGACATGGTTGTTCGTAAACATATCGTTTTGTTGTTGTTGTTGTTTCCACATTGTTTCCGTCGTTTGGTCTTAGCCTGAAAGCCTGTTTAAATTTCAATATTTTAGAATAAAACCAATTTGTTTTCTTTTCTTGTTGGAGAAATATTATAATGCAAGATTGCAGATCTCTCCCACATAATTGTAATAATTCAATGGTATCAACGTAGTCCAGTCTGCGATGATGCCTGGTAAATTTGTATGTGCCGGGGAAGAGAACAAAACAGTACCATTAAAATATAGCGTATGAGAAAACTGTCTTGGATTGCGATAGGTTTAAGTCCCACCGTAAATCCTAATCATCTCACAACCATCTGACTAGACACTACAGCAATAGTTTCATTTTCTCTCTCTTTTTGTTTGTCGTGAGTTGAGTTTGAGTTTGGATTTCACGGCTCGTTGGAACGATATCGGCCCCGTTGCGTCTTTCACGAGTTTTTTGTTATCTTACTTTGGGTTAGCTTTTCAGCCCTCAGATTCCTATAAATATGATCGAATAAAAGTGAAGTCCGAGACACAGGACACCGAGACGTACCAATTGTTCATATTTTTCCGTCCGTCGACTTGCGCGATTTGAGGACATAGTGGGAGAAGGAATGGTTCGTCTCGGTGTTCTGTGCCTCGGGTGAAGTTAAGTCCAGCGGGAAAAGGTCCGTATTGTCACTTTGTACATGTGATGAAAATCTGTTCAGCCAACGTGCAGATTTTAGCCTCCCTCAGACACGGCAAGATGCGCTGCGGGTCCACGTCTGAAATATAATTATTTCATGTATTCGCAGGCCCAATGTCTTCTGTGGATGTATGCCAAATCGTCGTGAGTTGAAGACTGGCACCAACATGGAGTAAACTTAAGCTTAAGATCTACACGGAAAACGTATAAACGTAATCAAAACGTCACCAGATTTTACGAACGACATCATAGCTTTAAGCTACGCTTACAATTTTAGTGTTTCCATCTCACCGTAAAAGGCTCTTTGAGCTTGAGTTGGGGCTTTATGGCACAGAGACACGATAGCCGCCACTTTGCGCCTTCACGGTCTGTTTGGGTGCTTATTTCAATACGTTTGGTAATTCAGAGCTTTATAAAGTTAAATTTCACAAAAAGAATTAAATAGTTCCGTACAAATTTTATTACATTGATAAAATTCTCAAAAGTTGCCCTGCATATTTTATCTGAAAAGACTTTAGCAAAAATGTGTTTTAAATATTTTTTAATGTTCGCCTCTTTCAGAAAGGACAAGACGAGCTATGGATCCTCTAATGTCTCGGACTCTGGTGATTTCCAGTGAAAACTTGCAATAACCTTGACGGTGTTCAGAGTTCCTGATACCAGGTCAATATGCTGAATTACAATACCGGACAATTCTGGAAATTTCTTCCTGCCAGTTCAATTTCCTGGTGGAGTGGAAAGGGTGGGGGTGGGAGGGGAGGAAGGGGGGGAGGGGGGTCTTCCTGCGCTCAGATACCAGACAACAGTACCGAATATCTAATTTCTTTCTACTATTAAATGTTGTTTTTGAAGGCTAGATTAAAGTAGAATCGCGGGACAGCCTTGGGCTGCTGTAAGACAAATGTCAATTGTCCACCTTGTGTCCACCTTGGTCGTTGTAATGTATGAGAAGGGGTGGTGGGATGCAAGGCGGAGTGACACATTTGAGTGACAAAGAATTCAGATAGCCTAACCACCCCCATCTCAACGCCCACCCCAGAAAAACAAGTTCACATCTGCACGCGCGACTAGCAATCTATCTGTGAATCCGCTGAACTCACGATACTGATTGGCCGTTTCGACACGGACTTACAACCTTTTTTCACAACTTTTTATGATTTGCTATTATAATCCAGTAACCTGGAGACTATAATTATTCTCACTTTAAAAAAAAAACAAAAAACATCTGTATGTTAAGTCATGAAACTTTTGGAGATGAAAAGTAATGGAGTAAGGTAGGTTTTAACGGAATTAGTTTGTGCATAAATGCTTCAGAGTAGCAGTTAGACAGAAACAAAGTATTGAGTGGTAATGGATTTCCTCCGCAACTTTTGAAGACTCCGATTCTCCACTAACTACCACTAAATATATTATAAAACGCCCAATGCCATCATCACTCAGCAGTTGGGCGGCACACTCCGGTGCAGCATTAACCCTATGGCATCTATGTGCCAAATAAAGAACTTTATCGAGTCACAGAAAGACAGCTTTTTTTAGAAAAAGATCAATACTTTGAATGACCACATGCTGTTCTTACCACCATCGAGATGTGTTTTTACATGTGTATATGAAATAAAGGAACGATGTGTTGTGGAAACTGCAATTAAAATGTACATGTATTTTAGTTATGTTACAATTTTTAATCTGTCTCCACTGCTGGTACCTACAGGGCTAAATGATCACGATACTCAAAATAATGTGAATCAAAGTGCCGAGGAAAGCATATTTTTGTAAGCCTCTGCATAAAGCCATCACCTTAGAATGACAAGGCTCTAACTCCCTTCCGTCGACTTTTGAGAAATCGAGAATTGAAGTTTCATGTACTCACTGATTTTAGAGCAAATAATTTTTATTTTTTTTTTAGTAATACTACCAAATTGCACATCGAATCTGCTTGATCCTTTGGCACACAATAGAGAAGGCCTGTGGAAGTAGTGTGTAGTGTGTAACTCAGTTCAGCCAAAAAAGTGGAGAGAGAACCTTGTCATTCTAATGGGACCAAGTGCTGGGCTGGTCAGCTTGTTATGTTATGTTATAATTGCTGAATGTTTGCAAACAAATCCCTTGTCATCCCCGGGGACGGTACAGGTCCCCACCCCCCATTTACTTCCAGAGCCGGTTAATCTGTAGTATCATTCTCCACCTCAGAGACTTTCTCTACACATCACAGGATGCGGAAAAACAGGAGCAGATTACGAGCACAAATGAAACACAGAGATAGGCCCGAGTGAGACTTGGCATCATCAACTGGCCCACAGCAACTCAATAATACATTATAGCACTCTAGTGCTCTGCTTTGTTTGGCAATGCTGAACAGGCAAATTCAATGGTATTAATGAGGATTTCAGGGAGGAAATTGGTTTGAAATGAGGGATTATTGTCTTCTTGCCTGTATTGTTGGGTTTTTTTTCAAGTTTTTTTTTTATTGTTGTTGTTTTTATTGTTTTTTTTTCCCCAGTTCCAAATTTATTGCACTGGGTCTTGTGCTGTGCTGGGCAGGAAAAAAAAAAAAGAACAGAACCAAAAAAAGAAAAAAGGGAAAAACAAATAGGGCATGCAGACAAAGAAAGCTACAGCAAGGAAGTAAACAGAAAGATGGCAAAAGTGTGAAAAAGCAGACAGACACTTAAACAGAATTTTAGTGACACACTTCCAATGAAGTGGCAAATTAATAAAAATTGGTGAAGGCACACTGACAGACAAAAGCGGTTAGATGGACAGATAGATACGCAGACAGACAGAGACGGACGGAAGGACAGACAGACAGGCGCGCAGACAGACAGAGAGACAGGCAGGCAGACAGACAGACAGCTAGATAGATTGATAGATGCTCAAAGACAGATAGACAGACAAACAGTGTCCCTAAAAAGCCAGTCAAGCAATGCCGGTCTGAGAACACACTCACACATACAAACAAACAAACAAACAAGAATAACGTCAGTTTCCTGGCTGAGATGGACAGGCTGACGCTGACACCCCAACTTGCTGTCACATAAGGAAGAACAAGAGGGAGGAAGGGGCTATTTAGTGATAATTAGGTCCACATTACTGTATTCTCACATCAGCCATAACACCATCATTACCAGCCAAAAGCCAGGCTAGAGAGAGAAAGAAACAGCTGTGATTTCTATAAGATCCACCCGAGTTGTTGCCGTCTCAGGGTCATTACGGGCTGGGAATGACGCGGTCTTCCCGGTGGCGCTAGCTGCCTTCCATCAGCAATTATAGCCCAAGCAAGTTGATTAGATGGAAATCTGAGGCCATTCCACATCATTCTACCATCCACACGGCCAGGATGTTGCTTTGTCTTGGTGTATGATTCCATGTAATATTCATTATTGGGTGGCTGGTTAGTGAGCTGTGCTGCTGGGTGGCGGGAAGATTGGAGGAGCAGTTGATGAAAGCGAGAGAGAGAAAGAGAGAAAGAGAGGGGGGGGGGTGAAAAAGGAGATGAAGGTGAGAGGGGTACGGGAAGAAGATAGAGAGGGAAATAGAGACACAGAGACAGACAGACAGACAGACAGATACAGAGAGAGACAGAGAGAGGAAGACAAACAGACAAACAAGCAGACGGACGGACGGAGACAGAGAGGGAGAGATAGAGACAGACAGACAGACAAAGGAAGAGAGAGAAAGACAGACAGAGACAGAAAGACAGGAAGACAGAGAAGGAGATAAAGAAAGACAGACGGGCAGACAGACATAGGGAGATAGACAGAGAAAGAGTGAGAGAGAGAGAGAGAGAGAGAGAAAAAGAGAAAGAGAGAGAGAGAGAGCGGGGTGGGGTGGAGGGGGGGGGGGGGACTAAAATGAAAATAATTATTGGGCAAGTACATATTAGAGATGGAAAGATAGAGCCAGCAAGTGGAAAAGATTTTATAAATATTATGAGAGACAAAGAACTGTGAATAGCAATTATATAGAGGAATGAAGGAAAGATAGAAAAACCAATCACAGACACAGTTGAGAGCAGACTGGAAGGAGGATGGATGGAAGGAAGACACTGACAGGGAGAAACAAGCGCTGAGAAAAGACGGAGAGAAAAAGGGAAATACTCTAGTAACCATACCATCATAATAATAATACTTGATACCATTTGAAGCAGAATCTTTGCACAACTGGACCACATGACCGTATCCAAAGGATTTTCGGCAACAGCTTTTTGTTTCTCGCGGGGCTCATCATAAGCTGTTCTCGGAAACAGCACCGGTAACGATCTGGTACCGGTATTTCATTTAGGTCTAGTCATTAAGGTTACATGTATTCTCGGAAGCAGTATCGTTAACGCTCTGGCCTTCTATTTTTAGAAACTACGCCAGAATGGTATTGATGACATCCAGCCAAGCATGGAACATTCCGAGCATTGGCGAGTGTACAAATTTACCTTCCTCTCACAACACCATAATCACTTCCGGTCATAATAATATCCTCCATGACATTTTCCGTAGACAGTTCAGAGAATTGTTATTTTCCACATATGAAAAGATGTTCAAGCGAACGCGTGCTCTTTTAGATTTAGACTTTCCATCATAAACTGTTGCGGCAATTCAAAGAAATTTGGAAATGTTCATGTACGTGCATTGTAGATTTACTCTGTTGAACAACAAGAATTATCTATGGTTTGCAATTAATTTCAGTCGGCCTTTTGGCCCTACAGCCTGGGCATCTAAATTTGTGAGTGGATGTGACAAAACCGGACTAAAGGTGAAATGTTGATACCTCTTTAGAAAACCAAAATAAAATATTTCTAAGGCGATTCCAAGCAATATATTTGAACTGAATGCAGAAAAATGGCTGGACTTTCATAAAATATTAAATGCAAATGTCAATTCCCATAGAAAACTTTTTCCCCCTTTGGAGAGGTTTTCTCGGCAATTTGGTCTTTCACCGTCAGCCAGATTTCCTCACATCCACTCACATTTAACTTGAGTTTTTGATATCAAGCGGGGTGACCGATACTTTAACTTCACCCCAGTCGGCAAACCCCTGAGGAAATCCTACACGTAGAATTGACGTCAAGTTTGCTCATAGGAATGGCATCGTTCCAACTTAGATCTGCTGATTACATTATTGCACCGACGTCGGTCTGATGTCGGGAACTCCTCCCTCCCCCCCCCCTCCCCCTACGGAAATCTACGTCGGATTCATGCAGTGACGCCTGCTGGGTATGAATCTCTGGGAGAATGTCACTATGTAAAAGAACATTGTGATTTACACGCGCTCACCTCTGAAATGTCTTTACATGGACAGCTGTCTGTATATTCTGTCAAAAGCGCCAGGAATTAACTGCTTTTCAATTTTAATGTTCTTAGTACCACTGTAGTTTCAAGGCTTCAACTGTGAAAAAGACCTTGGAACCACACAACCTCCCACCTCTGTAAGTCTTTCGGCTCGCTGTTGACCCGCGACATCCCAGAAAGAACAAGTGCATGGTCGATGACAATGTCTATGATGAGGCTAGTGATGATATAGTTTCAAGGCATGTCTTTCGTCGTCTTACTTCAGAAGGTTGTAGTCATATTAGTCGGATCGCATTGAAACTCAGTATGGAGATATCATCACATAACTAGCTGGCCAATTGGAATCGCTGAGGCGGACAAGGACATTCCACATAATATGTTACCTAAGAGTCATTTTGCAAACTATGCCTGGGGAAAAAAAATTAATGTCTCTGTTATTAAGGATTGTAATAAAATTAACATTTATGGTTACCATTATCTTCCTTGCATGATCATGATTGTGACCTGGCGACCATCTTGGGAAAGAGCACATGTTCACAACCTCCCATCAGTTACCAAGATTATGTTCCATCAATTACTCAAACTAACTGCCCAAGTATGCTTAAAAGTAAAACTTAATTACTGATGTTTTTTCTATATGCTCAAATGCATTTTTGAATGTAGAAAAATATTGTTCACCGATCCTGTTGGTTTGGTTTCACAAATTTTGCAGTTTCATTTTGCTATGTAAAAAAACTTGGTATTTTTTCTGTCCCATCAGTTACCAACTAAAGTGAAGGTATATGAATGGACTCATCTTACTTTTTTATTATTTAAAACACATTTTTATCATTTCCATACCATTTTTTAAATTAAAGAATTGATCAATCTATTTTGAAATAAATGGTTGGTTATTTATTTTGTGGCCTTTTCTTTCTTAAAAAGTATTGTCTGACGTAATGCCAGTTGCCGTGGAATGTCCCAACAGACATTACGGCTGGTAGTTTTTCCATGTGCTTGGCATTTTCCCTCAATTAGACTGTCCACGTGTTGGTTCGTGGATTAATACAACGAACGAATAACCGCTGAACGACCATTTTGATCAGTGTGTCTCCTGGCTGGCATAGTTCCAACCCGGCATGTTTACGTACATCCTGCAAGTTGCCATACCAGAGCGCCACCTCGGCAGTGACACATTGCCTGGGGTTAGATCGAGAGCGCGGCCGCTGACACTGTTGTTCAGCAATAAATTTTTGACCAGATTTCCTCGGTGAAAGCAGCCCAAGCATCAATTTGTCAGCCCTTCACTGCATTAAGGTAACACAGACAACTTTGGTGGGCGTCTCCAGACAGTCGTTAATCACAGGAGATTTTTTCTTCAAAATTTTTCCCCGCACTTTTGCATTTTTTTTTTATTAGAGTGGCAATCCGTAGGGAGGAAAATCAGAACAAGATCAGATCAGGATCATTCTTCCCCACAAGGGAATGCCTCTTTCACAGAGCGTTTGAGGGCACATACACATCTTACGCATCATTTTCACCTTTCACCTTTCACCTTTCAACTAGGCGTTGTCCACCCACTGCAGGATGTAGCCCCCCCCCCTCCTACAATGCTTTCCATTCTCTTCTGTCTGTTGTTTTCCTCATCCATGTTGATGTTCCTCCCTCTCTGTGTACTGTCCTCCTTCCATCTTCTTCCTGGCCCTCCTCTTGTTCTTCTTCCTGTCCTCGGCTGCCATTCAGTGTAGCGTTTTGTCCGCCTATTGTCATTCATCCTCCCCACGTGTCCGGCCCAGTTCCACTTTTGTTGTAGCATGAATTCCTCTGCGTCTTTTAGTTGTGTTTGTTTGCGTATGTCAGCGTGGGGGATTCTATCTTGCAGTCTGGTGTTAAGCATTTTACTTTCCATTGCCCTCTAGATGGTTCTCAGTTTATTCGTGAACTGTTTTGTGATCGGTCATGTTTGACTACCATATGATTGTAATCGTTGGAAGAATGCATTGATTGAATACTTGCTTCATTAGGGACATTGGCAGTTTGGAATCCAGGAATAGCTCTCTGTTTTTCTAAAGCAACTCCATGCTGCTCTGATTCTGGTGTTTAATGCAGTTGTTTTTTTTTGTTGTGTACCATATTCACTATCTGGCCGAAGTATTTACACTCTGTGGCTTTTTCGATGATTTTGTTTTCAATTGTAACCTTTTCTTCTGTCTCGTAGTTTGTCATGTATTTAGTTTTGTCCTTGTGCATCTTCAGGCCGACCTTGCTCTCTTACGCATCATTACATAAACATAATATATCATAATTCAATAAACTCAATAACAGACACACATGAAGTGACATGTTAAGAAATCTCAGTGAAATATGGCACACTTCTAGCTACACGGTCTTGTTGAGGCGAATTGCAGAGGGCAAAAAAGATTTTCTGGATCCTTCTCAATATTCGCAACTACCCTAAACATGCTTATAAAGTTCTCACGATCCATTATCTTCTGTCATTCAGTCTATTGTACTTCTAACAAGATGGTAGTGGGTTGTTTAAAAGTGGACAGTATCAAAACCAAATGAGTATTTGTAATGAAACAGTCAAATAATCAGTATAAAGTTTTAGAACATTAGAGAAGACAAGATAAGATAAGAATTACTTTAATATTACCTCATGGGGGAAATTCACTTTCACAGATCCTTTAAGAGCACACACATGGTAAACACATCTAACGCCTCGTAACTTATACATATCGTAACTCAAAAACAGGATATTTTACATGAAGTAACATGGCATTGAACCTTAGTCAAATATGGCACACATTTAAGGCTTGTGATGGTCATCGGGGACATTGCTATACTAATTGACCGCACGCTTATAAAGGTGGGCCGGAGGTAACGGGTTGTAGGGTTGAAACCAGGCATACAAAACGCGTACTGGAGGGGAAAGGAAGTGTGTGTGTGTGGGAGAGGGGGAAAAAAGTAATTGAGCCAACCTACTTTATGGATGTCCCCGTTAGAGGTGATAAATTTACTGCTAATGGTCCAAGAATTACTGACCACTCTGACCAAACCAAGGCCTCATGATGGCGTGTAAGTTTAGGGGGACCATCCGTAAAGTACAAGCACTCAATTTTAGTTATTATTTTTACTGCCTCCCCCCTTCCCCTTGTATAAGCGGACGGTTCTTCAAATGTTGAAACTTCAAAATGTGGCATTTTGCAAGGATATGTGATTGTTTCATTAGATACAAAGCCAGTATGTGATTTTTATCAATTGGACATTTCATTTCATGGACAAAACTTTAAATAAAATTAAACTTTCGGATTCATTAACGTAACTGAAAAGCGTGGGTATGCTTTACATATTTTTATGGCGATCTTAGTCCATGTTGGTTCCAACTCCATTTTATTTTATAACTGAGAAATTCGACGTTAAACGTTTGCTGCTGAATTGTTATTATGGCAAAGGAGACAGAATAAATCGGAACTGTGAAAGGCTTGATATGTGCCACGATACATTTTAAACAAGTGTCAAAGTGTGCATTTGTTTTACTTCTTCTACTTGCTGAAAGATCTCCAGTTTTTTTTAGAAAAAGGAGATAGAACAAACTTCGCGATGTGTCCCCCACCTCCCAATGTACCTTTTTCACACAGTGGGGGCAAACCTCCACCTACACCCTCTCCACCTGATCTGAACGTACATACTTTATAGATGACCCCTTATAGTGTGAATCATTAATAATTTGTGCGTGGATCTGACGAAACGGGCTGACGGTGAAAACTCAAATTCCTGAGAAAATCACTCCAAAGGGGGAAAAGTTTTCTATGAGAACTGAGATTTATTTCATATAATATGAAAGACTAGTCATTATTCTGCCTTCAATTAAAATATTTTGCTTGAAGTCATCTCAGAAATATTTTATTTTGGTTTTCTAAAGAGGTATCAAAATTTCACCTTTAGCCCGGTTTTGTCAGATCCACCCACATTCATGTTCACACAATCTGACTGGTTTTTTTCTCCTCCTCCTGCATTACGTTCCCCTTTCCCTTTTGTTTGTAAGTTTGACCGCTATTATTGTGTTCAGATCCGCGCGGATGTTTCTATGGTTATTGCTGCTGGTAGTTAAAAACCGTCGGAATGGTGAATTATTGAAAACATTGGCACACGGAAATTGTGGCGGTCGATATGAGGCAAAAGGGTGTGGACAGTTTCTATCTATCTATCTATCTGTCTGTCTGGCTGGCTGTCCGTCCGTTCGTCCATCTATTCATCCATCAGTCCGTCCATCTGGCCGTTCGTCCGTCTCTCTATCTATCTATCTATCTATCTATCTATCTTTCTATCTATCTATCTATCTATCTATCTATCTATCTATCTATCTATCTATCTGTTTGTTTGTTTGTTTCACTATCTGGCATTCTGTCTATACATCTATTGATCTGATTCTTCTGCCTATCCGTCTGTCTGTCTACCGGTCTGTCTGTGTGTCATATTATATGTCCGTTTTTACCAGTCCATCTCGTGTCGTTAGTTCTTTTCGTTCTATCTCCGTTTTCTGAAAAATGGAATCTTTTAGTACGTACAAGAAGTATAACAAATGTACACTTTAACATTTGATATGGCACTTATTAAGCTGTTTGACAGTTCTTATCATAATAACTAAAGCCGCAAACGTTTAGGTTCGAATTTCTCCGCTATGCAAAACGTGGAATTGGAACAAACAAGAACTAGGGTCACGATCTGTCTGTCTACGTGTCTGCAGATTTGGTCTACTTGTTTGTCTGTCAGTCTGCATGAAAGCCTCTCATAAGGAAACAATACAACCAGAGATCAGGTGGGCATTATTACATTGACGTGTGTGTGTCCGCCTGCCGCCTACGTTTATCTGCCTGTGTTATTCACAGAGCTAAATCCACGTCAGGCAATGAGCTTAAGTGCCCTTTGTTAAGGGCTTTTGTTTCTCTTCTCCTATCTCACATACACACACGCCCTTAAATCTCCCAGCCATTTATTGCCTTTTCATCTAATGAGATGATTGCAGAGATGGCAGAGCTTGAAAAAAGACATGTGCCTTAGTTAGGATCCGGAATCCAGAATCCGCAAACCAAAAAAAAAACAAAAAAACTTGAGAATAAAACAACACAGCAAGAGTAAACTGGCTAGAATCCAAAAATTATCAACAACAACGATAATAAAGCACACGGGAAAAATTACCATAGAAATTACGTGAGATTTCTTTATCGCCGGGGACAATATTTAATTTGTAACTTTGGCGTTTGACGCTTTGACAGACAGGCAGATAAGCGGCACACATAAAGACAAACCGACAAGCAGGCGGACAAATAGACAAAGCAAACTGGCAAACAGGCAATGTGAGAGCATCCGAAAGAGAATCGACTTCTATTTTGGATAAATAAATTTATGGCGTTCTGGCCAAGGTGGTCCTGATCCCGGCCATAGTGAAAGGCAATATATTTCTTCTTCCTTTTTCCTGATTCATTGTTTCTTTACTGTTTCCTGACTGGGGGGGGGGGGGGGGGGAGGGGGGTAACGTTTCTGTTATTGTTTTTGTTTTGGCCATATCGCGACTCTAGTTCTTGTTTGTCCCAATTCCCTGCACAAATGAGAAATTCGACCTTAAACGTTTGCGGGTTTAATATTATGAATAGGAGAATAAATCGGAATTATGAAACAGTTTGATAAGTGCCACAACCCATTTTAAACAAGTGTCAAAGTGTGCATTTGTGGAACCTTTTCTACATACGAAAAGATCTCAAGTTTTTCAGAAAATGGAGATAGAACAAACAAGAACGAAGGTCGTGATCTTTTAACTAAAGGGCAAAGCAGTTGAGGATGCAGTGGTTGTGGTGGTGAAGGGGAGGGAGGGGGCTAGTTCCAGTAGTGACATTAGGAGTGAAAAATTACTAAAACGCGTTGCCTGGTGCCTGGTAGCAGTCGGCAGTCAACGAAAAAAAACAGAGAAAATTCTATAAAATCTTACTTAAAACAAAATAAACAAAAACCAAAAATGAAAAAAAAAAAAGGCAGGACGAGAGAAGTTAGACAAAATGGCAGGCAATAGAATCTCAACTCTGGGATAGTCGTGAACGCTCTACCCACTGAGCCTAAGTGTGGATACTCAATTGGAAATAACGGATGAGCTCAAGTGTTGATATTCATCTGGAAACAGCGGATGAGCTCAAGTGTGGATAATATAGTAGAGGAACTGTGGAGGAGCTCGATTGTGAATACTCAACTGGAAACACTGGATGAGCTCAAATGTGGATATTAAAACTGAAAAACATTGGATAAGCTGGTGTGGATAATAAACTGTAAAACACTGGATAAGCGCTAGTGTGGATATTTAACTGTAAACCACTGGATGAGCTCAAGTCTGGATACTAAACTGTAAACCAGTGGATGAGCTCGTCTGGATACTAAACTGTAAAGCACTGGACGAGCTCAAATGTGGATACTAAACTGTAAACCATTGGATGAGCACAAGTCTGACTAAACTGTAAAGCACTGGACGAACTCAAGTGTGGATACTAAACTGTACAACATTGGACCAGCTCAAATGTGGATACTAAACTGTAAAACACCGGATCAGCTCAAGTGTAAATACTGAACTGTAAAACAGTGAGTCAGCTCAAATTGTAAACCACTGGATGAGTTCAGGTGCAGATACTCACTAAGTCTTAGAATCACTATCAGAGCTGCGCAGTTTTCATTTGTCTCAGTAAAAGCTTCCGATTTGTGTCAGAGAGCACAATAAAACTATAGATTTTTCAGGGACTGTAAAATTAACACGAAACAATAAATCCAGCGCACCGGATGCCCACGTACATAATGAATAAGCGTCAAAAGGTTGATGTGAGGCCACGATGTGGCAGACCCCTCTCAGAGGATTGGGATCGTTTACTTAACGAAGTCCCTCGGGAGCCCTTGACGCCATCACTGGCGTAACGAGGAAAAGGCTGCGTGTTCACAGACACTGTGTATAATGATAGTATCAAAGAGGGTGAAGTATCGATACTGCAGAATCATCACAAGAATGCCCCCCCCCCTCCCTCCCCTCCCCGAAACACAACCAACGCGGCGTTTACACATGTAGATACCACTAGTCTTCTCGTTCTGTTTATCTGTCTGTACCCTTAACAAGCAGACATCTCTGCACTTACACTAACCCAAACTTTCTGTGCAGATTCGATTATATCTGAAGTTGGGCCTTTTGAGCAGTTAGTGCAGTCGGGCCTGCGCTTTGTTTGAGTTTGAGTTTGGGTTTAACGGCGCGTCGGCACAAAAGCGGCCACTTTGCACCTCTCATGGTTTTCCCGTTATCTGACTTTGGGTTAGTTTGCAACTTTCAGATCTTATAAATATGATCAAATAAGTCTAGGAGAAACTGTGTAACATTGGAACTTCAACCACTGACAAAAAAAAAAAACAAAACATCATAGCCGATAAACTTAATACTTTTTCCTTGGACTTAAAATCCCTGAACACATCCGGGTTTTTTTGTTTTGTTTGGTTTTTATTCTGGAATGATTGTTTGCGTCCAGGCAAGAAAAGTCTCTCAAAGGTTGACCCACGTGTCACAGAGTTGTCTTGTTGCTATCAAAGTCAAAATATGGCAAGGCCATTATCTCGACTTTAGTTCTGGATTGTTCCAACTCCACTTTTTTTTTTGCAAAACGGTGAAATTCGACGCTAATCGTTTGCGTTTTTGATATCATGACAAGGAGTTGGAATAAACTAGAACTGTGAAACAGCTTGATAAGTGCCACAAAGCATTTTAAATAAGTGTCAGAGTGTGCGTTTGTTACACTTTTTCTCCATACTAAAAGATCTTCAGTTTTTTCAGTAAATGGAGATAGAAGAAAGAAGAACTAAGGTCACGTTATACCGACAGTTCAATTTGTCTGACCTTTTCCTCTGCCTTTTGTTGTATCGTTTCTTTATTAAATTATTTCCTACGCGATCGCGCGAGGCTTTGCCACATACAACTTTTTCTTTTTGCCATATTTTGGCTTTGCGTCTGGCCTTGCTGCGACCCCACAGATTTTCTGTGTGTGTGTGTGTGTGTGTGTTGTTGTTGTTTTTGTATAATAGTTACTATTAAGCTGTTACAACAGCACAGGTTATACGTTTTCAAGTGACGAATTATTACCTTTATAGAAAGAAGTTCATGGACATTGGAATTATGTTTTATCGATCTTTCTTTACGCGATCTTGCCATGTTGTAGTTTTATACCAAAGTGACTTATTTAGAAAAGAGGTCAAATTGTAATCGGAAAATGATGGGACATGGCAAGTTTTAACTGAACACTTACATCGTGTCTTACACTGATTTTGAATGACTATCTGAAAGGGGGCATAACTGAGGCAAAATTTGACTTACCCAGTGTTGGAAAAACGCTCTACAATTAGCAGAAACAAATTGAACGCCCCCTATACAGAACGACCTGTCCTCTGCCAGGCTTGACTGTACACAAGAGTGCATGTTTGGGGGTGGCGAGGGGGCACAAGGAGGCATTATGAAGTGGGGGAGCAGGGGGTGGTGGGGAGGGGAAAGAGAAATGAGAAGTTTGGCTCCCTGTAACTGTAACAATCTGGCGTCGAGAGATTGGCAATAATTTCTATCAGAAGTGTTCGCGACACCAAACTTAGTAGTCTTCCTGGCCAATACTCCCCCACATACTCCATCGCCTCTCCTCGCCGAACTCTGTGTTTAGATCTCTATTTTAGGAGGTTCGCTCAGCTTTTGGCCTTTACATCTCACTTTTCTTGTGTTTATTTTTCTCGTTCTTCTTTCTGTGCGTTTTTGTGGTAGGCTTTAGTTTTCTAGAATTTTGCCCGGGCAGCGGCCTTGTTCGGCCTGCTCTTCTCGATTTTCAAGTGCCAAGGTATCTTCAACGTGCGCAATGAGCCCTCCGAGTTTTTCGTCCTCATCCGAGAAGACTAGGTGATCGATCCTACCAACCATTGGATGAGGGACAGACATTTTTCCCCAAAAAAAGTTCCAACATGCCTGCACCAACTGGAGATCGAACACGGTACCTTCTGCATGAGAGGCGAGCACCTTGCCTCTAGTCGTATGCTCCATTTTGCAGATTTTAATCACCCCCCCCCCCTCAATGTATGCTTGTCATACGCTTAACTCCACCCCCATCCCCCACCCGGGTCCTTTATCCGAGCTTATGGCCGTTTGAAATATAACATAATATCCAGCAAAGGCTTTGATGTTTGAAAACTCTCTCTAAGTGGCATTTTGCATGTCTTGTTCAATTTGTTTCAACAGAAACTCGTTATTTTTTTGTGTATGTATAATTATAATCTAAGGACTTAATTTGGAGCAGATAAACAAAATATTTTATTATTATACCCAAACTTCTCAAATCATTACCGTAACTGGAAAGCGTGCGTACGCTTCACTGAACCTCTCTCTCTCTCTCTCTCTCTCTCTCTCTCTCTCTCTCTCTCTCTCTCTCTCTCTCTCTCTCTCTCTCTCTCTTTTTCTCTCTTTTTCTCTCTCTCTCTTTCTCTCTCTCTCTCTCTCTCTCTCTCTCTCTCTCTCTTTCTCTCTCTCTCTGTACACTTCTCGTATAGGGAGCGGGGGGGGGGGGGGACAACCCCTACTGCCCCTCCACCGCCTTCCCTCCTCTCTCCTCTTCCCTCACCCCTCCCCAACCCCCATCCCCCACTGCCAGCCTAACGTTATCTCTTCCAGCTCCCTATACATGCCGGAAATATTCATGTAAAAACAAAATTTTTTTTAAAAGCCTCCTAATGCCCCCTAATCTATCTTACTTAAGGCATCAGATATAGCTCTGAGCTCTCACTGTAACAAGAAAATCTCCAGTCCCATGGCCATGTTCATTCACGTCTCTGTTGCTGCATTTTCCACAACGAACTGGAAAAATTCCAGGAAAATGCAATTTATTCTCACTGGAAATTTGGGGTTTTTTGTCGTGTTCTCTCTTCATCATCTCTTTCACTTTTCTCTTTCTCCTCCTTTTCTTCATTATTTCTGCTTCTTATCCATCATTTTCTTTCCTTGATCTTATTTCGTAATCTCTCCTTCACCTTCACTCTTCATTGTCATCGTCCCCTTCTGTCCTCCTCCTCCCTCAAACTTCTTTTCTTCATCTCCTCCTTCACCTTCTTTCCTTCATTTTGTTGTTCACCTCCTTTTTTCTCTCTCTGGTAAGACGAGCCAGGAGCAGAGGTCTCAGCTAAGATCTCTCACTCTCAGCCTACCTACAGAACTACTGGTTGAGGTTATTTTTGACAACTAGTTACAACTGGCGGTTTATGAATCTACGGCTGGAATGATCAGAGAACTAATATTGCTTCATTACCTTTTGATTGACTATTTATTGGGCCTAGGCCAGTGTGTAACCCATAAGAATCCGCACAGCCATTTACAGTTAGGGGCCATCCATAAACTACATGCCGATCGAGTTTTCCGATGTTTTACCGTTCGAGTTTGCCGATGTTTTACCCCGCACAGTGGTCAAAATCATTGATTAATTTTCAGGAATATGTTAGAAAGTTATCAGTTTATTGTGTAATAGTTCTCTTGCTCTTACGTTTGTAGCTAATAAAAGTAACGATAATAACGACAATAATAATAATAATAATAATATCTTCATCCCCGGTGAGCACAAGCCGATTTCTGATCTCCCATTAGCTGAATGGTGACGTCACGACATTGAGGTTTGATCAGCTCCAACTGGCTGGCTGGTGCGCTGGGTCTGTTGCGACTCAATGTCATTGTCACAAATCCCAGACTGGGAAATGTAATAATTATGACAGGACAACTGTCAGGGTTAGGACTAGAAGTGTCGTGCTGGGGCACGGCGTGTTTATTTCATGGTCTCGTTGATTTTAGCCAGTGCAAATGTCCTTGAACTATTCTCGTGGACAGTTTGTTTTTGTAACGCTTTTTCTTAGAGATGGAAAGAAAGGGGGGCAAGATAGAATAAATGGATGAGTTAACAGTGACGGTGCAGTTTTCGACCCCGTGGTTTGGGTGAACTCTAACAGGGGTGAGTAAAAGGGAAATAGTAAATTCGTACATAAAACGTAGAGGGTTGGAGACTTTAGTAAGGGTTTTGATATGTTAATTTGACCTTGTTTGTTACTAGTGCAAGGCCGTGACCGATTTCCATGCAGAATCTATTAATACTACGAGCTGAGCTCGAAATGGATGCACCAATCAAATTTGGGCAGTTGGCTGGGGATCTGCAGATGGCCGCGAGGTATATAAGCGGAGCCATTCTTATGTTTCACTACTCCATGCAGAATTATCCATCTGTGAAGGTAGTCGGCGGGATTCAGCCAGAGAGAATCAGAAGATTGTTATAGTCATGTCTATGCCCATGATAGACACTGGAATGAGACCATACGCTTCCCATAAATTATCTACTGCTATTATCTCCGGCTCCCTGATCTCGTATCAGGGACCAAGTGTAAGTGTCTGCCTATTGATTCGACAATGAACGTGAAGCTGACCTTAATTTTCCAGTAGGAGTGCTACCGAAGAATGCAAGATTTCCATGTATTTTAACTTGCAATTAGATCTAGCATGAATGTCTGGTATACACATTTGTAAATTGAAATTGATGTGTCTGGATGAGGCTGGGGATTGCCAGCCCATCCTAGAGTAGATCTAGATCTAACTTAACTACGTCAGTTGTATTGACGAGTTTGATCCTTTATAAGCGGTAGGCACAAATAACTGAGTTAACATTGTCGTCTGAGACATTAGGATATTATTTGTTAGATAGTAGGCAGACTATATCTGAAAGATAGATAGGTAATAATTAAATTGTGAATGAGTCAGAATGATATAATCTTTTAGGAATCTAGAGGAGACTTCTAGTGATATATTATTGAATTTTCATTTGATGCTGCTGATGTTGTCTTTTTAGTATGTAAGAGCTAGACGAAATTTGTTAGGGATTTTAAAGTAAATAAATTTGTGGCCCTGCCGGTCCTTGATAAAACTTATTCGAATTGTTATTAGTATATGTGGCATGGTATGGAAGAGTAAATCCTAAAAACCTCTCGATATTTTAAATGCAGTCGAACACCAATAATTCCATATAACCCAACTCGTAACAACAACAATCACGAACGAAAAAGTATAACACTTAACAGAACAACCAACCAGACTCACACATTTATTATACATAAAAAATAAAGATATACGTGCATTACATTCTTCAGTTCAAATACCATTCAATGGTCAGTATTCCCGACATTCATTCTTCTACGGGTCCACAACCCGATAATACTTTCTAAAATATGCTCTGGCCTCAGCCTCACATCTATATATGTACTACTTGCGGGCCTCTCTTATTGGCTCCTGCTCAACCTAATCTCCGTATCTCAATCTCCCCTCGAGGTCTTAATAGCACATTAATATTTCAATAGCACATTATATTCTCAATGGCACATTAACATCTTAATAGCACATTAACATCTTAATAACAACGTCCCTGTCTGTGGCCAGACTGCCACGACTCATGTGCTCCCGCTGTCCGGCGCGACAGCTTCACTCAGGCAGGCCTGTGGGTAGCCTTCTGCCCAACCCCGGCACAAGTCCGCTCACCGCGGTGGCTTCTCTGCCCGACCCCGGCACCTATAAGAATAACATTACATTTCTATAACACCATACAATTACTATCCACTACACCACTCATTACGAACTATCAAGCGTACACACAATAGTCCACCTTTCACTCACCACACCTCTTACGGTAACACACCTCTACCGTACCACACAACACTCAGACTCGCTACGAATCCATGATCCGAACTTACATCTATCGCTCATTGCGCCCATCTCTATACACAGTAATCAATGACTTTCACATTCCTCACATATAACTTATTTACATCATGGTCCTAGGAGAATATAGTACATCAATCATCATAATTATCAATCACAGTTCAACCTACCAGTCATCACTGGAAAACACACAACAATCTCCCGACTGCTCTCTTCACGTCTGTCCCCTTGGACTTTCTTAACTTGCATTGACTTTTCACTACACAAGATTTACCTCATCGCCTTCACTTTACTCACGTCTTGCACGCTTCCACGCTAACTAACAGAAGTCAATACAGGTGAGCAGCCTCACTATCCCGTGAGTCCATCCTACACTTCCATGCCCCCGTAATCCTTGAATCTCGCTCACTCCACTCGTGACAGTCATGAGTCTCAACATCCAAATAGTCGGCCGATTAAAAGTCGGATAGTGCGCGACTGCCGCCTGATCTTCCTGACAATTTCATGGTCGGGTCATCGGCAAATTCAGGCCAATAAGTAAATGGGACGAAGGGCAAAATATGATACTTGAACGGGTTGGGGGGGTGGGGGGGCAGGAGGGGGGGGGGATATTCTAGAATATTATACGAAGGACATTTTGTAATGCTGCACTGCCGTGCCGTGCCTAATGAGAAATTCAGAAATCAAAATATGTCCATAAAACTCTAATGTACAGACCAAGCCCTAACCCTTACCTTAAAACCCAAACCTATATCCCTGTTCTCCAGCATTGTACAGCTCAAAATCATGATTAGCGGGTGGCTGGTAGAGGGCCTCCTTAGGGGTTCTGTCCTATCGCTCTGCTATCATAATTCTGTCTATCGTCGTGCTTCTTCCTCACACAACATAGCTGTTATAGTACTGCCGTGCTTCTTCCTAACACAACATAGCTGTTATAGTACTGCCGTGCTTCTTCCAAACACAACATAGCTATTATAGTACTGCCGTGCTTCTTCCTAACACAACATAGCTGTTATAGTACTGCCGTGCTTCTTCCTAACACAACATAGCTGTTATAGTACTGCCGTGCTTCTTCCAAACACAACATAGCTATTATAGTACTGCCGTGCTTCTTCCTAACACAACATAGCTGTTATAGTACTGCCGTGCTTCTTCCTAACACAACATAGCCGTTATAGTATCGTCTTGCTTCTACCTAACACAACATAGCTGTTATAGTACCGTCGTGCTTCTTCCTAACACAACATAGCTGCTATAGTATCGTCGTGCTTCTTCCTAACACAACATAGCTGTTATAGTATCGTCGTGCTTCTTCCTAACACAACATAGCTGTTATAGTATCGTCTTGCTTCTTCCTAACACAACATAGCTGTTATAGTATCGTCGTGCTTCTTCCTAACACAACATAGCTGTTATAGTATCGTCGTGCTTCTTCCTAACACAACATAGCTGTTATAGTATCGTCTTGCTTCTACCTAACACAACATAGCTGCTGTAGTATCCATGTGCTTGCTCCAAACTCAGACTCAAATCAAACTAACGTGATGCTGGGCGAGGTGCCGATTACGAATCTGAAAATTGCCGGGCATGTAGAAATAATTATTTTGTCCATTTAATCACGGAGTTTGATTAAATGCCTTATTATAGGTTTTAAACACTGACAATTATTAAGTTTGGTTTTTACCTTCTATTAGCACAAATTAAAATCTTTCATTTCATGTTTCAATTTTACCGAGGCAATGAACTCTATTTAACACCGATTAAAAACCCATAAGAACGTATGCTCGACACAGGCAATTGTCGACATATCCCAACCCCTCATGTAAGTTTTTCATATGCTTGGCTACCGACTCCCCACTCCACCTTCTCCCCCCCCCCCCCACCCCCCACCCCCATACCTTTTGCCCTCAGCGATGAATATCCACGCAAAAGCCGTGATGGTTCAAAACTTTAAGCGGCATTTTGCATGAACTGTTCATTGATTTACTTCACCTGATACTTCGCCTGTATTCCAGTTTTTTTATAACCCCAAAAATTCCTCTTTGTTTAAGTAAATAAAAACTAACTTTGAACATTCATTACTACAATTGGAAAGCGTGCTTATGCTCTACAGGTCTGTGAATGGATCTGGCAGAATGGGGAAGGACCAAATTCCTGAGAAAACCCATCCAAAGGTGGAAATTTTTCTATGAAATTTGAGATTTGCCGGTCACATGGGAGATCAGCCATTTTTCTGTATTCAGTCAAAATATTCTGCTTGAAATCGTCTTAGCAAAATTTTTTTGTTTGGCTTATTAAAGAGATATGAAAATGTCACTATATATAAGCCCGATTTCCCCACATCCACTCACATATCTCCCTATCTCCATGTGCGCTGGGGTCAACCCCACCCCCTCTCCCCCCACAATCCCTCGTCCCCGTCGGTACTTTCTGTTTGGCCTCTGTTTTGGAACACCAAGTTCTTGCAACATCCTCAACTGCAGCATCAGCCCAGACAGTATTAGTGCTCAAAAGTTCCTCGTTCTTCCTTTGTATAAACTAAACATTAAATTCCCCAATAACAGTCGAGAGTTCGACGTATTTGGCAGTGTGTTTTCTTCATTTAATGACACATCAATTTCCCCAGCCACTGTAGATTCATATCCTTCTTCAAACCGTTGTGATTTGATGTCAACATCTTTCAGTCCAATTATCCCGTTAATGGGTGTGTGTGTGTGAGTGTGTGCGTGTCTGATTATTTGTTTTTATTCGCTTTAAATTACAAGACGTCCTTTTTCTAATTAGTTGTTTTCATTTTTTTTTCTCCATCTGTCCATCAGAGCCACTTGTTGCGGAGAGATTGCTGATCACGACAAAAGTAAAGCCATTTGAAAAGACAAATTGCAGTAAAAGAGACATTTTCCTTTCACTGGATTCAATTTTCAACAAATTAATGATGTTACAATAGCCGCCCGCCCAAGCTATGCAAAATCATGACAGTCCGTGAAAGCGAAACTCTTCAAGCCTAAACATGGTCGCGTTTTACTTCAATTCAATCTCTTTTTCCTCTGGTGTTTTCCCCCTCCAATCCTGTGATTTCCGGGGACATTTTCCAAGGTATCGATCTCATCTGTCACAGCAAGAATTCTTTTGTCAACTGCCTAGACTAGCGGAGACCAGAGAATCAATACAGTCGCGTCACGTTCACAGAAACGCAACAATGCACATCAGAAAATGTTGGCCTTGGCGCGCACGAGCCGATTTTGATCGGCCGGGAAGTTGGATAGTGACGTCACGTCATGAGTTTCAGGGCAATCCAACTAGCTGCCGGTACGCCACGACTCATTCAAACCCAAGACCGTGACCTCACCATCCTACTAGTCGAGCGATCAAAATCGTTGGTGTGTGCCTATCTTAGGGTCGCTCCACTTTCAAAAGAAAAAAAAACACACACACACACAATATCTCAAAGACATTATACTGATGACTCTGTAAGGTTATGTGCTTGAAAAGTTGAGGAAAAGGGGATATTGGGGAGGGGTGAGAGGGAAACTTTCTATCAAACTCGCTGATTGCAAAAAGGATCATAATTTCGTCCGACACAACTGGCGGGCGAAACCTGAATCTTACATTCTAGGGTTCAAATAGCAACTCGGTAAAGTTGAAAAACAGAACGAAAGATTTTAATCTGTGTTGTTAGAAGATATAATCGAAAATAATTGCCAGTGTTCATAACAGGAAATAAGACTGGTGGCGCGCACTGAGTCTAGTCTGTTCTGTTTCTGTTTCAATGTGAGATGTTGATTATACAGTATAACGGGACCTAGCGCATAGGCCAGACTGAAACAAGTTCCCACTAGTCTGGGCGTGTCAAAAGTGTCTCCAGTCAGTTGGCGGAAAGAGAGACCTCCTGCACTGGGTCAAAACCAGTTGCACATCAGACTTGACTCAGTGCGGGACTCATGGGGAAACGGTGGTCTAGAGGCAAGGTGCTCACCTTTCATGCCGGAGGTACTGGTTTCGAATCCCGGTCGGCCCAGGCAATGTTGGAATTTTGGGATTTTTCTCATATTTTCCGGTCCCTGATCCTATGGGAGGTCGGATCGAGCATCTAGTCTTCTCGGATAAGGACGAAAAATTCGGAGGGCCCGTGTGCACATTGCACACTCTAAGGATACCTTGGCAGTTGGAAATTGTGAAGAGCAGGCCGTACAAGGCCGCTGCCCGGACAAAATTCTAAAAAAAAAAACAACAGTCTAATCCCTACCGCAACAAAAAAAAATAAAACAAGAAAAAGAGAGGTGTAAATGCCAGTGGCAGGGAATCTCCCAAAATAAAGACCTAAACACTTGACTCAGGGCACCACCAGCCTAATGGCCAGTTTTCTATGCAAACGCCAATATAATTGTAATTCATGACTTGAAACAAAGGACAGACGGTAAGACAGAGGGAAGCACAACCTAATATGAAAACAAAAGCGAACGTGTCTGAACCATTTACAGTATTTCAAAAGTAAAAGTAGAAGTGTTTACACCCGAGATCCATGTCCGTCCGTCCATTTTACGCACGCACATTAGCGGACAGTATTCATTGCATGCCAAACACCAGCGCCCATCCGTGTCCTGGTAATCAATACGGATTTTAACTTTGAGTACGGCACAGCAATAAAACTGACATGACTGACCGGATGGACTGTGAAAGTTGAAAGACAGACGGGCATGGACGTTTGGTATGAACGCTTACATGTGACATATTGTAGAGGTTTTTTGTTGTTGTTTTTGATGTGTGTAGTTGTGTGTGTGTGTGTGTGCGTGTGCCCGCGCGCGTGCGTGCGTGCCTCTGATGGATGAATGAAACTTCCGTCCTTCAGATGGACGAACACGGATCTCTGGTGTGAACTGGCAATACCTGTGTCTGCATTCACTATTGTTTTCTATGAGTGAAATATTGATTGACCTCAGTCACAATATCCACAGATAGGAGGATACTTCAGATCATTGTTGATCAGCGCTTTGTCTGATACACACTCAACACAAACATATAGCCATGCTTCTCTCTCTCTCTCTCTCTCTCTCTCTCTCTCTCTCTCTCTCTCTCTCTCTCTCTCTCTCTCTCTCCTCTCCCTCTCTCCCTCCCTCTCCCTCTCGCCCTCTCTCCCTCCCCCTCTCTCTCTCTCTAGCGGAAACTTGCCGATTAAACAAAGCTTGCCAACCGATGGCGGTGAAAGTAGAAAATAACAATTAATTTTTATAGGGAGATGAGCAAGACCTCGTTGTTTAAATAAAAACAAAACAAGACAGATAGACAGACTCACAGATAGACAGAGAGGCTGATAATTTCTTCATGCACACCAGATAGCACCACTGTACTTTTGACCATCTGAACCCGTCTAGATGCAGCCGTGGCAGTTATCACCGATATATTCAGTACTTTAGATGTAGATCTGATTGCGCCCTAAGCTGTATTACGCTTGTTCAGCGTATGCCTTACTCCTGTATTGGAATACTAACAGTTTTCGTACGAATCCCGTGGTCCTGTAATCCCAAATAACACTGACAATCATACTTTTGAGCTCTGCCACCATCAAAAAACAACAGCAATGTTATAAATTTAAATTCTCTATTTTGCTAGATTCCAGTGACCTCAATGATCAAAGGTTAAAACAAAGATCTAGATCTACAATGGAATGTACAATTACTGTTTACATTAGGATAAAACTCGGATAAGCAGAGAAAAAAGTTGAGCTTGAAGAAAGCACGCTGACACGATAATGGCCATTTTGTACCAGGAAGAAGAAAGACAATAGACAGAAGATAGCAGAATGACAGGACAGAAGGGGATCTTACCAGGAGCGACCGCCAACCATTTGCCGGAGAAAAAGCAAACAGTGTAGTTCACCCATGTTTGACATTAACCTGTCACTGGTGATTACTTAACATAATACAAAATAGTGTACTAATACTACTGAACTATTACAATTATCATGCCTGTTCTTTCTCTCACCTCCAGTTCCGGCCAACCAGCCATACATTTTGTCCTATACTATTTTGTTTAGTTCTCGTAATGAACGACGCCGTTTGGTTAATAAATGAAGGAATTCCATCTCCTAGCAAGTTTTGACTGCAATAATAATATCATGTTTCTGTATAATCTACTGCGTGAGTTGGTACTTAGTATGCAGACGTTATCGTTCATTTTCATCCATCTCACTTATCTTCATTCATTACATCATGATAGTCGGGTTGATTATTCATCTTTCTTCGGACATGATGAGAATTTTCAGGCATCGATCGTGAGATTGTCTCTCTTCCCTCCATCATTAGCTACTGGTCGCGTTAAGGCGGGCAGTCTGGCCAGCATATACTGCTAGCTCATTACTTGGGCGCTGATTGCACTAGTCAGAAGCCACGAAATGAGATCATTAATATAGACATTGTGCTCATTTTACCCAGCTTTGTGTAAGGTGTAGGACAATGCAATAGTTCTCAAACTTTTCATTTGCTGAGGCACTGTCACAACTATTACGGCAGTCAATGCGGCATCGTCGTAGTGTGACTTCCCAATATTTCTGGAGTAGAGCAAACGTGGAAACTCTTTTCTGCTACGGTCGCTTAGGTCTATGACCCACTGTTTTTGCCTGGGTTGTGTGGACTAGGGAGTTAGATGGGATGTTGCACTCTAGTGAGACTGACACAAGTCTAACTTGCTAGTGGATTCAAAGGAACTTCTCGTCTGAGCCAAAACCGACACTAAACAGACTTGACTGTGCGCTACTAGTCAGGGTGAAAACATGCATCTGTCTTTTTCATCAACAACTCGTCCTAGTACAATGACAGAGTTTTATCTCCATTTTTTGGCTGAACTTAGTTACACACTACTTCTACAGAGACTTTTTCCAGTGTGTGTCAAAGTATCAAGCAGATTCAGTGTGATTTGTAAGTATTACTAAAAAGAGGAAAATTCTTTGCTCTAAAAGCTATGATGACATGAAACTTCAATCCTCGATTTCTCAAAAGTTTACAGAAGGGAGTTAGAACCTTGTCATTCTAAAGGGGCGAGTGTTTGTCTGAAACAAATATGTCACAAAACGTCACAGGCAGCTGGATCCTGCACATTTCTGCCACGCCTCTCCGCCGTGTGTATAATCCTCTGCACCACCCATTCACAGTTTGAGACCCTTTGGTATGAAACTGTCCGTGGAAGATTGATTTAGTGTTATACAGAGGAGATCATCCAGCAATATCCAGCAGTGCAACTGGGTGGGGTGGGGACGCCCCCTTGATGGTCCATCAGTGTAGGCACGGCCTCAGTTTGGTTTGCCTTTGTGTCCCTTGACACCAGCTCGAGAGTTTGGGACAAGTCGCTGCCGTACGTTACCGTAGCACTGACCTGCATGCTGATGAGTGCAGTATCCGAGGTTTGCCCTGTTGTTTTTTTGGGGGGTGGGGGGGGGGAGAAAAATTATAGGGGAGAAGGGGCCTGGAATCGGGGGCTGAGAAGAGGAAGAGAACTTGAGAACTAAAATGTGCGAGTTAATGCTGGGAAATTGCCCCCCACCAATCTCCCAGCATTTTCCAGTATATTTTAATTCACAGCTTCATTAAACTCATCTTTATTGTTTCAATCTGAGAGAACGGGGGCCGTGCGGAGGGTGTGGCATGTACACTCGTATTTAGCATTTCTTGACATGATGAGTGCTTTTGTGTTAGTTCAGTTTCTGTCCGAGAAGTAATTCAATTTGCCGGTCTAGCAAGTCACCGGTCATCTTTAACTCGGCACTGTCAGTTTTCGACAGTTTTCGTCCTGTCGATATGTGTCGTCATTTTTCATCGCTAGTCTTATTTTGCTCAGATGCCATTAATAAACTGTCGACAGTAGCATGTCAAAACATTGTATGTGAGAATACCATGGTCTCTCGGGTGCGGGGATGGGTGGGAGGGGGGGGGGGTACACCTCACTAGTTTATATGAAAATCGTGGTAAGCGGCGCAGGGCAAATTCAAGTCTGTAACTTTTGTCCTTCTTTTAGGGGCGGGGCTATCCATAAAGTACGTCGCTCAATTTTAGTGATATCTGAATCCCCCCCCCCCATTACACTTTTCATATTTTTATATGCTTGACCTCACTCCCTCCCCCCAGTCCCCCGGCATATATATTATAATATGGATGATACCTGAAACTATTTACGGTAAAAATTCCAAAACCAGGTCAAGTTTCCATGTCCATTTACCACAAAATGAGTATGAGGGTGACAAAGCAGCATCAGTAGGTTGTGCCCTACAAGTCAATATGAAATAGCACCAGATGTGTCCCATCCGAGTGATTAAACCTTCCGCCCGCCACTGCCCCTCCCCCGCACCATTTTAATTAAGGTAACCGGAGATGATGGACACTGACGCACACCGAAGAGTCCTGGAAAAAACATGACAAAATCTCCAAGAGCTTCATTTCCCCTAGGCGACTGGCGGACACTAGCGGGTTATCAATAATAAAAGACTTTTCACGGGAACTGGACACACAACATTCATGACGATCACAAGCAAGAATGATTAAACGGTGGACAGGCAGTCCCCAACTGGGTCAGGTAAATAAATAAATCTATCATTTAAAAAAAGGAGAAATTCCTTTTCAATGCACAGACTAGAAAATTACTGAACAGATCTTTCTCAATCACGACATGAAGAAGTGAAATATGGTTGAAGATGTTCGTGGCCATAAATAAGAGCATACAATAAACCGCGCCCGAAGCAGGGATAGGTTAGTCTAGAGGCAAGGTGCTCACCTCTCATGTCGAAGGTACCGGGTTCGATCTCCGGTCTGAGCGGGCATGTTGGAATTGGGGAGGGGGAAATTCCTGTTCCTGATCTTATGGTAGGTAGGATCCAGCACATAGTCTTCTCGGAATAAGGACGAAACACTCAGAGGGCCCGTAGGGACGTTGCGCACGTTAAAGATACCCCGGCCGTTAAAAGTGGAGAAGAGCAGGCCGAGCAAGGCCGCTGCCCGGGCAAAATTCTAAAATCTCATCCCTAGCACAAAAACACACAGAAACAAGAACAAGAAAAATAAAAACAAGAAAAGTGAGATGTAAATGGCAAGAGCAGCGGAAGTTCCTAAAATAAAAATTTACATTTACACACACACACACGGCGACTGAGGCATAATCTGCAAAATGCGCAAATAACTGAACTGTAAACTTGTGAGAGAGTTCAGGCGACATACTGCCACCTTAATTCTTGTTGGCTCCAACTCCACTTTTTGCACTTCTGAGGAATTCCACGTTACACGTTTGCGGCTATAGTATAAGGAGTTACAATAAATCGGAACTGTGAAACAGCTGACAAAGGTCACAATGCATTTAAACAGTTGTCAAAGTGTGCATTTATTATACCTCTTCTACATACTAAAATATCTCCAGTTTTCCATAGAATGGAGATAAAACAAACAAGAACTAGTGTCGCGGTGTGTTAGGAAGCCATTCTAGCGCCCATGTCCATCTATAGTAGCGGTGTGTTAGGAAGCCATTCTAGCGCCCATGTCCATCTATAGTAGCGGTGTGTTAGGAAGCCATTCTAGCGCCCATGTCCATCTATAGTAGCGGTGTGTTAGGAAGCCATTCTAGCGCCCATGTCCATCTATAGTAGCGGTGTGTTAGGAAGCCATTCTAGCGCCCATGTCCATCTATAGTAGCGGTGAGCTAGGAAGCCATTCTAGCGCCCATGTCCATCTATAGTAGCGGTGTGTTAGGAAGCCATTCTAGCGCCCATGTCCATCTATATTAGCGGTGTGTTAGGAAGCCATTCTAGCGCCCATGTCCATCTATAGTAGCGGTGTGTTAGGAAGCCATTCTAGCGCCCATGTCCATCTATAGTAAATAGTAGCGGTGTGTTAGGAAGCCATTCTAGCGCCCATGTCCATCTATAGTAAATAGTAGCGGTGTGTTAGGAAGCCATTCTAGCGCCCATGTCCATCTATAGTAAATAGTAGCGGTGTGTTAGGAAGCCATTCTAGCGCCCATGTCCATCTATATTAAATAGTAGCGGTGTGTTAGGAAGCCATTCTAGCGCCCATGTCCATCTATATTAAATAGTAGCGGTGTGTTAGGAAGCCATTCTAGCGCCCATGTCCATCTATAGTAGCGGTGTGTTAGGAAGCCATTCTAGCGCCCATGTCCATCTATAGTAAATAGTAGCGGTGTGTTAGGAAGCCATTCTAGCGCCCATGTCCATTTATAGTAGCGGTGTGTTAGGAAGCCATTCTAGCGCCCATGTCCATCTATATTCACGTCCGGTCCAAAGAATAGTTGAAAATCTGGGAGAAGCGAGGACAGGTCCTTCTAATCATTAAATAAGTAATTGAATAGATAATTAATTAATAAATAAATTAACTTGCATTAGTCAAAGCAGTTTTGGTTCTGCATCGACTGATCTCAGATTTCATGCATGTCTAATTCGTCCGGAAGAATATTCCTAATAATAAGTAATTAAATGAGCTGTCTCGGCTTCAGCCTCCGTGTTAAAATATTAAGTAAATCCACCAACCTTGTCAACAATATAGAGGCTGGCGTCATTGTTGTTCTGGCTTTGTAGGACACGCTGGAACCATTTCAAAACAGAATAGAACATAATATTTATACAATGCCAGTGATCAAACTTTCTTCAAAATGAAGAAATCCTCTAGCATATTATGTTCACGTCGAGTTTAAATGAGAAAATACTTTTTAGTAAAGACAAAATGGTTTAGAAAGGCGATCCCACAGATTCTTTTGTTTTTTTTAACAATAATTATATTGCTCCTTTTTAGAACAGTAGATGTTTTGGGGATTGTGTGAATATTTATAGGGCAGAGTGGATTATTTTAGAACCATGTAGACATTTGTAGGACAGAAGGACAGCTAGAACGCATGTTATTTACTTTTGCGTTCTGCATTGAAACGGTAAGGGCACCTGTTCATTTTGACAGATTTTCTGTGTGTGTCTGTGGTTTGTTTTTTTTTAAATTTTTTCAAATTTCCGACTCTTCAATTTGTGATATTTCTTCTTTACGTCGAAGTTCAGAAACCCTTTTATGTATGTGATAGTTGGGATAAAAGTTGGTGGGGGTGGGGGTGGGACTATTCTGACCCGGAGACATGATTGTGATATGTATATTATGTCTCATGAAGTTTTCCACAAGGCAAATCTTTCTGCAAGCTTGATGCGATCATGGCCTTGGGTCGTCTTTGCGCCGGGTGGTCAGTGACGTCAGACAGTTGACATGGGAATACTCTCTCTCTCTCTCTCTCTCTCTCTCTCTCTCTCTCTCTCTCTCTCTCTCTCCCCCCCTCTCTCTCTCTCTCTCTCTCTCTCTCTTTCTCTCTCTCTCTCTCTCTCTCACTCACTCTCTCTCTCCTCTCTCTTTCTCTCCTCTCTCTCTCCTCTCTCTCTCTCTCTCTCTCCTCTCTCTTTCTCTCTCCTCTCTCTTTCTTTCTCTCCTCTCTCTTTCTTTCTCTCCTCTCTCTTTCTTTCTCTTTCTCTCTCTCTCTCTCTCTTATTCCTCTCTCCAATCTGGTTAGTGTCTTTATAAATCATGGGAATTACAGATTCAATCAAACTGCGCTGTGCCAGTCGGTCACGACGGTTCTCCACTTTTGGTTCTCTATTCTCCAAACTGCCTCCGTTCCATTCCTATATGATTTGCCCTGTCCTCTTTTACCCGAGGTCACTTTATACTGCTGACTTAAGAGTTCTGAGTTTGAGGCTGGGTTTGACGGCGCCATAATGGCCACTTTGCGTCTTTCACAGGTTTTTAATTTATCTTACTTTGCATTAGTTTTCAGCTTTCAGACTCTCTGTAAATAAGATCAAACGAAACTATCTTTTGCTGTAAAAATCAACATTGTACCCTTGGCAGAACACAAAAGTAAATAATATTGCTTTCTTCCCAGGTATTTCCAGCTGTACTTCTATGCTACAAACGTCCACACTGTTCTAAAATTATCCACTCTGTCCTATGAACATTCACACAATCCCAAGAAAGAATCAAGAAAGAATGGGCGAAATTTCCTCCATTTCTTTTTTTTTAACTTTGTTTCAAAACTGTCGTTACAGCCTACAGACCATGGGTATGGATGCAACATCATCTTACAATGCAACATCAGCTTTACTCTCAAGTCCGTGTTTACTTAGCTGGTTCTGAGATTTCCTCCTTGTGACAGAGAAAACCCGTGTGCCGACAGTTGTTTATATCCATGTGTTCTATTTGACTGAATTTCTTCAATAAATCTCTCTTACAAGACTGCTATTTTATGGATATCGCAACTTTGGATCTTCTGTGTTCCAACTCCACTTTTTGCACAACTCACTATTTTCTCATCGTGATAAGGAGTTGATAGAAATCGGAACTGTGAAACACAGATTGGTAAGTGCTACAGCGCATTTTAAAGAAGTGTGGGTTTGTTATACTTCTTCTACGTTGTGTTAAAATCGGGCAAAAAGAAAAACTTGTACTAAAAGATTTCCAGTTTTTCTGAAAAACTGGAGATAGGACAAACAAGAACTCAGGCGTAAAGTACAATGTCTCAGCTGTCTGAGGAAAAACGAGGCGAGTGGGTCCTTTTTCCTAATTTAAGACTCTCTGGTGTGTAACAAATTTCTTCTGTCCCCGTTGTGCATGTATCAACGATGTCAACAGTGTGTATCTCGTTCCTTCATAATAAATTGAATACATGCACAATTTCGGGACGTATTCTGAGAGAAGGAATGGTTCGACACAATATCCTGTGCTTCGTAATATCTGAACTCCACAGTGTATGTATCCTTGCAGCTGGGCAATTCAAACACATGCATGGATATTGGACTAAAGACCCGGCTGGAGATGAAAAAATCCTTTATTTTGGACTCAGCTGCATGATGCTTGAGACTTACTTGAGATCTTCAGTGATTGTTCATCAGGTGACCAAAATGGAGTGAAGGGATGATCCAGAGAAAGACAGGGAAGAGCTACATTCGTAGGCCGTGTCCCATTTGGCAGATTATGTCTGATTTGGCAGATCTGACGATAAACCATCCTACTCATTCCATTTCTCGCCTGTGGGATTTTGGTAAGGTCCCGATTAAGCTGTGAGGTTAACCAGAGACATTCAGGGCCATTTATGGAAAGTCCCCCCGACGTTCAAGAATACAGTGGCATGGAAAGATGATTGAGCCGTATGGTACATGGTAAATTACATCAGAGAAAACAGGATGTCTTGACCAACGTTTCTGGTCTTGTTGTATGGAAACTGAAGCTAAATCAGGAAAGAATGACATTGAATAATTATATTGATATAACTCTATCTGATGCAGAAATTGATAGGTCTCCATCCACCCATCTATCCATTCACCCGTCCGTACGTCCGTCCATACATTATCCATCCGTCCATCCAACCATCCATCCATCCGTCCGTCCATCCGTTGATCAACCCATTCATCTGTCCATCCATCCATCCATCCATCCATCCAACCATCCATCCATCCATCTATCCATCCATTCATCGTTTTGTATGTCTGTCTGTCTGTGTTGTCTGTTTGACTGTCTTTTTTATCCATCTATCTATTCATAATTTTCTCTTATACACTAATTTTATTGGATGAGGACATAAATTCAAATCGATCACTTCTCCGATCTCTCCAGACTATTGACCGTGGACGTAAACTACAACACGTTTTCTTTCTTTTGAAGAACAGAAACAACAAAACAGCAGACACGCCGTTGAAGTTCATACGGAGATAGGGCTATGAACGTATTGCAACACTCGCCATTGCCTACTACAATGGCTAGTAATGATGCCGTCCACAGGCCAGCTATAGGCTATCTCCTGTGATGCAGTCAAGCACTTAATCAAACTACAGGCAGCTATCTGAGCGCTCGTAATCAGTTCAAAGACCTGCCTGGTGGAGCATTTAGGACAGGCTGATGTGCTGAAATTGTACGTACAGATAGATAGATGTAGATGGATAGACAGACACACACACAAACAGACACACAGACAGACAGGCGGACAGGCAGACAGGCAAGCAGACAGATAGACCGGAGGGCGGTCGGATCGACGGACGAATAGATAGATGATAGATAGATAGATAGATAGATAGATAGATAGATAGATAGATGGGTAGGTAGGTAGGTAGATAGATAGATAGATAGATAGATAGATAGATAGATAGATAGATAGATAGATAGATAGATAGATAGATAGATAGATAGATAGATAGATGATAGGTAGGTAGGTAGGTAGGTAGGTAGGTAGGAAGGTAGATGGGTAGGTAGGTAGGTAGGTAGGTAGGTAGGTAGGTAGGTAGGTAGGTAGGTAGGTAGGTAGATAGATAGATAGATAGATAGACAGACACACAGGTAGACAGACAGACAGACAGACAGATAGGTCTAACAAACATATATACAGACAGACAAAGACAGATGGATAGGCCGTAGGCCTCATGCAGGCCTGGGGCTTCACCAGCTGTTATGTCTACAAACTACGTAGTAATGGCCTCTTCCTCCACTGTATAAAACTTTGCTATCTTGGGAAAAAGCGTCATCGATACGAATATTACTGTTTCTTATAGTCCCACTGGGGAGAGCTATTACATTCATTTTCTATGAGACATAATTATGAGGACTGACGTTTTTCCTGTGACAATTAAGCTTAAATCCAGTATCACCAGTCATATATAACGCGTTCCCTCGCCCCCTCCTGCTCCAGCATAAAGGTTATTTCTCTCGGATTTCCTCCATATGCGAGTGGATCTGGCAAAATAGGGTATAAGGTGAGAAACGAAATTCCTGAGAGAACCCTTCTAAAGGGGGAAATTTTGTCTATGGAAATTGAGATTTGCTAATACAATATGAAAGGCAGCCAATTTTTTCTGCATTCAGTAGAAATATTTTGCTTGAAATCGTCTCAGCAATATTTTATTTTGATTTTTTAAGGAGATGTACCGAATGCCCGATTTCGCCAGATCCACTCACAAATCTCCAACGCTGAATTCACACACATCCATCCCCCTGTTCCTAACAACAGCAGCAAACCATACACACATGAAAGAGTCCCGTTTAAAATCCTGCAGATACCCCCCCTTTCTCCCAGCACCCACTGCCACTTCCCCTCATTCTAACTTCTAACTTTTGTTTCAGGTCTTTATTTCAGGAGGTTCGGCTGCTCCTGGCATTTACACCTTGCTTTTCTCATTTTTTATTTTTCTTGTTTATGTTTCTTGCGTATTTCTGTCATAGGATTTGGTTTTTGTTTTTATAAATTTTGCCCGGGGCTGCGGCCTTATTAGGCCTGCTCTTTTGGATTTCCAACTACCAAGGTATCTTTAACGTGCGCAACGTGCACACTGGCCCTCCGAGTTTTTCGTCCTTATCCGAGAAGACTAGGTGCTCGATCCTACCTACCATAGGATAAGGGGCCGGAATTTTCCCCCAAAATTCCAACATGCCTGCACCGACCGGAAATCGAACCCTTCGCCATGAGAGGCGAGCACCTTGCCTCTAGACCAACGTGTCCCTTCTAAGTTCTAACGCAGACATGAGCCACGTTCGATAAAGTAAGGGCCAGACCTGAAAGAAATGTGAGGGTGTAGAGACAACCGGATACTCTCACCCCCGATCAAAGCTCCTCCAAGACGACAAGTTAATTATTTTGGATCTTGATTTTTAATGAAAATTTTCATGTTTGATTTGGGGTGAAGATAGGGGCCGCTCGTGTATGTTAGAGATGTCTCTCTCTCTCTCTCTTTCTCTCTTTTTAATCGGTGAACAGTGCGTAAAATTTTCAGTCAACCTTCAGATACGGCAATATCCGGCCCGCGGGCCTCGGGTTTCTCATGTCTGTTCTAACCAAACACATGGAAGATAAAATCACACCCGCTATCCATCCACCCATCCATCCATCCGTCCATCCGTCCGTCCGTCCGTCCGTGAGTCCATCCATCCATCCATCCATCCATCCATCCATCCATCCATCCATCCATCCATCCATCCATCCATCCATCCACCTATCTATTCAACGACATCGATCTATAATCCAGAAGAAATCAGAACATACATCACCGGATGGCGGTCCTCGTTAGGCTGAATGGGCTGCGTGCCAAAAGGGCGCATCGAGGAATTTAACATGATATGTGAGAGTGAAATACACAAATAACACAGAATTTCGGACAGTCATCAGAATGTGACAAGGTGTCAAATTCCGCGAGTGGAGAGATGGAAAAGGTGATAATTACGTTGTAATACAATTATTGTTGGCTGTGTGAAAAGTGAAAAGACATGTGGAAACGGAAATCAGAGACCAACAATCATATTTAAGAAATCTGAAAGAGTCCCGACCGTCCCGACTATAATTATCTCTAATACTATATCTCTTCTTAACCTTACACCTCTACCCTAAGCCCAAATTTAATCTTATCTCTAACCCAACCTTTGTAAAAAGAACAAAATATCTCTTTCCGAAAGAATGATAATTTACTTACCTGGCATCTTGCCGTGATTCCGTCACCAGGAAGCCGTGACTTCAGTCTAGTAACACGTTCTCCGAACATGATCCAGCACAGTTCGAGTTCTGGACTATTTAACTATACAAACAATAATAAAGATCACTTTTCAAACCTTAACTCACACTTTGCTCGGCATTAAGGCAGTTCACATTAAGAATCCGCCACTGCTACCACAAAACAAATCGGGAAGTAAAAAATCGGACACGCCCATGCCGACCACAGCTTATGAACACAGTTGAAATCCATGCCTGAATGTAACCACGCTGAAAAGAAGTACTCTATAAAATGCATGTTGAGTCTGCCGACGGGTACTTGCTGCCCAGCCAGGGAGAAAACATTTTAATGGTGAAGTAGATTCAGCGGCATCACTCATTTGTTCTACATGTCACGAACAGTTTGGTCTCAGATCAGTAACGGTGTCGATTTGGATACATGAACTTCCGCCTTATAATGCAGTCCGAAAATCCATAACTAGCTCATCAGGTTTAGAAGAAAACTGGTCACTGACATGAGCTCTACATTCTGAGTGACACAAATCAAGGCTATCATTATGAATTATGTCATTTTCTAGTTTACGAAATATTCACGATCAATTTCTGATGGACCGTAACATTGAAGAAAAAAAAATCTACACGTCCAAGATTTCTGTCATCTCTACTTTCCTTGCAATCCCCCAAAATACTAGATTTAAACACAGTGAGATGGAACACCCCTGGGGGGATTAAAATATAATGTTGCTAGTGGTAATGGAAAGCAGATTGTTGTAGGTGCACTTTTGCCCTTCCCAGAAAATGAGGTTTGACGTTGGTCGGCTAAAGGGTAAAAACGCATAAAACATAAAGTCACAAACATAATATAATAATTAAGTCGAAAAGTTTTTAACCGATGGGAATGACACTTATACATAATGAAATCAAGAGTGAGAAAATCGTGACATGACAAAACCTCAAAATTGGCAAAATGTCGCATATAACAATATTACTGTGGCAAAAACCTCTCATTCAGTGTAGGAAATCTGGGGCTATTTTTAATCTCTTAAAACCCGGTGCACGGTAACAAACCAGTATTACGAGCATGTTAAAGTGCGTTTCAAAATTTGTGCTGCAACTGAAATAGCAACATCTTTAACACGGATGGATGAAAATCGCTGAAACTGTGCATGCAGGTTTTGTTTTGTTTTTTGTTGTTGTTGTTGTTTTGTATTTGCTTCTGCAGAAAACTATTTTTCAATATTGCTTTATGTAACAAAATAAGTAGTACCGCTTCATAAAAATATGTAAAAGGATATATTTTACAGTTAACCACATTCCAAGCACTTGTCAAGGTGACATTGAAACCTTATTATGGTCACATAATATTAATCCACAGTCCCTCTAGATACATTTTTGGATGTTTCAGAAGTTGAAAAGTGACAAAATTCCAGGTATTATCAACCTACCATCCTAAGAAATCTTTACCTTAGTTCTTGTTTGTTGCCACTCCACTTTTTGCACAACTGAGAAATTTGACGTTAAACGTTTACGACTTTAGTATTATGCTGAGTTAGAATAAATTGGAAATGTGAAACAGCTTGATAAATGCCACAACTCATTTTAAACGAGTGTCAAAGCGTGCATTTGTTATATAACATCTTGTATATACTAAAAGATCTGCACTTTTTTAGACAATGGAGAGAGAACAAACTTAGGTCGCGAAATAGTCAATTAGGAGACTAATTGTATTAGCATTACTGCAAACTGAAATGCCACAAAATTTGAGCCAAACATTTCACACAAAATGTAACAGACCCCGCTCACGCCCTGGGCACAAGCTATATGCACGTAATTTAAGAAGCGCGGAGAAGACCCCGTCCTGTCTTGCCTGTCCCTTCTGTGTTCGCTATCACGGCAGGACTTAAGAAACAACTCGATATTTTATGTCACCAGTTATATAAACAAAATGTTGCAGACTGTAATATTGTCAGTGTTTTGTGTTCGAAATATATTCACTTTTCAGCAAAATGCACGGCCAACACAGAAATTCCTCACTGAGACGGTAAACGGTTTCAAACTTAAATATGCCCTTGCTTAAAATTCGTACAAGTGTCAAATAAAATTAACTTCCTGCGGCTTCGTCCACTAGATATTATCAGTCTCCTGTGTCCAGGGCAGGGGTTACCAAGTCTGGACTACAACGACCCCATGGGTGCAAGGAAGATAACCAGCCAGCAACCGGACAGAAATCTGATGCGTAGGTTGTTTTCAAGTGTGCACATAGAAATTATGTAGTTCCTACGTAGATCCGCTGGTTATTACATCGTGTCAACGGTCAGTTTGATGTAAGGAATCCGCCCTTACGGCAATCAACCCTACCGAAATCCTATAAAAATCTACGTAGGACTTACAAAGGGATGGTGGCTGGGTAAGATTAATGATCAAATCTCTGAGATTCTCGCCGATGTAAGACATTGAGTAGGCGGCATTATTATTACATTAAGACAATAATGTGGTCCACGCTCTCCTTTTAAATGCTTTATAATCCCCCGTGTAATTATGGGAGCATCTGGTAAAAACACCAATATAATGCCAGGAGACTGGGCAGATTTCCTTGTGAGCCCATGGGGAAAACACACAAACCTGCACAAATCCCAGGCCCCGTTTCAATATAACCTAACGACGAACTCAGTCCTTGCCACTAAACTACAATTCTAATCTAGTTCTAGAACTTCGCCATACTGGTAACCTATTGATATGCCTGTCGCATATCTACCTTAACGACCGCTGCCAGAGGGGAATCATTGTGCCCGTGCCTTAGATTTCTGAGTTGCAAGTGAGTGCCTCTTAAGACTTAACTTAGTGTCATTGACCAACAGTATGCAAACCTTTGATCGAATCAAGCACAGCAGCACAGTAAACCTCCGGGTTAGGAAGACACACCACAACAAAAAAATCTATACACAATTTCATTATGGTCAGGATATGAAAGTGAAGACATGGTCAAGCATATCGACCCCAACGGGCGGACGCATCAAAACAGCTCTTACTTCATTAAATATGCTTATTTCACTTCCAGCTATGTAAAACAGTGAATATCTTTATCTTCTCTAGTTGTAGCAGAGACCAGTCGGCACCGTCCCCTAACAAAATCATAAGCCGATTTGCACAATATCACTGTCCGTCTTTGTTTTTACGACATTGTGCGCTTCCTGAGATTTGGTGAACAATATAGGATTTGTCGTATTTTTATGAAAGCGGGGGCGGGGGGGGGGGGTCGCTTGGGGCGTGGAGCAGAGACGTGGATGTGCGTGAACGTGTGGTGTGGCTGTGGCTGTGGAAATGGTTATTTATCATGGAAAATATACTGAAATAGACAAAAATATATAAATAAACTGCTAGTGCCAAAAATCGATAACTGTTACAGGCCTGTGTAAAACGTTTAAACATGGATCAAATTTAGCACTAATAACTTTTCACCTCTTTGACTAGGTTTGTTTTCCTTCATTCAGCTTTATATTTCTTCTTCTTCTTTTTCCTTTCTTTCTTTTTATCCTTCTGATCTGAGGCCGTAAAGCTATGTGCGCACATGAGTTTTTGTTGCGTTGCAGTGGCATAGCATTTTTTCTATAAAATTGGACGAATGAATGGAGCTATGCACACATGCGTGCCACGGGCACATTGCAGAGTCGATTGCAACAGGAAGGTAAGAAACGACTGCAACACGATGGCTAGTGCAGTTTGCGAGCTTTGTTGGTCTTGTCCACAGCATCTGCTTAGTTTTTACGGAAAATGACGTAGGAAAAAAGAAAATACTTTTTGCCTCTGTATACTTGACCATAGCATCCGTTCCGCTTCTCTCCTCACTGCTATGCTGGCAAAGAGTATTGTATTTTTCATACGTCAATTGCTGAGCGGAGCGGATGCTGTGGACAGGACCACTAACCTATTACTGTGACATGTCTGTCCTAAAATTTCCACTTGAAAAGTTAGGATTCCTCCAACCAATGTCATTTTGGCTTTTCCGCGTTTGGTACAATCACGATGTCTCCTATAGGTACTTTTTATTTCACCACTAAAATCAGAGGAGAAGGAATGAAATAGATCCCATCTTATCTCTCACTGCTTTTCTTGAAATAATCCAGTAGTATTTGGGAATTAGTTGACATTTCAGTAAGTTTGTAATTGTCTGGCGACACCAGTAAATGTTCAAGTCGGGGGACTTTCACACACTTTGCGACAATGTCATGTGGAGGGTCAAAACCAGACAGTTTGAATGATCTTAACTTTCGGGTGATCTGAAAGTTATAATTCCATTAACTTCACAATTTGAAATTTTTCCCCTTTAATTTCCCTCTCCATAAAGGTTTTTATTTTTTGTTTCAGATTCTTAAAAGTAAGGTTAAATTGCCGCCAGTTCCTCTTGAAACCAGCGTCAGTGGGGGAAGGGGAAATGAGATAACGCTCTTCTGTTCATTACTGTTAGGCCAAATTGCTGTACATGGCGGGCAAACACCCTTATTTGCTCGCTCTCTCTCTCTTTCTCTCTCTCTCTCTCTCTCTCTCTCTCTCTCTCTCTCTCTCTCTCTCTCTTTCTTTCTCTCTCTCCCACTGTCTTTCTTTCTTTCTCTCTCTGTCTCTCTTTCTATCTGTGTCTCTCTTTCTTTCTCTCTCTCTTTCTCTCTCTCTATCGCGTTCTTTCTCTCTCTCACTCTCTTTCTTTCTTTCTCTCTCTCTCTTTGTCTGTGTCTCTCTGTCTCTCTTTCTTCCTCTTTCTCTTTCTCTCTCATCCTACCCTCATTAACATGTCTCAGCAGCTGGAATCATAAAAATGTAAATCTGTCGAGATTCATCGACTTTCTTTCTTGTTCTGTTCCAGGCCTGTACTTATAGACATTATGCTTATATTGGAATATATTATTCATATTGATATATTTGATCAGTGAACGCAAACACAATGCACGGGTTATCAAACCGATGTCAAAAAACAACAACAACAACAATTTTCTTCACTTCTTTGTATTGCTTAACAGTCATTTTCTAATTCTCTGGTCTTTCCTCCATTGATGTCTTTAATATCCTCAAAGCAAAATACAAATACAACGAAGACGGAGAGGAAATTAAACTGAGCAGAGGAGAAATGGTTGGGTGTTGTGTTTCTTGTGGCGCATAAAATAATGACTGTCATTTGGAGATGTCAATAAATTATAAATTATTGTTGGAGAATAAAGTAGATGGACGGGAAGTTTCTGCCATCGGCGACCTCTCAGCCTGCTAGTGCCAGTAATCATCTTGTGCTTGGAGTTATGCCCCCTCCTTGCTGCCAGCGCTAATCAATAGCAATAGGCCAATAAATGTCCAGTTAATTGCAAGTTCTTACATAACAGACTGCATCAAAGTCTTTCCATAAACAGTAGGAGAGGCCGACTCTTCAATAATTCACCGGCACTGGAAGCGAGGTGACGTGCTCTAAAGCGTCCCCAGCTGTGGCTTACAGATCTATGGTACAAAAAAGCAGCTCACATTGACTTTAGAAGAAAACCCTGAAGAGCGGTTCTCAATTTGTGTATGGCACTGTCACATACGGGTACATCAAGAAGTCCCACATTAAACCTTAGAAGAAAAGCCTAAGGAAAGGTTCTCAAATACGAAGGCTCACATTAAATCTTCAGAAGAAAATCCTGAAGAAAGGCTCTCAATCGAGGGTACAAAGGCTCAGAATAAACTTAAAAGGCATGACGAAAGGCTCTCAATCTGGTTCGGGTACAAAGGCTCACATTAAACTTTAGAAGAAATGCCCGAAGAAAGGTTCTCAATCTAGGGTACAAAGGCCCACATTTGAACTTTATAAGAAATGCCTAAAGAGAGGTTCTCAATTCTAGCGTAAAAAGGCTCACATTAAACTTTAGAAGAAATGCCTAAAGAAAGGTTCTCAATTCTAGGGCAAAAAGGCTCACATTAAACTTTAGAAGAAATGCCCGAAGAAAGGTTCTCAATTCTAGGGCAAAAAGGCTCACATTAAACTTTAGAAGAAATGCCAGAAGAAAGGTTCTCAATTCTAGGGCAAAAAGGCTCACATTAAACTTTAGAATAAAGGCCCGAAGAAAGGTTCTCAATTCTAGGGCAAAAAGGCTCACATTAAACTTTAGAAGAAATGCCCGAAGAAAGGTTCTCAATTCTAGGGCAAAAAGGCTCACATTAAACTTTAGAAGAAATGCCCGAAGAAAGGTTCTCAAGTCTAGGGCAAAAAGGCTCACATTAAACTTTAGAAGAAATGCCCGAAGAAAGGTTCTCAAGTCTAGGGCAAAAAGGCTCACATTAAACTTTAGAAGAAATGCCCGAAGAAAGGTTCTCAATTCTAGGGCAAAAAGGCTCACATTAAACTTTAGAAGAAATGCCCGAAGAAAGGTTCTCAATTCTAGGGCAAAAAGGCTCACATTAAACTTTAGAAGAAATGCCCGAAGAAAGGTTCTCAATTCTAGGGCAAAAAGGCTCACATTAAACTTTAGAAGAAATGCCCGGAGAAAGGTTCTCAATTCTAGGGCACAAAAACTTTAGAAGAAACGCCCCCACCCCCACCCCCCGCTACTCCGACAAATTAGTCCTTTAGGTGAATGTTTCAATAGTAAATGCCCAGCCTGGGAGGTAACACTCAGGTCATGACATATGTGCCTGACTGAAGTGTAACTGATGTGGCAGAGGTGGCCAAACTGTGGCTAGTGAGCCACATGCGGCTCTTTGACCTTCAATATGCGGCTCGTGATAATATGGGTTTTTGGGGTTTTTTTTTTTGTTGTTTGTTTGTTGTTGTTTTTTGAGAATATTTATTATGTATGTGTACATTATGATTACTGAAACTAATACAAATTAACAGTTTAAAAAAAAGTGCATGCATGAGTAAATATTGTTGCATACGTGTATTTTTAATATTTATTTAAAATTTTTGTAACCAAATAATAAATTTATGCAATAGCAAAAACGTGTATGTAAAATTATGTTCATGTCTTGTGGCTCTCGAACATCTGAAGTTTATCGTGTGTGGCTCTTATATTAACCAAGTTTGGCCACCCCTGTCATATGGTACTCCTCCCCAATTTTCTTATGCTTCGGTGCTCATTTGTTTACCAATAAACCCTTACACTGCAAAACATTGAAACTCACTTAACTTCGGCTCCTGACACACTGGAAAGCGCATCGGTAAAAATAAACAAACAGAATCATGACCTTGACTGAGCACAGAATATGCAGATAGAGTGTTTTGATCTTCAGTACGTGTCTTCATTCAAAGCGAAATTCAGTGAAGTTGGACCACCCAAGTCTGTGGCTTCCCTTCCTGATCGGTTTGAGAATAGCCTGGTGTTTGCTTCCAAAATTCAAGCCATGTGTGTGAACAACTTATGTGTGTGAACAACATTGTTCTCTTTCATGAAAGTAGCTAAAAGTGCTGAAAGGTCAGGCTGCCCGACAAACCTTCGTCATCCGTGGGTGAAGTAGAACTAGCCAGACACTCAAACCAGACATTGAAAAACCGGTGTCCAAAAAGAATTGTCAGGCACCAGGACAATAATTTAAAGACCCAGCAAATCATCTAAAATCAAAATATTGAAAAACGTGTTTACTATATAAAATTTTTGTCTACTGTTTTTTCAGAATGAATTATGTTACATTGTGTCAGGTATATTGTGTTAGAAATTAAATTGTATTCTTCTGAATAAATGTGGCCCACTTCTATTTTTGAGAATGTGTAGCTGAATCAAAATGATTCGGTCCCTATGATAACATGTGCTAACAATGAGGCCCACTAGCACTTTTCAGTTTGACATGCCTGGTGTACATGATGTTAGGCCCTGGCAGACTGAGTCAAGTCTAATTTGTGTCTACTGTGACTCAGTGCGCGAAGTCTCTCTTTCCAGCTGCTGACTCAAGACAGTTTTGATGCACCCGAAGCCCCGAACCAGCAAGACAGACTTGTTTCAGCCTCGCTAGTGCACCACACATTTCCATAGACATTTCCATAGTTTACATCTCATACTCAAGACCGGGTCAAACAGAACTGACTCGGTCAGTTGAGCAAAGACAAAAATACGCGGAGTAGAAATTGGACTGGTGTTTGTTTATCTACTCGGGGTCACATTCTAGTCCTCAAGAAAGCCACCCACAGAAGGATATTGTCAGAGGGACTCAGTCGAATTACGAAGCCAATAAAGAAAATTAAAGTTTAATACTGATTTGAGTTCACTGTTCAGCTATTAGCTTTCTATGTAAACACCATGTCCCCTAACAACAACCTCGACAAATTTATTCATACACCATAATTATGATGATTCGAGAACACCCAAGTTTTTCAAATTGTTGAGCCTCTGAAAGCTTCCCCGGCCCACAACCTCCAGCCACCACCGCCAAATGCAATGGGGATGAAATCTGTGCAGAAATCTAATGATTTTCTAAATTGGCATTTTTGGTCCTTGAGATGACGAACGGGGAAACTTTTGCTATTGGGAATAGTTTGGATGACAAGATAATAACCGTAGGGATTCTGGCTATTTTTGATCAGCCCGCCCATCCAGAATTACAGGCTATTAAATTTTAAGTTAACTCCATGAAAACATCTGAGAGAAGAGGCAACGGGTTGGGGAGGGAAAAGGTTACGACGACGGACCTCTGTGGCATTCAGGGCTTTATATCAAAAGGGAAAATCAAAGGAAACCGCGGAACACTTGAATCTAATTTATGAACAGCTACTCTCTATGATCTCATACCAATTCTGATTCATTCTCTTATAATGTTGCTCATATGTGTGGGAGACTTGGAGTGTACAGCAGTATGTCACGGGCTAACCTTACCTGGCTTAGCGCCTGAAATGTTGATAGCAGCCATACATTCGCAGAGTTAATTAAAATACAAGGAAAAAATCAAAGCAAGCATGAGTTAAATATTTTTCTTTATCTAAACCTATCTTGAGACGAACTATACCAATCCTGAAAAGTTCGTTTCTCTAGGACTCATGATAATGAAAGGGTTAGAGAAGAACCAATGGCAAGCCATATAGATCTGTGGCAAATTATTCTTGAATTCAGCTGACAAGTGCCGGATTAGACCTGGCGATGCCTTAAGCTATACAAGACTAGAAGGCCCTTTGTTAAAATGTTACGCCGGCAGGCCTCTCTGGTACCAAAACAGGCACTTGGATGGCCGAACTCGCAAAAAATTAAAAAGTAAAATGTAATGCCCTTTACCAATGATTAAATAGTAACGCATCTACGGTGAAAAAATACATGCTATTTTCAAATGACTGAATTTACCGATTATAATAATATGTTTATCATTTAGCTGGCTTGATATTTAATTACAGAAAAAGAATTAACAAAATTCTAAAAGCCAGAAGAAAAAAATATGAGACTTTATGACGCCCCTGCAGATTGTGAGGTCCCAAGCAATAGTTTGTTCTGCTTATGCCTAAAAAATGCGACACCGAGACTGAAACTCCAAAAATTAATATTCGATTTGTTGTTCTCTGTTTAGTTTATGTTTTATCATATTATTGCTCCGTCTTTGTTAGCTATTCATGAGAGACGGCAAACGTTGATGATAAACTCTTCTGAACAGAATGGCTTTTGTTATCAAGACTTGGGACGTCAGGTTTTCATATCAAGTTAGATTAATGCTAGCCAGAAAAACGATAGTTTATTTAAATTCCAAACTAAATTATTTCTACATTTGCTAATTACAGTATTCCTTCGCTTCTTAAGTAAATAAATAAATAAATAAATAGATAAATAAATAAATAAATAAATAAATAAATAAATAAATAAATAAATAAATAAAGTCTAGCTTTGAGTTTCTGCCATTATCAATTTACCGGAAATCTATGACAAAATAAAAATCGGCACAACAAAACGCCCACTATCCAAACGTTGTTTCTCTTTTTGATACAAATAATCCAGCACAAGACCCGGAATAAAAAATCTTGGGACTGCCTGACTAAAAAGTCCTAAATGTGATTTGTATTGGTATTCTCCTCAATATTATATATAAATATTTAAAAGTTTTTAATTGCCCATGTCATAATAATATAGAGACGAAAGTGAAAAAAATCATAAATACGAACTCTGTATGAAACAAACAATAGTAGGGGTGACCAAAGAAAGAAAAAAAACAACACTTAATTTTTCTTGTAAACTGAAGTGCCCGGTATTTAAGACCAGAGAAACAAACTTTTGATTTGACGCCAGACCAAAGCCGGAAACTGGACGAGCCCCTAATATTCTGTATGCAAACGTTATCGTGAAACAATCCGAAAACTAGTTTTAAACAATGATCCTTCCAGTTCATGTAAATCATCCAACCACCAGTAAAAAGTAAATTTCTGTCGAGAGCTTTTTAAAACTGAACATATTCTTCACACTTGCCACAGATCATAGCTTTGCTAGTTGACAAGAGAAACAACAACTGTTTATCCTTCTAACAATTAATGTGAATGCACTGGAATTTGCCTGTATGTATAATTATAGTTGAATAATAATTATTATGATTGTCATCTGAGTTCATTATTTCGTATACTCGTGTCCTAAGCCTGGGAAGACGCGCCTTGTTTTCATACATTTTTAATAACTCAGACTTACGATTGACAAAGCCTCAGCTTTTAAGTGAGTATGCCGCAGCCCAGAGTTTGTTCGCTACATGAATGTTTTAAGTTATTTTGATTTCCTCTCTGGTTTATCCACGACGGCATCAAGTGCATTTCGGCTATTAATCGTATTGTCTAAATGAGAGCTTTCAGCTACTTCTGTCTGCGGTGTATTTTAACTCTTTAACTGGCGGCAGTGTATTACCATAAACAATTGGCTTTTGTAACATCGCTTGTAAAAAATATAGAAGATCGAAAGCCATGTTTAGAAAAATGATATTTCATTACTTCAGGTTCACACTGACGTCTTGAAAAGACTGCGCATGCGGTAATTGTTGTACAAAAATAAATAGCATATTAAAAATCGTTACTCTCTGGCCCTGACATGTTAAGGGTTAACAATATATAATTAGTATGTTATTGCACAAAACGGTATTTTAAACATAATAAAGTTAAACTCTTTCTTCCCAATTAAGGAAATTTCTGTGTACGGGATATATTCCGTGTAGACTATATCGTGATAATCTAACCACACACCGAAATTCTGTGTCGGTGATGCAGTTGGATTCCGAAGTGTCACGATCGAGACAAAGGGTTTCGTTTATGTCTGTGCATAAATAGGTCTATACCGCGCTCGCACCCACTGTTGAAAATACTTAATAACATTTTTGCAAATGTCTGTGTCTTCGGTTTGGTGGTTTTATTGCTGAAAAGAAAAAAAAAGGAAATTTACATCTCTAATCGTGGTTATTTTACGCGCATATAATTCCTTTGTCCAAAACCCGCACATCATCAATTTGATGACAGTTCCTTACCTGGAAAATTACTCCAAGACACAATGCTTCAAAAGTCGTAAGATTTTGCTGGTTCTGGTCAGGACAAGTAACCGGAAAAGAACTTGTCCTTTGCTGATTCTCACAGTGAGAGATGTTTCGGGAAAAAGAAACACCAAGTAGCAACCAAATCAAACCATGAACTAGAATCAGTATTCACACGTAGAATACATAATCACTTGACCACAGAACACTCCAGGAATTGTATACCAATCACACAAACTACTTCTAACATATAATATCTTTTGTCAAAAAATCCTAGCCACACCGATGACAGCTACAAACTTGCTTCAAAAACACAAGATTAAAGGACAAAAAAAAAAAAGGCGATTCCATATAGGCACTATGAGAGCCGGATGTATGTGGCATGTGGCGTGGCCATTGTGCCAGACTTTTCCTGAAAAGCGCGCGTAAAGCTTGGAGACGGTGGGGAGTGCTTGCGGTGTGGCAAAATGTGGCGCGGACGCTGAGATAGGTTTGTGAGCGTAAAGGTGATCGAACTGGCACCAGATCAGCAGATTCCGCTCCGACTGGACTAGAACGTAGAGGGAATCAGTGCATAGTCCGTGGCTTCGCGTGCAATGGGGGGAATTTAGCAGTGAACCGCAGTTTAATTATTGCCCTGTGGACCACAAGATTAATGTACGGGGGTGTTCACATCGCACACTGGCCATGGTCCACAAATCCTTTGATGGAGAAAAAGGAAATTATAAGAAATCAAATGGTCACTGGTTAGAAAAGAGATGGCCTGAACATTTTGCTCAAAATAAGTATGTAATGTTGTTTTTTTTAACCTGGATGAAAGTTAACGGGAACCATTCTTATACAATTTGTGTAGTTGTTTGAACTACTCTATTGGATCTTCCTTGAGTTAGTGGAAGGGGGAGGGGGGGTGGGTTTGGGAGTGGAGGAGAGATCAGAACTAATAGATCAAATGACCTGAGACGATTCCGATTTGAACCAAATTGTTTGTTGCAATTTTCCTTCATTTTTTTTTTTCACTGTGTTTGATATTAAGCGATGTTTGAGTTCCACGGCGCGTAGACACGATACTGGCTACTTGGCGCCTTTTACTATTTCTTCATTATCTTACGTTGGGTCGATTTCAGTCATTCAGACTTTTACAAACAAAATAAATGAAAGTGGAATTAAAAATCTAATGGGAAAAGGTCCCTTGTAAAGTATGTCCATCTGTATAATATGAAGTATTCTATGAAGTGTATAAATATGGTAAAAGCAACTATGTTAAATCAACTTGTAAATCTCGGTCTTCTTCACAAATGACAAGATGTGCTGCCGGTTCATGACAGAAAATAATTCTTCCATGGATCAGCAGGCATAGTGCGTTCTCTGGGTGTGCGCCAAATGCACACATTCTATTAAAATGGGGGTCTCCTCTCCCCCCCCCCCCCCCCCCCGAGTAGAAACTGTATGTGAGGTGAGTATGACCCAGTCAGATTCTCACCTACTAAGGGCTATTTTCATCTCGTCTATCCCCTTAGAAGGCATGAACCCAAAGTCCAGGGTCAGCGAAGTATCGTCCAACATTCAGAAGATGGACTTCCATTAAGTTGTTTTTTTTTTCCTCTTTTGCAGTTATTTAAATTGTCTCACCACTAGACGTTTATTCCATGATTTTAGGCGAGGCCAGATCTCACCTGAGGTGATGCAGTTTCTTTTTTATTATTATTATTGTGTGGACCCACAAAAAAGTGTTCAACAGAAACGTGTGCTTTAGTGCGTGAAGTATTGTTGTATAACAAAGAATGCAGATAATTCTTATTTAACTGAGCGGACATTGTAGTCGCCACGTTAGTCCAAGCTGGCAAAACAGGCCATAATTTCAGGAACTTTTTGTTCCTGTACACACAAAATGTCCGTATGTTTCTGTTCAGTTCTTCATCTCTGCACAAAGGGACCATAGTTTTATTTGTTGTATTTCCATTTTCTGACAAACTGGAGATCTCCTAATATGTGGAAGAGGTATAACAAATGCACATTTTGCCACTTGTTTAAAATGCATTTGGGCACTTGTCAAAAGCTGTTTCACAGTTCCCATTTATTCGAGCTCCTTATCCATAATACACAAGCCGCACACGTTAAAGTTGAAATTCTCAGTTGTGCAAAAAGTGGAGTTGGAACAAACGGCCACGATAAATAACAGCGAGCCTCAAAATGTACGTCGCCGAGAACATCGAGACAATCACAAAACCTGGAAACTTGCGTTTCTCATTTGAATTCCTATAAAAAATAATGTATTTCGCTATTAACCAATGAGACTGTGAACACACATTTATAAAATGCTCAACGTGAACAATTTTTTTAACTTGAGCCATACTCTTTCCATCCCATGTTTTATAGACTAAAATTCCAAGCTTGTCTGTCCGTGTTTTGCAAACATATTTTATCGTCCGGTGTTTAAAGCTGTCTTTTTATGTGCACGGAAACGGAAACGGCAGCGGAAACACCAACAATCCATCAAACAGTGAAAAGAAAGTGTTTCCGAGTGTACGGAAACGGCGTTCTTTGCAAGACAGTATTGGGCTGGTTTATGCATTTTCACTCACACAAATAATGATTGCCACGGCTACTACCGGCCACAGACGCGGAACTGCTCCATCCGATGCTCACTAAACAATGTCGATAATGAAATTGAATCATCAGTGTCCTCTTGTGGGCGCCATAATGGGCATCTCTTCTCACTTTCTGCTCCCTCGTCCCTCGCTTCACGCGAACCATGCTTACCGATGTGTGTATACACACGCACACACATACACACACGCGCGTCTCCACTTCACGCGCGTCCCCACTTCACGCTCGACCACCACTCGGCAGTGAGCAGAGAGCGCGTGTCCACTAGATGTTGAGTGTAACTGGACCCGTGATTTCCTCCACCCCCCCCCCACCCCTTTTCACATACATACAGCCACACACACAGCCGAACTTATCACCCCTCTGCATACATGCCACACCTGCATTACAATTTAAAACAACAACAACACCGGCAGGGAAATCGGAAAGGGGGGGGGGGGGCGGCGCTAGGTGTTAGAGGTTAACTTTACGACATGGAAGAGGCTAGGGAGGCCAGTTGTGGTCTTGGGAGACCAGGATCCTGATCTGTCTAGACTCGGGGCAAGAGAGAGACCAAGATTTTTCCCGGCCAGTGCGCATGTCTACGCCGGATCCTTTCTTCTCGATTTTTTAAAATAAGAGAACGCATCAGCACCCAGCCCTGGCCATGACGGCAACTTTGTCTGTTGGGGATAAAGCACCCTCGTGTACACACTGCGTTCCATAGCCCGAGTGAAAGCAGTACATTATATAGCTACCCCGGCGGCTTTCCCTGATATGTCAATCTGACTACTGCCCAGACGAACATCGGCCTACGGCCTCGATGATACTAACTGACTAGACCCTCACATCGTTACATATCAATCTGCCAATGCCTATGCAATTGTCGTTATGGAAGGCATTCGGCAGTCCTCCCAAAATCTTAGTCTCCCTAGCCCCGAGTCTAGAGAGAGAGACCCTGGTCTCCCAAGACCACAGGCTAGGGAGACCAGAATCCTGTTTTTTGGTCTCGGTAGACACTTCGTTACGACATTGAATCTAAATCAACTGGACTCGCTGAAATTCAAAGTCGTGACGTCACCACCCAACGAGTATCGGCTGGTGCACGCACGCTTAGGCTGACCGACGGGGTGGCGGTGGGGGTGAGGAGTAATGAGATAGAGGGATGGGGAAAACAGGAGATGGGGCATGGGGGGGGGGGGGGGAGGGTAGGAGTGATTTCAGGAGTGGAGTCGAGTACCGCTAATAAGGAGAATTTAACGATCCCTTTTGAGTTTTTTTTTTTTTTCAGTAGTTCTTGTCATGTCATGCCATGTGTCTGCCCTCGCTAATGGTTCCAATGTCGTTATGATTATTGTCATTTTTCTAGTTTCAAGAATATAACCTTTACTAATCCGTTTTAGTATTTTCAATGCACTATAATATATCTCGACCTAAGTCGTTTTTGGTTGTTGTTTTTTTTATCTCAATTATTTTTTTCTGAAAAACTGTATATCTTTCAGTATGTAGAGGAGATATGATTATCACAAGCGTTCACTTTGACATCTGTTTAAAATGCGGTGAAGCACTTATCAAGGTGTTTCACAGTCCCGATTTATTCTCTTGTCATAACACTAAAGCCACAAACGTTTAAATGTTGCATTTCTCAGTATTGCAAAAAGTGGAGTTGGAACAAGCGAGAACTAGGGTCACGATAAATATTTCAGTACTTGCCGATTTTCGGCACCGGTTACTGGCTAAATCGCAAACAGTATCATCTTCAAAATTCTTGTACAAGTTTACAACTAATGGCCAGATCACAACGCTGCAATTGATAATTTTACCGATACTGTGGTGCCCATTTTACAAAAAAAATGGAATTTGTCAATTCATTTCGTCATCCCTCATTTGGGGTTTATAAAGCTCTTATTTGACTACCTGTCGACAAGGAAACAAGGTGTGTAGCACACTAAAGAGCATGCAGACTGTAATTTGAGAGAGAAAGAGAGAGTGGGAGGAGGGGATTGGGAGTTCTATCTATCTATCCATCCATCCATCCATCCATCCATCCATCCATCCATCCATCCATCCATCCATCCATCCATCCATCCATCCATCCATCCATCCACCCACCCACCCACCCACCCATCCATCCATCCATCCATCCATCCATCCATCCATCCACCCACCCACCCACCCACCCCACCCCACCCCACCCACCCACCCACCCCACCCACCCCACCCCACCCACCCCCCCACCCCATTAGGCTTGGCGTGCAGTGGCCAAGTTTGGGAGGCCGACTAGGTGGGTGGTGACGTAATGACAGTTTCAATAAAAAACAACAACGACTAATTGGATGGTGACGTAACGATAATTTCAATAAGAAAAACAAAAACGAACGACTAGTTGGGTTGTGACATAACGACAGAGTTGCAATAAGGTTTAAGAAAAACAAAAACGAACGACTAGTTGTGTGGTGACGTAACGACAGAGTTGCAATAAGGTTTAAGAAAAACAAAAACGAACGACTAGTTGTGTGGTGACGTAACGACAGAGTTGCAATAAGGTTTAAGAAAAACAAAAACGAACGACTAGTTGTGTGGTGACGTAACGACAGAGTTGCAATAAGGTTTAAGAAAAACAAAAACGAACGACTAGTTGTGTGGTGACGTAACGACAGAGTTGCAATAAGGTTTAAGAAAAACAAAAACGAACGACTAGTTGTGTGGTGACGTAACGACAGAGTTGCAATAAGGTTTAAGAAAAACAAAAACGAACGACTAGTTGTGTGGTGACGTAACGACAGAGTTGCAATAAGGTTTAAGAAAAACAAAAACGAACGACTAGTTGTGTGGTGACGTAACGACAGAGTTGCAATAAGGTTTAAGAAAAACAAAAACGAACAATTGGCTGGTGCGCCAGGTTTCTTTGAAACTCCATGTCGTGACGTCACCATAAAACCAGTTGGCCAATCAAAATCGACGCGTGCCCGCCGAGCCTTATGTTTCACCGATGAAAAAAAGGGAAAAGACGATGGTTCAGAATTTTCCCACTTTACAAGAGAACATTTAAACATTTTTGGTGCATGAGAGTGATTTCTTATGTACAAACAAGCATGTGGCAAAAACTTTTCTGCCTAAACATAATTTCAAGACTATTTATGATATCGAAACGACTTTTTGTTGGAGTATAGATGATCTCACCATAGGGTAGCCGTAAGTCAAAACCACTAAAATCACATCAATACGCGAGTATATTATGAAATGGGCGACGATATCCGCCACTCTGCATACATATCATCGTCTGGCTGTCTGTCTGACTATCTATACATATGCATGCCTGCTTGTCTTTCTAGTTTTTTATTCCTATTTATAGTTCTCTTCCTGGGCCCCATCTTCCCGAACAGGCTCTCGGCGAGGAGGAAACAGACCTGAGTTTTCCACCAAATGCCCTGTTCAATCAGACTGTGCGATCCGACCCATTTGTGAATTAGTTCTATTTAGCTCCTACCCATGACAATGTGACATAAAATGCCCCTGTTTCTCCACCTCAGCGCCTCTCCCAGAAACAACCGCGCCCAGAGTCACTTTTTCAATTACGGAATATGTCGTGTACCGAATGTGAAAGTACACCATGTGGAGATAACAAGACCACGATTTCACACAAGATATTTAGGGACAGCGAAAGGGGAATTCTGGGGTCTATGTTTTGTTTCTGTTCTTGTCTGATGTTCAAATGATTAAAACGTACATTTATTTTCTGGAAAAGTTCAAAATCTTTCAGATACCAATGTCCCCAAACTATTGCGTCATCTATAGATGTTATTATCTGGACTTGGGCTCACGATGTGCCCGGCGTTAAATTTGTTACCACGCCGAGAAAGGCCCGGCTACCTAAATGTTTTGGGGAAAGCCACTGTAATGGAATTGGGTTGGGCTTTACACTTTCTTCCTTTCATTCTTTCTGTCTTTCAAATTCGATTGAAAATCCATTATTTGACGTGATTTTTCTGTTTTGTTTGTCTTCCTTCTGCCGACACTTCCTTGCAAACGTTCTACCTGTTTGGTGGGTGAGTATGACGTCAGGTATGACTGGCAGTAAACAGCACAAGTTATCAAGACCACGTTGAACTAGAATCTGCACGGCTTAAAGCAGTGTATCTCAAGGTGGGTGGCGCGTGGCGACATTTTAGTGGAGTATGAAATATATTTTGAATCGTATACATATATACATGTACCAACTTTGTCTTATCATGGGTTGTTGTTATTAGTACGTACGCACCCAAAGCGTTTTGCACCAGGGGCGCTTACGTATACGTACCTATCCCTAACCTCGCCCTTATCCTCAGCCCTAAATCTATCGAAACTCTACCACTGCCCCTTCCCTTTCAACTAAAAAACAGGAAACGAAAAGAAAATCTGAAAGAATAATTAATTAAGGCTGTTGTTAGGAGTATTTCGGGAGGAGCTCTCTAGCTATGGGGTCACAAAAGGCTTTACAAATGTGCCTCTTGCGCAAAAAAACTTGGGGAACGTCCGTTCTTGTAACAAAATTCCTTATCATGATGGACACTTGTTGTTGTTGTTGTTGAAAACTGAAGTGCGGGCGGAACAAAAAGTGTTGAGAAACACTGGAAGATTTGGGCCGTCTGTCACTAAAGAAAAGTTCAGGGGTTCAAATCCAGCCTGCATTTATTGTCATGTGAATTTATGATACTTGGATTGACATTGGTTTACATTAAATTCTGTATTCACATAAACACTAGACAAACTCTGGAACACACCAGTGGAATTTATCACTGTTCTGAGGTTCTGTCGTTGAACAAAACTTGCTTGCTGATTGTTTGTCATGATCTAGTCCAAAATAAATACAAAGTATAAAATTTACCGATGTATTTATCTTATATGGAACGGATGCCAGGTCTGTGTGTGAGTGTGTCCGCTTATTCAGCGTCTCTCAAAGAGGGTTCCGCTGAACTCTAGGGTTCCGAAGGTATTGTTCCGGAGCTCCGCAAATGTTCCACAAGATTCCTATGCCACACCAAACATTTCCGAGAAAAACTGAGACATCGGGAGTTACCGATATTGCTTATGGCTCAAAAAGTGTGGCACAAGGTGCCCCAATCGGTGTGTGACTGGTGGTCAGTATAACCACAGAAGCAAAACTATCGTTGTTGAATGCCCCACCCCACACAAGAAAAGAAAAATGTGTATGAATTAAGTGGTATGTCAAGGAGGAGAAAGAAGAGAGGGGGAGGGGATGGGCTGTTGAATGGTTGTCTCGTGAGGGTGGTACTTATTTTACTTTCTATGATGCATAAAGTTTTTTGCATCGAAAAGATAACGTCATATTAAAACATTCTTCGGCTAAAACAAAGACGATCTTTCGGGCATACCTGTCTCAAATTTAAGAATTTTTTCCAGCACGTTCTGCTTCTAACATTTAAAAAGAACGAAATTTGGCTTTACCCGGTGTGTTCGGGTACTCTTAAATTGTTAAGACTAAGACACTGGTCTCTATAAATCTTCAGAATTTAAGTTTTGTTTTCCTCCGCTGAGTAAAATATACAGCGTTTGTCGCGCAGCTATGTGCGATGAGCACAGTTGGCCATGATTAAAAAAAATTAATGTCTCATTCACGTTTAGTTTAAAGTATACAAAAACGTGGGAAGATGGTCGTGCTCTTGGGCTTGGGAATTCCATCGGTTTTAGAGACTAAATTGGGCAGTTTGGATTTAAATATAGGTACTGAACTTTCTGGTTTCAGTTGCATCGGTTGGTAAATGTTAAAATCATGTGTAAGAATGTCATCAACAAGAATAGGCAACGTGACAAATGGAGGTCAAAGTTGTAGTTTGGGTACGTCACAACCGCTCCTCACACTGAACGCTTCTACACAAAAGCTTGAACGGTTTGATTCGCTGGTTGCTAGGCGACCCAAGTTGCCCTACTCTTCAACAAACCAGCGTTGGCGTTCGGATCACAGACTAAGCTGCCCCATTCGTAACGACATTTTGAGAAAGATTGGTTGTCTTCCCTGTCTTTAGTTCTCATGAATATTTAGGAGTCTTATGTTTTTTATAGGCAGCGATAACCGTCCACATTCGCTGGTCATTTCTTTCTCTCATTCCCTCTTTTTAAAGTGGGGAAAATGAGGCAGACTTACTTGGGACCTTTGTCGCTGTCTGACTGAACAGGCCAGCTTTCCAAGTGAGAGACTCATCATATTCGTGGCTTCATTTTTAGGGGGTGGTGTTTTAGTCCAACGGTCGATGTTTACCAAAGTACACAGAGCTTACGTCAAAGTCTTTGATCCATTTTTTGGTTGGCTGCTTTTCTGTTAATGATGTTGGTGGATATGCATTCAATATTGTCAAGACGCAGACCGACCGGTGGTGGTCATTCCAAGCCAAGTTGTGGACATTTTCTTCTTTCTTACCACGAAGAAATCTTTATTTCCTCCAACTTTGCACTTTCATATCGATAGTTGGCAACCAGAATGTTTATGTCCAAAATTGTCAACATGAGAAAAATGAGTTTGAATTTGTAACCATAATGAAAAGTCAAATAATTGCAATAACTTCAATGCGGCAACTTGAACAATTTTACTGCGTTGTGAAATAAAGTTACACACTTTGTGCCTTGGATATCTACAGGTATTTAAAAGCAGTGAATAAAATTGGACACAGCACACTCTGGTTGATAGCCGACGATATGTTAGTTCTCATATCTCGTCCTCATAGAGCTTCACATGGTTGTTGGGATGCAAAATTTTAATGTTCAACTCACGAAAGAAAATTATGGTAATCTATTCTTCTCTTTTGCAACAGCTTGTGAACTCAAAGAATCTGGCGCTGGCTGAAACACCTCGGAAATTGCTGTCATGGGCAATCTTTGAGATAGCAACCATTCCGCCACTGCTCACTCGAGGCTAAGTAATAAAGTATGGACAAATATGGGCCTGCCGCAATCAGCGCTTCCCCCAGACATATCAGCAAAAATTCTGAAACTGAAATTTTACAGGCAACCGTTGAAACTTGCCCGCTTTTTGCGCAACTTCATAGACTTTTCAGATCTTCAGTCGTTTCGTATAATGTCCTGAACTGGCCCAGACTTATGGATAAATTTCGGTTTGGCACGTTCACAAACATGTCAAATCCCGTGTTTTCCCCTATTTGGTACAAATACTACGATCCTGTTTTCTGTGTGAACGTATCTGTATTTGGCATGTCCTCTCCAAAACCTTCGCTAATCGTTCAATAATTGTTCTTTCATAATACACTGGTAAAATAGGTCTTTGAGTTCAAGCAAACTCAGACTGCTATTCAAAAGAGTCTTTAAGCCTCTTTTTAACAAATGTAAATAAAACCTCTGAACCTCTTTTTCATCCAGCAAAGCAATTCATCATCTCTGTCCTACTCACAAAATGTCATAATTTGCCTACAATGGTCTACAGTTTGTATCGCATTCACTGAAAATGACTAACAATGTCATGTTTTAGTATGACAGACTTCAGCATCCTCACTAGTGAAAAATACAATGTCATGTTTTAGTATGACAGAATCCGTTATCCTCACTAGTGAAAAATACAATGTCATGTTTTAGTATGACAGACTCCGTTATCCTCACTAGTGAAAACTACAATGTCATGTTTTGGGATGACAGACTCCGTTATCCTCACTAGTGAAAAATACAATGTCATATTTTAGTATGACAGACTCCAATATCCTCACTAGTGAAAAATACAATGTCATGTTTCAGTATGACAGACTCCAATATCCTCACTAGTGAAAAATACAATGTCATGTTTTAGTATGACAGACTCCAGTGTCCTCACTAGTGGAAAATACATTGTCATGTTTTAGTATGACAGACTCCAGTGTCCTCACTAGTGGAAAATACATTGTCATGTTTTAGTATGACAGACTCCAGTGTCCTCACTAGTGAAAAATACAATGTCATGTTTCAGTATGACAGACTCCAGTGTCCTCACTAGTGGAAAATACATTGTCATGTTTTAGTATGACAGACTCCAATATCCTCAATAGTTAAAAAAAAATACAGTGTCTTGTTACAGTATGACAAAACTCGCCATCCTCAGCAGTGGACGTGAAAGCATGTCTCGCCCTTCAGCCCCGAGTCAGCTACTATTATGACTCAGCCTGAGGCCACTCATAGAAAATTAAAAATCAATATCAGGAACTGGAAATGAAAACTGAACACAAATGACCTAATTAGAAAAAAAAAAAGTTCTTACAATCATGTTGTCACAGTACAAAACACCGCATGTGCGAATGAGGAAGAACGTAATTTGCCAAAAAAACAATTCACCATCTCCTGGGCCCCTCCTCCTTCCAGCCCCCTTTCAGGTTTCCCAAAAAGTAGATCCCTAAATTAGAAATCATGTTTGTACATATATAAAGTTGTACAATTCGCGACTTTAGTTCTTCTTGGTTCCAACGCCACTTCTTACACAAGTGAGAAATTCGACATTAAACGTTTGCAGCGTTAGTGTTGTGACACTGATGTGGAGATAGAATAAACTGGAACTGTGAAACAGCTTGATAGCGCATAACGCAATTTAAACAAGTGTGGGAGTATGCATTTGTTATACATGTTCTTCTTCTACGCACTAAAAGATCTCCAGTTTTTTTTGGAAAATGGACTTAGAACAAGGGCCGCGAATTGTTAGAATGCCATTAATTATTTTAAAAATTGCTCTATCGAACAGGCTTTCCTCTCGCTGCAGGTGAAGTGTGTGATAAAATACTAAAAAAGAAAAAAACCCATAAAACATGCGACTGAAAAGATAAGGTAAGCCTAGTCAATTTGGTGTGACAAAACTCTGCATCGTGTACTTAGGCTGGCGGCGCATGGAGTCAAATCTGTTTTGTGTCTGTTCTGTTTCACTGCGCCAGAACTCTCTTTCCGCCAACTACCTCAAGACAGTTTCCACGCCCCACGTCGCGCCGCATATTAATAATATTATATGAGGAAACATGTACCTTAGGCCGGTAGACGACTGGGTGACCTCTGACCTCACACCACTGATGAGTTGGTCAAGGCTTTTCCCGTGAAATGAGCCACATCAATCAGGATTGATTGTTTGAGCTTTTGTGAGACAGTGCGCTTTACCGCACTTTACTGGCACCGCTCACGCAAACAGGATAACGGGAGACGTTTTCATTTTCACTCACACTGGCGGACACGTGGGGCAAGAGTGCGTACATTTCTGGGTCCTGACCACCGAGGGGGTCAATGACCTGGTATGAAGAGGAAGAGAGATGGCAAGGGAACTGCGCTGTAGTCCAAAACCCAAATGACACAAATTCGTTTCAAGACATTAATTAATTAAATAAGTGATGTGGATTTTTTTTTTTTACTTCGCTTTCTGGGGAGTGGGGCAGCGTGTAAAGAATATGTAGTTTGTTGTAAGTGAGATGGAGACTGTCAAATTTACATACATGCGTCATGTTTTCACTCTCGAAATGGGGACGACACGTATACAGAGGTAAAGAGTGGTTTACTTTTTCCAACGACATTTTCCGTAAAAATAGCGGAGCGGATGCTTGGAGAAGACCAGTTACTGACACTCATGAAAGATACACGTGGATCGATCATCAATCATAATGTTACTAACTAGTAAAGGGAGGTGGGAGTATTCCTGAAACTGGGTTTTGGCTTTAGAAATTATGTTTGCTGCTAATAATGTAATATTGTTTCCTGAACGTTCTACCATTTCTGAACACCGGCGCACTCTTCAACAGCCCTTGTCGCTTTTTTTTTCAAACCAAGAATGGTCCTGAAAGAGAAGAGAGATCGCTTTTTATAAGTCTGTAAAATTTCTTCGTGAAAAATGCCTTTAGGATTAGAAGCTGTTGCCAGCGGCTCTGAACGTCACAAAATAAAAATAATTTTGATCTGAAGAAATTTTTGATACCTTGAGGCAAGATGCTCGCCTCTCATGCCGAAGGTACCGGGTTCGATCCCCGATAGGTGCAGACATGTTGGACTTTTTTTTTTTCGGTTGGGGGGATTCTTGTCCCTGATCCTGTGGCATACATGTAGATTCGAGCACCTAGCCTTCTTGGATAAGGACAGAAAACTCGTAGAGCCCGTGTGCACGTTAAAGATACCTTGGCAGTTGGAAGTCGAGAAGAGCAGGCCGAACAAGGCTGCTGCCGGGGCAAAATTCTAAAAAAAATTATATTTTCCCTACTACAAAAAATACACAGAAACAAGAAAAAAATAATAAATACATAAATAAATAAATAAATGAACACAAGAAAAGCGAGGTGTAAATGCCAAGAGCAGCGAACCACCTAAAGCAAATATATTAACGCTCTAGTCTAAGTAATGAAGTTTTCAAGAAATTAAAAGATTTGAATGAAATTTTGTGATTAGCTTATACAGTGATTTAAAACAAAACAAAACGTTTTTTGTTTTTTTTAATTTAGCAAAATTAATTTCCTTCTGTGTGAATTGAGATATATTGTCATTATTGGGTTGACATATATGTGTGCAAAGTTTGGAACAGTTCATGGGCGCCTGTTTGTATTGGAGTTGCCCGATTTTGAGAATCAAAATTCAAGACGGCGGCTTTTGCCATGAGTAATAAATATTAATATATGTATATATGTGTGTGTGTGTGGGGGGGGGGGTGTGGTTGTGTGTGTGTTTATGAATTCGTTTCCTCTAATTTTACCATGCTGGACTTGATGATTATAATTAAATTTGTCAATCTGAAGCACTTTCCAAGATCACTTTCAGGACTCCCCCCCCCCCCCCCCAAGGGATGAGATGAGGGACATAAGAAATTTGCTTTATTTGCATCTGGGAATCCCGCCGTGGTATTCCTCCTTTTCGCGGTGTGTGCGACCACCATTTCGAGGTGTGTACCAGCTCCTTTTCGCGGTGTGGTGTGTGCCTGCTGCCTCTCCCCCACCCCGCCCTTTTCCCTAACCTAACCTAATCACAAAATCTTTTTTTTTTTTAATGTAAAACAATGATAATAATAATATTAATAATAACATAATACATGTATAATAATCATAACATTAAGCTGACTCTAAGCCTTAGCCCTCTTGACAACAATAACATGACCCTGCCCAGACAGACACAACACATGGGTCTGAGATTCCGTGCGAGTTTTCTTTGATAAGAGCTGTAAACAACCGCATTCTGAGTCACTCAGCCCAATTTCTGTTCCCTCATTTCATATCAACACAAAAACTGGATTTGAAACATTCAGACCACGGTAGTTTTATCAAAGATATTAGAACGAATATTTGTCCATGTAGTAGGGCCTATCTTTGGTTTTATGCACCTCCGTGAAATCTGCTTCAGCTGACTCACGTTCCAAACTGCCTATTGTAATGTAATGTAATAATTAACTTGTATGGCGCTCAAACCCACTAAAAATGACGTGCTCTAAGACGCTGAACTAAAATTAGAAACAGCCGACTAACATAAGACCAACTCATAATGCTTCTAGTTCTACGTGTACACTAACAAACACTTAAGTTAATCTGCTCTCATCACCAAACCTCTGTCTGAGACCAAAAAGGGTCATCATTCAGTTTCGAAAGAAAACAGTCCTAAACGACTCAGTTTTGAGCCTATTTTTAAATGTGACGATGTTTTCACTTTTCCTGGTGTCAGCACTGAAATTGTTCAACAATTTAGGCCCGCCAACAGAAAAAGCATTTTCACCAAGTGACAATCTGACTGTGGATGTCTTAAGGAGTTTCACGTCTACTGATTTTAAAGTGCATGATGGCTGGCATGATTCCACTAGCTCTGGAAGATATTCTGGGGCTAGCCCGTTTAAATATTTAAAAATAAAGCACAAAACCTTATTCTATTCTCCAGTGCAAGACACTGGGCAACCTAGGGCCTGCGGTAGGCTACGGCCCTGGAGGATGATAGAAAATTGCTCAACAATCGGTACCTGAGCTTACACATAAAAACAAAATTTTTATACATGAACATGTAGTTATAAATAACACAAACACACACACGCCCGCGTATCCCACGCCCCCACTCCCCCCAAAAATCAAATCAGAAATTTTTCTTTAAGGATCAACATCCATAATATATTTTAATTACATGTAAATCACACATGTTTTACAGATCTATACTCTGTAATACGTGGTGGGAGATTGTGCCCTCTGCATCCTCACATGTTTAATTAAGTCTGACCCTTACTTAGTTACTGCCTTGAAAGATTGCTCATGCATGGGTTAGGGAGAAAGTGCCGCATCATGGCATGTAGTTCTGTACACTGTAATCTCTCAATCTCATGCACAAGGGAGACAGCAAGTCAAATCTGGAAACTGCTGAACCGCCAGAGCTATCTCCCGTACAGTCTCTAATAAATGCACATGTAGGCCCTACCTGAGAGGTGACTGTGACTGCATGCAATTACTGTTTCATGGGGTACTGTATCACTAGTAATTAGTACAGTATAAGTATGCGGCGGCTTCCGCAGTTCTGTTGCTAACTTCTTACTCGGTCTTGCATAACCACAACGCCTACACAGATCAAATGACCAGCGCCAGGTAGGCCTATCAGTGCGTTGGGCACAACGTTCTGAACAACTCATTTTCTAGACCAACTACATGTACGTGATAACGCGTCATCATTTGCGACATTTTATGTGTACAGGTCGAGGACTGTCAACCTTTTAGTTTTCAGAATTATGCTAGTTTTAAAAACAGGCTTAATAAATACAATGTACATACATGTAGTACTTAGTAGTAACAGTGTAGAATTTTTTTTCATGGTACTGGGTTGAAATGGTGGTAATTTCTGTGCTTGTTATGGACTACTGTCACTTTACTGTTATTATGATATTATCATTAAAATACATGAGAACATATTTTATCACATCACAGTACACCCTTCCCTGCTCCTCATCAATGCTTGTTTTAGTGAAGCCCTATATTTGTACTAAAAAAGTAGCCCATGTGCCAATAAATAGATTTACACAATTATTACAGTGACCTATTTAGAGATTTTTTTTTTACCCCACCAAAGACAGCTAAAATGAAATGTCTATACAAAAAATTGTATAATCAGATTTCAAAAATACAAGAAAAGTCATCAATAAAATCGCCGGGTATTTACCATATATTGCTGTATGTGCATTTTGCCTCTTTGAGAAAATGAGGATTGAAGTTTGGTCAGTAAAAAGGCTAAAAGTTTTGAAAACACACAAAAAAAAAAAACGTTACGTCACATACATGCACATGATGTATATAATATCTCGAAAACTTTTTCAATCGATTCGATTGGAATGACACTTAAATATATAACAATTAGAGAACTGCTTTCATGACAAAACCTCAAAATCAGCAAAACGCCACATATAGTAACAATCTGGCAAATACCCCTTGAAATATTTGTTACTCTTGTGGTTTTAATTCTAAAAATGTATGTATTATCATTGTTTTATTATAGACGATAAAAGAGAAACTTTATTGCATCACCTTGCATTCTCCCTCCTCCTTATCATACTTGTTTCACAGTGCTCTTGCACAAAAATTTAGGCCTATGTCATGTGCCACTTTTAAAAATTATATGTAGACTTGTAGTGATAGAGATTCCCCCCCCCCCCCAACCACCACAGACGACAGTTACAATGGAATGTCTCACACCAATTATTACAAAAAAGAATAGTGACCAAGAAAACATTTGTTACTCTTGTGGTTTTAATTATAAAAAATACAACATAAACATTTTATTAAAATTCATCACATGATTACATCGAGGGGTGCTTTGGCAAACACTGTAACTCGAAATTTTTTATTCTTGTTCTTTTGCATATATATTCTGTTTCGTTAAAACTAGTACTACATGTACTATATTTTGACATGATGCGAATTCCATTATCAAATTAAGTGACTTAATTATTGATGAGGATTTAAACACAAAGATCGTAACAGACATTTGATACTTCATGTCAAACTTCCAAATAGATTTCCTGTAAAATTTACAAAACTGGCAATACAGTCTTCGTGCAGGCACCCCTCGATATATTATTAAAGATAAAAGAGAAAGTATGACATCACAATACGCTCTTCCCTACTCTTCCATTAACTTAATGACATATTTTATTAACTTCTTGTCAATGAATGTCCTTCGGACGCTCTTGCACAAAAATTCATTAAAACATTAGAAACAGTCAAGGCTTCATTTTCAAGTTATTAATTGTTGTGTTCTGGTACAACCAAATAATCTAACTAATAACACAGTTGTAAATCAAACGTACTTTATTTTGGAATCTTTACAATCAGCTGGTGGATCTGATGAACCGTTAGGCCAGAACACATTGCCTGGTTTTTTATGTGTTGCCAAATACAATTATGAAAAGGCCAAAATTATAATACATAACACTTTCCCTCCCTCAGCTTATACTTATAATTTAGAAGTACATTTAACTTCAATTAATTATTATAACATTATCTGAGTAATGCCCATCTTTACGATGATAAATACAATAGACTTTATTTATTTAATTACAACTAGGATTAATGTTGCTTAAAGTTAAATTCAAATTGTAATAGTCAAGAATTTAAATGCTACTTCTTTGTTTATAGTTTTTTTTTTTTTTTACAATATATATCTGTTATACAATGTTCATCAGTAGGTACTTGTATCATCAGACTGAAATAAATTCTTAACTACAATTAACTCAAATAATATTTTCTTGTATTCTAGCTGAGGATATAATAATAGAAAAATATTTATAAGAGCTTAAACTAGTGTCTATTTTCAGCTTAGTGTTTTGTGTTTGTTTGTGGTCGCTGCACAGCCCTAATAATTATTTTCCTACTCCGTGTATCTGTTGGGTGGATGAACTACACGACCACTTTTGGTTACTTGTTTTTTATTGTGCTGTGTGTGTGGACGTGGAGTTCCACCAGGTGAATCATGTGCTGTAACCTGTAATTTGGGTGAGTTTATGACCTCGAACCTGGGGTTAGCCGAAGATGGTGACCTCTGGAAACTTGAATTTGCTAACCCCCCTGTAAAAGTTGTTTGCTCTGCATCACTGGGTTTTTATGCTTGTTTTGCCAGCCATCGATTACCCAGCCAGGACCAATATCTTCTTGATCTGGGAAACTTGTGTTGTTTTCTGGCTGTATTTCATCTGGTGCTGGAATTATGTGATCCAGATGTACTGAAAATTCTCTGTGACCTTGCCTGACAATATAAGTCACAGGACCTTGACGCTGCAGTACTGTAGCAGGTGACCACTTGTTTGGCCCTCGGAAATTTCTAACCAGAACATTGTCACTAGTTTTCTTAGAAGTTGTGTGTTTCATTGCGATGACCTCTGGCCATTTACTGTAGCTGTCTACCATCACCAAGTAGAATAAACCACTGTACTCTGCATAATCAATATGTATTCTCTGAAATGGTCTGGCACACCATTTCCATGGATGTAATGCAGAAACAGGTGCTTGACGTTGTGTCTTCTGACAATCTGAGCAATTATGCACTTGTCTGGTTATATCATCGTCTATTCTTGGCCACCACACATAGCTTCTAGCCAACATCTTCATTCTAACAATTCCTGGATGAGCTTCATGTAGTTCATTTAGAATTCGAGACTGTAATTGAGCAGGTATAATTACTCGAATACCCCATTAAAGACATCCAGCTTCCTGAGTGAATTCGCTGCGAATGCGACTGTACAGTACAAGTCTGGATTCCCATCTTGTGCAGGCCATCTAGACAGGACTCTGTCCAGAATCTGACTCAACACAGGATCTTTGGACGTAGCCACACGAATCTCTTCAGGTGTCAAAGGCAATTCTTCCAGAACTCTGTTGTAGAACTGAGCCTCTGTTTTGCCGTTCTCTTCCTGGTGAGCCACCTGTGGTAATCTTGAAAGTGCATCGGCATTGGCATGATCATCGGTGCGTTTGTACTCGATGTTGTACTGATATCCAGCAAGTTTCAATTCCCATCTTTGGATTCGGGCTGCCGCAACTGGTCCTTTCTTAGGTCCGAATATTGTTACAAGAGGCTTGTGGTCTGTAACAAGAGTAAATTCGCGTCCATATATGTACTGGTTGAACTTTTCAACTCCATACACAATGGACAAGGCCTCCTTCTCAATCTGTGAGTAATTTCTTTCACTTGCTGACAGACTCCGTGATACGTAAGCTACTGGTTGTTCTCCTTCATCTGTTATAATAGATAACACAGATCCAATTCCATACTGAGATGCATCACATGCCACTTTGATAGGCCTGGAATGAGCCAAAACAGGAGGTGATATCAACATTTGTTTAATCTTGTTGAATGCAGACTCACATTTGCTTGACCACCTCCAGACCCTGTCTCCTCTTAAAAGCTGGTGCAAAGGTTCCAAAACCGTCGACAAGTTAGGTAACAACTTGGAGTAGTATTGTATCAGTCCCAAAAATGATCTCAGCTGTTGAATGTCTGTTGGTGGAGATGCATTCACGATGGCTTCAACCTTGTCTTGTGTAGGGTGCACGCCCTTGCTGTCAATGATATGACCAAGGTAAGTTGTCTGTTCAGTCATAAATTCGCATTTTTCCTTCTTGACTGTTACTGTTAGTCCATATTCTTCTAGCTTCTTCAGGACTTGCCGCAAAATAACCTTATGCTCAGCTTCATCTGACGATGTGATTAAAATGTCATCCAAATAACACAAGGTACACCTTGAAGAATAGTGTCCATTGCTGACTGGAAGATGGCGGAGCACTAGCAGTAGCAACTCCAAATGCCAATCTGTTCATCTGGTACAACCCTTTGTGAGTGTTGATCGTCAAACATGCCTTGGATTCTTCGGCTAGATCTAGCTCCATCTGCTGGTATGCCTGCTTCAGATCTATCTTGGAGAAATACTTCTTGCCACTCAGATTGGAGAACAGATCTTGAGGCGTAGGCAGTGGGTGCTGGTTTATGTGGAGTTGGGAGTTCACACACAACCATAATAGGTGTAGCCCAGTCACTTGTTTGAACTTTGGTGATTACCTTCTGTTTTTCCCATAGATATAGTGCACCAGATCGCCGACTCTCATTGGTCGGAGGAAAGGAAACCGACGCTTCCCAGGAAGTCCGGCCGCCATTGTTTAAGCCTGATAAACAGCAGACAGCGCACTCTTTCTGTGCAGTTTCACTTTCGTTTTTTTTTTCGCTGTGGCTATTCTTACGGCAGCCTACCAACTGTTAGTCCATTGTCAGATTGATATGTAACGACGTGAGGGTCTAGTCAGTTTGTATCATCGAGGCCGTAGGCCGATGTTCGTCTGGGCAGTAGTCAGATTGACATATCATGAGTCGCTAGCTGGTCAAACCATTGTTTTTTAAACATCACTGTGCGTCGTTTTGTTTTGTTTTGTTTTTTGGTGGGGCGAGTTGGGTTGTATAGCCCATTGAATGCATATGCGGTATGTTTTTTAATTTAATTCCGCCAAGATTAACATTGTAGATGTAGATAATTTTTTCAAAATTTATTTAGTTTAAAAAAATTTTTTTTGAAGGTCGATATAATACATAGCACTATGACAGTATAAAGCTGTCTCATAATGAGTTGTTTCAATGCTCAAAAACTTCTGAAGAGCATTTAGAACAGTAATTTGTATATTATTGTCTCGCAAACTCACACATGGTAAACCCCCCCGAAAACAAAAAACAACGCACGCCCGCAACATTACTGCTATACATCTTGGCTGGCACGACTGTACAGCATCGGCGAGCTTCAGGCTTAGCGTAATGGCGGCCTTGTTTTCAATTCGTTGCGTGGGCCGCTGGCTGGCTCAGCGATCTAGTGTACTAAATCTATGGTTTTTCCAGTCTGTCTAACTCTTCTTCTATTTTCTGTTTGATTGCATATGGTACGTGTCTGGGTCTGAAAAACTTAGGTTCAGCATCTGGTTTCAACTTTATTTCTGCTTTAATGTTTTTCATCCGTCCCAGTTCTTCTTTGAAAACAGTTGACTGACTCTTTGTTGTGAACTGTGAAAATTCTTGGCCAGTTGGTCTTTCAACCAATTTCTTCCAACAATTGGTATTTCTCCAGGAACATCTACCACAATTATTTTCAGTGTTTTTCTTTGAGAGCCATATTCCACTTGGACTTGACTTTCTCCTATTACCTTGATGTCCTGTCCTCCATATGATTTGAATCTGGTTCCGCAAGGACGCAGGTCTAGTTTAAGTTTCAATCTGTCAACAACAGTGCGCGGTATCAACGATCTGTTTGCCCCTGTGTCTATCAAGAAATCTATCTGGTTGCCATTTACACCGATTGGAACCTTAAAGCCAACTTCAGTTTTCTTCACTTCTGAGGCAGTAAACAGATACCCAACACTTTCTTCTTCTTCTGAGTTGTTTTCGATTGCGTTGATTTTTCCCTGCTTCTTGGCTACGTTTTTCATTGTGGTCTTGCCTTTCGTTGTAGTTCTACACGCTTTTGCCACATGGCCAACTTTGCCGCATGTTTTGCACTTATACATTTTGAACTTACATGTGTCGGCTAAGTGTTGGCCTCCACGCCGGTAGCATTTTCTGTGCCAATGGTTGGGAGTCGGTTTCTTTTCCTTTATTTCACTCACCGCAGCACTAGCGCCAGATGTTCCATAGTGAATATCTTTAGTCTGTTGTTCAGCCATTTCTATCTGAATTGCCAGATCCACTATTTCTTGAAATTTTGTCCCTTCTGCTTTTAGCAGTCTTCTTACAGCTGACTCACTCCTGATTCCACATACAAATTTATCGCGCAGAGCCCTGTCGAGGAATTTACCAAACTCGCATTTCATGGCTAGGCGTCGTTGTTCTGCCCCAAACTGTGCCACTGTTTCTCCCTCCTTTTGTTTCCTGCAATTAAACTTCTAAGTTTCTGCAATGATTAAGGGTTTGGGAGCTAAATGCCCTTTCAGCTTTTCGACAATAACCCTGTACTCCGTTTCGCAAGGTTTCTCTGGAGACAGTAAATTATCAATATCAATTATCATCTTCCACATTTTAGAACTCACACAAAACACATTAAAAATTTATTAATACAACACCGAATCAGTTCGGTACAAAGGTTGGGATAATGTTGAATGTTAATTTTTATTATATCAAAAAATTGTACATGTATAGGTATGCGTATTATATTTCATGGTCAGTATTTGTGAGGTACATTTCTGATTAATTAATTGTCAGGTTAACCCTTTCCCATAAATGCCCCTGACAATGGTCAGCCCAGGAAACTGGGCTCCCCTGAGAGATCTTGGCAATTTACGAGTCAGTTTACAAAAACTGCCATAGTGATCTAGTTCACAGAGATAAAGAGGCAAAACCATACATTTCCTGAAAGGTAAATGAATGACCTTCATCATCATCATTGCCTTTCTCACCCTGGATCAGGGTATAGGCCACCAACAAACACTTTCCATCCCTCTCTATCATGGGCCAGCCTCTTTACATTATTCCAAGTCTTTCCGCTTCGTTGCACATCATTTTCTCTGGCTCTTCTCCACGTTCCGCGCGGCCTTCCTCTTGATCTCTTGCCCTGGGGATTCCAATCCAATACCTTCTTCGTGATGCTGTTTCCTGGCCTCCTGAGAGTGTGGCCGATCCATCTCCATCGCCTCCTACCAATTTCCTCTCTGACTGGGCTCTGTCTTGTTCTTTTCCATACAATTTCATTGCTGACCTTGTCTGTCCATCTGATCTTAAGTAGCTTCCTCAAACATCTGTTGATGAAAACTTGGATTCTCTTTATGCAGGCCTGAGACGCATTCCAAGTCTCACATCCATACAACAGGACTGACTTCACGTTCGAGTTGAATATCCTCAGCTTTGTTTTTAGAGATATATCCTTGGTTCTCCAAATCTTGCTTAAGGACGTGAAAGCTGCCTGTGCCTTTCCAATTCGTGCTTTGACTTCTGCCTCTGTTCCTCCCTTATTGTCAATGATACTACCAAGATAGCAGAAGGACTCTACATCTTCCAGTGGTTGATCTCCTACTCTGACTTGTGCGCTTGGGAGTGCAACAATTTTTAGGACCTTCGACTTCGCAGGATGTATCCTCAATCCAATAGATTCTGAAATTTTGTTTAGAGCTGTAGTCTTTGCTTGCATCTGGTCGTGTGTGTGCGACAATAGTGCCAAGTCATCTGCAAAATCTAGATCGTCCAGCTGTGTCCATGGGGTCCATTGTATGCCATTTCTTCCTCCACTGGTGGTTTCTTTCATAAGCCAATCAATCACCAGGACAAACAGAAATGGGGACAGCAAACAACCCTGCCTAACACCAGTCTTGATATCAAAGCTGTCAGTAAGCTCGCCATCGTGTACAACTCTGCAACTTGTCCCGTCGTACATGCTCTTGATAAGGTTCACCATCTTCTCTGGGATTCCATAATGTCTCAATATTCTCCACAGTGTTTCTCTATCGATGCTATCAAAGGCCTTCTCGTAGTCAAGGAAGTTCACTATCAGTTGGGAGTTCCACTCTAGCGACTGCTCTACTATGATTCTCAGCGTGGCGATCTGGTCGGTGGTTGATCGGTTACTCCTGAAACCAGCTTGCTCCTCACGAAGTTTTGGGTCTGTTGCATTCTGTATTCGCTTGAGAAGAATCCGATTGAAAACCTTTCCTGGGATGGAGAGAAGTGTGATTCCTCTGTAGTTACTACAATTGCTGAGGTCCCCTTTTTTTGGAAGCTTCACGAGGTGTCCTTCCTTCCAGTCCTTTGGAAACTTGCCTCCGATCCAAATCCTCGAGAATAGTGAGTGCAGACCCTCTGCAGCCCCAGCAGCATCTGCCTTCAGCGCCTCTGGTGGGATCTGATCTGGTCCAGCTGCCTTGCCTCGATTTAACTGCTTTATGGCATCATTAATCTCTGCTTTAGTCGGAGGGTCGCAACTGATCGGTAAATCATTTCTTGCGGGTAGAATGTCGGGTGGGTTGCTTGGTGGAGGTCTGTTCAAGAGGCTGTTAAAATGTTCTATCCATCTTTTTGCCTGAGCTTCCTTTCCAAAAATAGCCTTCCTGTTGTAATCCTTGACAGGAACTTCCGGTTTTCCATATTTTCCAGCAAGAGTCTTTGTAGTCTGGTAGAGGATCCTCATGTGTCCTCCTGTTGCTGCCTTCTCTGCTTTCTCTGCTAACATTCCTATGAACTCCTCTTTGTCTTTTTTAATTGATTTTTTGACCTCTTTAGCTGTTGCCCGGTACTCTTCCTGGTTACCAACTCTTGAGCTTCTTGTACGACTTGCATTTACCTGTTCTTTTAGGTCTCTTCTTATCCTTATCAAGTCCAGTGATTTTTGACTGATCCATTCCTTGTGTTCCACTTTCTTTTCCCCAAGAACATCCTGACATGTCGATGTAAATACTCCTTTTACCTTAGCCCAGTGAGTCTCCAAATCTACTGTCTCTTCGAGGTCAACAAGGGGTTTGAATCTATTCCTCAGCGTCAGCTGGAACTCTTCCTTCTTGTCTCCATCCAGAAGGCTCACTTGAAACTTTCTTCTCTTTGTTCCTGCTCTGGTACCTTGTTTCTTGAGGCGGAGTTTGAGTCTTGCCAGCAGCATGTGATGGTCAGATCCAACATCAGCTCCTCTCTGTACTATGACATCCTCCAGTGAGCGTCTGAAACGTCGGGTGATGCAGAAGTGGTCAATCTGGTTTTCAGTTACTCCATCCGGTGAAATCCAAGTGGCCTTATGGATCCTCTTGTGTGGGAATACTGAACCTCCAATCACATAGCTGTTAAATGCGCAGAAACTTGCAAACCGCTCTCCATTCTCATTCATTTGTCCCAAACCATTGCACCCCATAATGTCCTCATACCCTGTATTGTCCTGTCCTATCTTGGCATTGGCGTCTCCCATTATAATGTTCACATCTTTTCTTGGCAATGTGTCAACTATTTCCTGAAGCTGGTTGTAGAAATCGTCCTTGTCCTCATCGGTTGCTTCATTTGTTGGGGCGTATATCTGCACAATGTTCATGTTGATGTTCTTGTTCTTTGTAGTAAATGATGCCAATATAATTCTCTTTCCGTAGGGTTCCCATCCCCTCAGTGACCTCTGGGCGTGCTTGCTCAAGATGATCGCTACTCCTTCTGTATGCTTTTTGTCCTCCCTTCCAGAATACAAAATCTTTTCCCCAGAATTAAGTTGTTTCAGTCCGGACTGTATCCAGCGGGTCTCGCTAACTCCAAGTATGTGCAGTCTGTATCGCCTCATCTCCATTGTAACCTGGGCACTCTTTCCTGCTTCATACATGGAGCGGACATTCCACGACGCAATCCGGAGTGACTTGTTTGATGAAGGAGCAGTCAGGCCAGTGGAGTCCTTTCGGCTTTGTCCATTGTCCTTCATTGAATCTACAGGTGCAGATGCTCCCCCTTCTCCCAAGATAAAAGACTGATTTAAAGTATTTGCTTGTGTTTCTGTAACTGGTTTATTTTTACAGGGTGGGTAGTTGGCCCACCGCCAACTGGCTCTTCTCGGGAGACCAGGACCTTTGCACCTTTAGTCGCCTCTTACGACACGCAGTATCACGTCAGATGTATTCTTTGCTGTCCCCGCATCTGCACGGGCGAAATGAATGACCTTGCTTATGGAATAAAAATTTTTGGTGAAAAATGCTATTATATGATGTTTTTTGGTGTCCTTCTTTTTTTCCATCTAAGATCCCCAGGATCAGTCCCTTCGTCCTCACTGCTGGCACTACTGCCACTCTCAACACTCCCGAGATCGTCAATAGCACTCTCACTATCACTGCCGGAGTCAACTGTTGCATTGTTTTCACCATCTTCATCAAATGAATCCCAAGACATGTCACTATCCGAGTCCTCTTCATTGTTGATTCTTCGTCTTGCCATTTTCTTGTCTCACTTCACACAAAAACCACGACTGTAAACATAAACTTCCTCCACTAGGCCTACTTCCGGCTTATTTTGAACAGGGTGTCACTCTTCTGTGGCTAGAAACACTTTCCATAGTTATTTTCGGGAGCAGCCATTGTTAAATACAGCTAAATCTAGACATACCCCCGGTCGCCGGTATACCGGCGATAAAAATTCACGGGGCACTTTTCCGGTCGCCGGTATACCGGCGATATTAATGGGAAAGGGTTAACTATAATAATAATGCATGCACACATTAAATTATCCTGGAATAATCTTTCAGAATATTATTATTAGATGTAAAAAAAAATGCATCTAAAATTGATAAAAGGTATAAAATATATATCTGAAAGACAATCAGATTAGAAAGTAAAATTTATAGACCCATTATTAATATAATGTAGTAAAAATAAATTTATACACATGCCAATATTAAATAGAGATACAAATCATGCTAATGCAGTGACAAGATAAAGCATTTATTATGTTAAAACAAGTTGAAACAGTACAACAGATCAGATGAATGATGGAAGTCCAATAGTCCTGAGAAAACCAACATTATTGCAGCTTCACAAAAACAAAGAACAAGCACATCTGTCCTCCATTTTACGTCTTCTTGGGTATAAATTATGAAATTTTAACATATGTGCCGGGGGCCAAACTGTCCCAGTTGTTTGTGAAAGAAATGTGCCGTTTAGTCACTCTGTACAAAGTGAGCGATGGTAAAAGTACTACCTGTGAAGCAAACCATCAGTTGGGATGATGACATTGGACAGAATTCTCAGCCCCACGAAAACCCAAACTAGGAAGTCTGACCAGTAGAATGCAATATCATACATCTTAGTCTGCCTTTCATACTTTTTGGGACCAGAACATCTCCAATGTCATGACACAAGTGTGTCAGTCTCACTTTCAAAATCTTCATTATTTTGCTCCTGGGTTCTGTCTGCGGCAAACACTGATTGATACTGATGATGTAATCCCGCCGGGTTCAGTTGGTTCTGACCTAGATATAAAATGTCGAACAAGCAGCAGGATAACCACAACTTCAATGCCTACTCATTTGCTGTCTGACTGTTCATCTGGGTGACTACTGATTTAATCTTAGTACAAACAGCATCCCAACCACATAAAGTTATCTTACACAATTTCTGTTAATACATGTATTTCTGTTCATATTAAAATTATTTCAGTGTGGTTAAAAAATATTTTTAAGCTGTTACATTTTCCACTAATGGACATCATTCCGTCTTTTTGACACTTATATTATGCAAATTCATCTACAAAACATTTTTCAGTGATGCAATATTGCAACTTCAAAATTTATGCATGTTTCTACAGTACATAAACTCCCACAACATGAAAGCCATGTGAACAACCATTACAAAGTTCCGACTCAATACAAGCAAACATAATCCTCAATAAATACTGAGAATGTTTACTTTAAGGGGGGGGGGGGGGGGGGAAGCGGGTCCTGAAATGGAGTTTTTGCTTCAAAGTATCGATTTTTAGTTTTTGTGTTCTTGAGAAAGTTCAGCCATTTGAAATCACAAATTATATACCACATTTATTGTCTTGTGACACGTTTTTTCATTCAAAATGATCATATGTGGGAAGTGGGGTTCATGAAAAACGACCTCAAATTAGCTCGAAAAGACCAAAAAATGACTGAATGCAACAGCTCGCCACAGCGGTCTAACTTAAGCTCATACAAAAGCGAAAGTTTGGTATCGATACCTTTGTCTGCATCTCTGCCACACGTTTGTGTCAAGGTTGCAGGCCTTCACCTTTCCTAACATGAACTATCAGTATCAAGAAACAAACCCCCTTACAGGGCTGCATGAGCTCGTAGTACAACCAGAGACCTGGTACAACTGTGCGTGATCGCTCTAACCTATGACCCCAAACTGCCGCGTTCATTGGCTGGCATAAATTATGCAGATGAGCGGCCCCGGCTGTGAGCGCTCTGACTGGCTAGAGCTGAGGTGAAAGTTCGTGGTTCATGTAAACATGACCCGGCGGCTGCATGTGCGTTACAGCTAGCTGCCCAACAAAAGGGGCAAAAGAGAAAGAAAATGCCAGATAGGAGATAGAAGTTGAGGAAGGTGGCCGAGCATACCAGTCTGGAATGCTCTAAAGTGTGTGACCGTTGAAAATTTCATTTGGGCTTCCGTTTCATGTTAGTAAAGTTTCATTTGCAATTTTCTCAAAAAGTCATTTTTTGTCAATCATTTGTCAACTACATTTTTAATTATGAACCGATTGAAATAATATTTTGCATAAAGCACACTTACACCCCAACGCATGGAAATATATGCATTCATTTTTGGGATATCATCTGCGATCTTTGAAAGACACTTGATTTTTTAGCAAAATTCAGAACAAAATTGTGATTCTGTAATGCACCAAATTCAAAAATTTCTAAAAAAATCAATCACCATAGATATAAGAAAAAAGGATGCATATTTACAGAGATACTGCTCTTCATAATATGAGGTGAAAAAATCAGACAAATCCATTTGAAATTGGATGAGCCTTTGCAGTTTGAAAATTGCTAATTAGCATAACCAAAAATTCAAAATCGCGGCATTACCATGGCAACCGTGTGCATCATGATAACTTGCGTACTTGTATCCTGCTAATTTGAATGTGCTGAATCCAAATATCACAAGGAAAAAGCCCTCTCTATAAGTGTTTAGAAAATCACTCTCAGGACCCCCCCCCCCCCTTAAGGCTGTGAAAAAAACATTCAACAACATTGGTTTCCAAACCTTCTTCTTTCAGTTACTGAATTAAAAGAAATTCTAATGAGACAGGACATCACAATCTTTCAGTGACATAAATTTATGGTTTAGAAATAACTAGCTTCAGTGGAGGACATGTAATTTGTCAATCCGTTAATGTAACCATTCTAAGATATCTGAACAAGTTTCAGGTGACATGAGGTGGACACTCTCGGTGAAGATCATGAATTATTCAATTTCTCAGCTGCTGTTACCAACTCAGCCATCATAGGCAAATCTTCCTTCACTCTTGACACACAGATCAATGCAACAGGATTTTACAGTTCACACGAATGTATCAGCATGTCCACCTTTCTCATATGGCCATACCAAATAAGGCAACTCACTCATTTCCTGTCTATTTATTAGTATTAATTGGATCACTGTAACACAATAGTACTTAATCATGGAAAGATAAACAATAAACACAAGTCCGTACTCACATCAACCTCACAGGGTTACACTGACCGGGTGTGAAACAATCTTAAACTGTGAAATGTCTGCTTCTTGTCCGGTGATAATTCGACCTTGGGGATTACATAATTATTTATAAGCAAACTCATGGCCATGGAGAGCTCTGAGTCTGAATCATGCATGAAAATGTGATAAACATGCCTGGAAAGGCTTTTACTTGACAAAAGACTTTCAGTGGCTGCAGTAGTATGAATGATGGACACAACTACAGTTCATAAAAGGCAAGACATAAAATGTAAATGAACTGACTTGTGCATGATCAGCATTAAAAAAAAAAAAAGAACCATGGTGACACAATATGTTCTTGTCCTTCTCTCTGACGATTCATAATTTTTAATTCTCCAAGGTAACAACCCTATCTAATTTACAATTTTATAAAAGTGATTAAAAATCTTACCAAATCATCAGCATCACTGATGAAGCAAGTGAAGCTACTTAGACTTTGGCTGGTAACAGACAATCTCCCATTGTTACGTAAACTTCACTCAGTAATCAAGAAAGTTTGAGACTGAATGAAATGTACCCCTTAATGGATTACTCTTGTGTCCACAGAGGCCAGCAACACATTGCAATAAATACATTGGCCTGTGCAACACCATGGCCAGAACAGATTAAAAACTAAAAGACATGGGAATGAAGGAATCTGTGCTGGAATCTTGAGAAAGGATGCTCCGGCTCTGCATATTTTGGTTACTGTGGCTATCAAAACTTGTGCAATTACTGTAAATGTTAGTCACTGTGGCAGTTAACATTTGAGCGAGCACTGCTTATTTTGGCCACTATGGCAATTAAAATTTCAGCGAGCACTGTTTATTTTGGCCACAATGCCAATTAAAATTTGAGAAAGTACACACAGCTCCAAATGGTTAATTTCCACCAAAATCTTCCTCTAGGCTGAATTTGTTACTGATTCAGTTCTGATGCACACTCGTTGATCAAATCTTTCATACCAATGGGCAACATTGCTTTAGCACCTGGGCGTGGTTTTTCTGTGATTCTGAATATGACATCCTCTTCTGAGCCCTCTAACAGAGATCTCTCGTGTTCCCAACTAAATAACGCTGAGTCAGTTGTAGACAGGAATGGATTGATCTCAATCACCCAGATCTTGGAACCTGTGAAAGAACGTTTTTAAGTCTGTGTGACAAATGTAAAATGACCTATGACAAGCATTTGGATCACAAGTTTGGTGGACAATACTGGCATATCTCTCATATTATATGCACCATCAAAAGATATTTTTAGTTGGTTTTTTTTTTCAAATAATCGTCAACAAAAAATGTTAAACAGGAAAAATGCTAGGCTTAATTCAAAACAAAGAAGCTAAAAAATGAAAGAGATTGAACAGTGACATACTGACATAAGTGACAAGTGCCATGAATATCCCAAAAATGTTTTATATAAAATTTCCATTTGACATCTAAAAGCTAAAATTGACTCTGACCTAGATTTTTCCTTTGAAAAATGTTCAAATTGTGAATACCTGTACTCTGAATCTTGAGGTAATATTAGGTAGTCCAAAGTGATTTTTACTTTTTATCATATCTCACAAGTTATTGTCTAATCGGATGGAGCTTGCTTTTCCAAAAATTTTGATACTAAATTTATTATTCTGGCTTAAAAGTTATGAAAGTTATGCAGTTATGGCATTTTCAAAAGTAAAAAAACACCTCGAATTTGCTACCTTTCACAAATTGCACAATAGTTCAACTTTGACCGCCCATGAAATGATGGTTTATCGGGTCATGGCATTAAAAATTCTCCGTATCCAAGTCACGGGGGTGGACATTACACTTAATGTTTTTCAAGGGGTACTTGAAACATTATACAAAAAACAACAAGCATCTCATTTTACTTTTTTTTAAGTCAGCAAACTTCATCCGATGTCATTTTTTTTGTGAACTCTTACAATAAATAAAATAATGTTGTGTTTTTTTTAAATCGAATAGGAGGTCAACCATGTCACCACTGACTTAGCACTGCGTGTTGGACAAAGATTACGAAATCAAGCTATTGGGTGGGTCTATTTAAAAACAGACGGCGCTTTGCGCTGAAACATGCCCCATGTCTGATCTTGGCATTCCCTTATATTCGGCTGAGGTTTATTTGCATATGATTTTGATCCTGATCTATAAAAGTTTCTGCTAGTTTCTCAGTCTACAAACTTATCAACAAATGATTTTCAAAGGAATTTCAACTTAAAACACGAAGAAAGATACACTGAATTAAACCTCATTTAATCACTTAAATCTGGCTTTCTGTGTGAGTTATTTTCAAACACGTGCGTTACATCAGCGCGACGCTCTGCGACCCTTTGTTATGAGGGGGTCAATTCAGTACGCACAGCTCGGAGCAAAAACGGCAAGACTATGTCCTGTTCAAGCTATAAAAAGACACAGCTAAACACATTACAATAGAATTTTAGGAAGTATATTTTGTCAGAGGAAGGATTGAACTTTATTTTGATGTAGGATATATGGCGTTTCACATAAATACACAGCAGTAATAGCCTTGTAAAGTTGGCCTAAAACTATGCCAACATGATATTTCACCTCTTTAGCGGGGTAGTTTGGACTGCCTAATAATATTAATAATCCCACTTCTCCAATTTCCAAATATGGCAAATTATTTTTTAATAGGCCTATATAAATTTACTGATAAAATTCTATCATTTAAGATGGATACATTTTAAACAATTTAAATTTAAAAAGAAAGCATCTGATCCATGTATGTATTTACCACGGCTATTTCAAGTGATTTCATCTTTTGGATAACTGTGGGTGCCAAATTCACAGACAATTACCTGCATTAACCATTACAATTCTAAGACAGAATTTGGGAGGACTTCCTAATGTGTCTCATGGCCAGATTTTCTTGTATTGCTTCAATGAAATATTCCAAACCCCAGGGGTATAAGAATCCTCACAAGGACATGAATTTGGGAGTGGCCGTGCATGGGGTGGGAATAGTGAACAACCATCCAGGCAAGTTAGTCCTATACAGGGATATTTTACTTGTTTTTAACACAGCATCAAAAGGTGCTGTCTGGCATTACTGGCATAAGAAACATTCCAAAGTCTCTCCCAAAATTGTTTCTTTTTTACTCTTTGAATTAAAATTCTTGCTGACAATCACTGCTGCTATCAGATTTTGTTCTTAACATTCCCAGCAAAAACAGACAACTGTTGGTGATATTAGATGCACTTTAACTCAGAATTCCTTAAAAGCTAGCATTTGTTTCTGTGGGAATGGAAACTAAGGCTTTGAAATGTACAGGTGCCATTATTATTTTTCGTCTCCATGTAAAGTTCAATCAAGCAATGACCTTTGTCACAGACTGCAAAATCAATGATGTAATGTGGAACAAAGCTCTCCAGCCTGGGCTTGACTTCATCATTAAAGAATTTCTGAATGATTTGGGAAATAAACTCTTTGTCATCCACCAATCTCCTTGAGAAAATGAGATAGTTGTACTGGGATACTGCTGTCAGTCTCTTATTGTGCACAAATGCCCTGAATTCCATATCAATATCAATATCCACAAACTGTCTGATGACCCAGTTTTCTCTGAAACGATCAGGTTTAGCCAAGGCAAGGAGCATGTCTTGGTAAACACGCTCACTTCGGAAACAGGCATCAAGCACTTCTCGTGAAGTTGAGACGCGCATTGCAGCAAATGCTGCCTTTAACAGACAAGCTATTTGTGTATTTTCAATAGATCTGTCATTTGCAGAGTCTTTCAATAAATACTGTTTGTACAAAGCTTTGAATCTCTGCTGTGCCATTGGGGTATCTTTTGGGCTGCGACTTGACAATTTCACAAAAACAAAATCATTTTCATTATGAATAAAGCTAGCAATGGAAGCCTGCAATCTGGCAGACATCTGACTTATGGTTTCTGTTTCTGTATCAGACAATTTATCTTCCCACGTCAGTTTTGAAATGATGGTGGGTTCCTTATTTGCAAACAGTTTCTCATAAATGTGAACAAACAGTTCCGCTTCCTCCACTGACATGGGAACATATTTGCTTGGAAACGTAAGGTCTGTCAACAGGTCAAGCCACTCCTCTGTGTTTACATCAAGGACACTTGACTGGTATGAGTCTATTTCACCCTGGCCCATAAACCCTGCTGTTTTTGGACTAGAAAAGTCACGCGTTGGCTGAGATGACTTTTTGAGACGGACAGCTTGAAGTTGGTCCGCAAGACTCATTTTGTCTAATTTTGATTGATGATACAAATCTATGCTAGACTGGATCTAGATCTAGATCTAGGTCTAGAATCTAGATCTAGATTTTGGAGATGATCTACAGAACTAGTCTGATACAGTGATGGTCTAGTCTAGATCTAGGCCTAACATACAATGTAAGATGGTGGTAGGCCCCCAGTGCGGCCAGGTCACGAGGGCGGCCAAAAATTGAAATCGTCTTTCACACTGACCAATGAAAGATTTGCGATGAGTTCTTTTGTTTCTCGGGGGCCTCAGCATAGTGCTGTTGGCCCCCTATATGAAAGATTTTGCTACTTCAACTCTTTAAAAGTCCAGCAACCGGAAGTAAACAAAAGTGGCCGCACACCCAACCAGCTATAGGCCTAGAGATCTAGAGTGTAGATCAAAATTTCTTTTCCGAAACTCTTGTTTGTCGCCACATGCAAAACGCCGGGCTCACAAAGTATCACGTAAAACTGCAAACAACATGACGGGCTCTAGAAGTTAAATGCGGTCCCGGCTGATACGCGGAATACAGTTTTCGATTCCGGCCACACGCAGGTAAAACGGTGGTCGTTTTCCGATCAACCGGTGTCGGGAGACAATAAATGATTTTTGCAGTGTCCTCCCTTGCTCATTTGGGAGCTGGGGAGCAATTCTTTCATGTAAAAATTTGAAGCAAACATTTGCGAACATTTTGGCTTATCTTAGGGTAAATGGATGCACTGATATCAAAATTTAGTAGAAAATACGTAATAGAATAGTTTGAAATATCAATTATGCATGAAAACAACTGATTTTGTCGTATAAATATTTTAGATATTTAACAACAACAAATGCTCTTCCAGAGAAGCTTTTGAAGCGGTCAAGGGGCCAGCACATCATTGGAAATTGGAAGACAAGATGGCCGCCAGAGACGGTCGAGGGCTTGACGATCCCCCAAACAGTCGTTTGTTCATTTTGTGTCAGAAGGGCACAACAGAGCAAGAATTCCGTGATGCATTTGAGAAGTATGGAACTATTGAAGATGTCTGGATCATTAAGGACAAGCGGACAAATGAGGACAGAGGTAAAGGGGAGGATGTTTTCTGCACTGCAGGCCCATTTCTTCAGTTCAGGGCATCAGTGGTTTCAGAGCATCTCAGCGTCTCACCACTTTACTTCACCGAACGATACACAGATTCTGGATCCATAAAACCTTAAAGCTGGGAAAGTTCCAGTCGTAGATTTAATTGAAGTTTTTGCATTTTGAATTGAACTTCGGGAGGACATCCGAATGCGTTCCATAGCTTTTATAACGTTATTGAACTTACTCACCGTTATGCATTGTTTGAGACTTTATTAGTATTACCAATTATCACTTCATATTCACAATAACATTTGTAACACACTTGCCAAGAAAAACAGTATAATCCCAGAAAAAAGTCTGAAGTGAGACAAAATCCAAAAACAGGTGCCATTTTGAAACTTGCTGGGGAGAGGTCACTGTAACAGAATTTACCAAAAGCGCAACTAGCGAAGGTTTGCTGAAACAAAACTTGATATGGTGTTCAGGAATTTAAACTCACAACACATGGAATGGCCAGATGGACCTGGGGGCGTGAGGGTCTAGTCAGTTTGTATCAATGGGCGGTAGTCAGATTGACTAATCAGGCGAAAAGGGGCTGGGGTAGCCATTGGCGATCGATGTACACTCATGTAGGCCTTGTATTAGCTCAGATCATGCAATCTCTCAGCAGCTGAAATCGGATTGTTTTGCTGCTATTAGTGCTAAGCCGATTCATAATTTTTAAAAACTATGCAAATTAACAATGTCGGTAACTTTCCCTAATTTAGGTCAAGTATGTGATTGTGATTATTAGTAAATGACTACCGTCAAGCTGTTAACTCACCTGCGTGGCGAAATGGTTAAGACGTGTGATTTTGGAGCGAAAGGGTGTGGGTGCGGACCCGAGTATTGTTATGATATGATTTGTAATAATTATGTATGTGTTCACTTTCAGATGATTCTTACGTAGAGAAATTGAGATGACATGGAAAAATAGAGAGGGGAGAGAGATAGAGAAAGCGAAACATGCCATGAATAATTTGTCTTTCTTTAGAAAAACCCCCCAAAAATACCTAGCCCCTTTTTTTTATTTAAACCCCTCAAAATAAACCCTCTTTAGCATGTATGGAACGCATTCGGAAGTCCTTCCTGAACTTCTCTCACAGCTGCAGTAGTGCAAGCAACCACTGGTCAGTCTAGTAGAGTAGTGGTGCAGACCAGACACCACAGTAGAGTACTCTATTGCCTTTGGGTAAAATGCAGTTTAGCCCTCAAATTTTTTCTGTGCAGGTCATATGTGTTTCGGTTGTTCCATCAAGTGCATGCCATGCTGATTTCATTCAAATAATCAAAAAATATTTTCAATCGGTCCATAAAAAACATTAAAAGGAAACGGAAAAGTCATGTGCCTTTGTTGGATTTCTTGGCAGGGAATCGCCAAGCCGGGCATTTACTCCAAAATACATCCTTGTAGAGGACTAGCTTGCCAGCCAAGCAAGGCCTCTTCTGAAGTCGTGTCCTTGTGGAGATCAGTATAGCCTACCCACGAAATTTGGAAAGGCTGTGGCTATACTCCGGTCCCAGACTGACGAATAGCCAAATGCCTATATTCCAGTCCTGGACTTGTGTGTAGATCGATCACCAATGGCTACCCCAGCCCGTTTTCGCCTGATTAGTCATTCTGACTACCGCCCATTAATACAAACTGACTAGACCCTCACGCCCCCCCAGGTCCAACAAAACATGTAGATCTAGATAGATCTAGATCTTTCAACATCTATGCTACCATTCAAAAGTTTGTTTTCTTACCCTAGCCTAACTTGGCGATGAAAGACAGCTTTTCATTGGTCCGGGACCGGAGTATAGCCATTTGGCTATTCGTCGGGGGAACCGGAGTATAGTCACTCCGATTTGGAAAATGAACTATTACTGGGGGGAGCTGGTTTCACTCTGGGAATAGCGGAAGATGGACGCACAGAAAAGTGGGGTGCTAAACTGCACTTTTACCGGCAGTTCAGCCAAGTAGCCTACTCAGTTTTTGCCATATTTCATTGTTTTTTATATATAATGTGCAGTGGAGACAATTACTAGTAGGCTGTATGAAGTGATAAAGATGAGATTGAGAAGGGCTCAGCAACATCAAGACAGAAAAGTGTATTTTAAGACATCAAGAATTTTTAGGTCAGTGTGCAACAATTATGCCAATTTATGGCCATATAATCAAGTAATTATGTGAACCAAAGTCCAGAGAGCTCTTCTATAATTTTCCCCTTGAATTATTGTCGTCATTTAAAAATTAAAACACAGAATATGCAGTGGCAGCATTGGTAATGGTATGCAATAATAATTGATGTGATTTTGCTATCTTTGATAGGCTTAAGAGCCTAACACTGAAAGGAATGCTGTGTGTGTTTTAATGCCATAAACATGAATTTTATTTTCGTCATTTCGAACAGGTATTGTGTACATCAAATTTGCAAAGACTTCGGAGGCCATGCAAGCAATGGAAGAAATGAATGGTAGACCTATGCCTGGAACCACAAAGGGACTAAAGGTAATGAATCTTACATAGATGTCATTCCTTCATGTAACAGGCATTATTTTTCTCTGTATAATAATAATATGTTTTTTGAGAATGTGTTGGGGATTACAAATTATACTACACAGTAGTCTCGGTCTAAGAACTCGCCGCCTTAGAACCTGCTGTTGCCGCGAAACCGAATTTTTTCACTGTAATTTTCATGCGTAATAACGGGCTCTGAAACAAAAAATCTGCCTAAGAACCCAGCATTTCACCGAGAGATGAGCACACTTTCACGTAAAATGTCCATATATTAAAAGCAAAATGCTCTTTCAAGTAGACGGGATAGAACAAACCACACAGTACAGTGAAAGAGAACGGGTGGAGGGAAGGTAGGTGGAGGCGAACCGTATAAAGGGTGGAGCCCAGTTACATCTTTCGTGTGCAAGCAGGCCACTCCTAGACTAAATTAACATAGTCTCACCTAACATCTATTGTTGTCTGACTCGAGGGGCAGAATTTTATACGTAATTGACCACGTGCTTGATTTGCTGCTTTGCACGGCACATGTACTTGGAGCTGATTGTGGTTATTACACACGATATCACTGGGCCTCGTGTTGTCTAAAATCGGCATCTGCGATTCACAACTTGATTGTTCAGCCTGAATCATTCCATTCGGTACTCAATCATCACTGTAAGAAAAGAACATTCTGCTAGCCATAAGTCGTAACTTTGACCATTCGCCAAAAAAAATATTTTAAAAAAAAATGTTCAACGCATAATTTTCATTATGACATATGAGGTCGCGACCCAGGTCCGAGCAATCAAGGGGGATAAGCCATGGACACGGGTAGTCAAATATGGGTGGCATCCTTTGGCAACCACCTAAGTGCCCGGTCCGCCTAAGAACCCATTTTTTCTGTCTCCCGCTGATGGGGTTCTTAGGCGGAGATTACTATACTATATATCGATTGACAAAGTTATCAAAAAAAATTTAAAGCACTGTTAATTAATTGGTTAAGACTGAAATTTACATGATTTATTCACAGGGATGTAAATCTTCCGAGAATCCTCGGAAATCCGAGAATTTCTTTCTGGTTCCGATTTCCAAGAGAACCATTCCGAGAGAATCGGACTCCCGATTTTTAAATTTTTTTTTTTAATGAGTAGACGAGAGCGAAATTCTGTTTCGAGCGTTGATTCATTTCCATAGCTACCGCTAATAGCGTCGGACCTAGCGATTCAACAGGTGTAACCGTAAACGCGGCAGCTCTACCCTACCGTGTTCTGCCGTACTGCGTATGCCCGAACTCGCGATAACTTTCGTCCCCCCACCGCGGTCCCGCTCAACTAGGCATTAGTAATGTTGCATAATAAGTTGTCACGGCATACAGTGATACACCTTCGCCCGTGTCCGCGCACTTTGGCCGTTCATACGAGCTCGAGTACGTAAGCACGTGTAGGTCACACATTATTGATTTTTATTGTATCGTAAATGATGGTGGTCATTGAGTAAGAACAGTGGACACATTTAGTGAAGGGGTTTCATTTTATTTCACTGTCATTTTTTTTTTTTTTCAATTTTACATAGCTTACAATCATCTTTGGCGGTGGTAACTCCCGGTAGATCTAGGTCGGCAGACTTTTAGAATCTTCTAATGTAATTGGCGATCACGGATTATAACTAGGCCTAGGCAAAGGCGTACATGTGTTTCAGCAATGTTAGAAAGATTTAATGTTCCATAGCATATTTCGTTTCATACGATTGTAGTTGTTTCGTCATGTTTCCGAGCATGTTCATAGGGTTTTAAAGGAGGCGCACATTTCCATGTTTTTAATAATTTTTGTGAAATCCGACGAGACTCTAGTCATAGGTCAAGTCTACTGTCAGGCCTAGTGAAGATTTGCACATCATTTCAACTTTCAAATCATGTCAGTCTCGTGCCTTGGAACAACCGATTTTGTTACACATCCGCTTCTTCAAATTCCTGGATTTCTCAAAGGATTATTTAGATCTATATTGTTTTAATTTTTTGACTCTAAAAAGATATAGAAATATTGAGTGTGGTCTGTGATCTTTGCTTAAATTAATATAGGTCTAGATCTAAATCTTCTATAACCGGTCTGTTTTGAAAAGTTCATTAAGTGACAAAATGTTGTGATCAAGGAGCAAGTGCTGGCTTGTGATACACAGAATAGATCTATATTGGTCCAGAAATCTAGATCTTTTTCTAGATTATGTAGATATTATGTAGATCTACACTTTGACAGTGAGATCATGGACTTAATAATCAAAGCCCAAAGGTAAAGGGGAGGATGTTTTCTGCACTGCAGGCCCATTTCTTCAGTTCAGGGCATCAGTGGTTTCAGAGCATCTCAGCGTCCCCCCGCCGCGGTCCCGCTCAACTAGGCATTAGTAATGTTGCATAATAAGTTGTCACGGCATATTTGATGTAAAACTGTAAAGTTAAGTTTATTAGATTCTTATGTGTTATGTTTTCCATCATGGTTCGTTAGAGTTAGACAAATAGCCTGCACACCGCAGGGTCAGAACTTGTTTCAAAGAACGCCGTGTTGGTTTTAGAGAATTTTTCAGGAGGCCATTTACATCCCTGTATTCAATACTTATCTGTTTTCAAGTCGTGTAAAAAATTTGCCCATGACTTATTGAACTGAATGTGGAGAAGTTCTCCGAGAACTCTTGAATTTGTTCTTTCAGCAAGGTGATTGAAATATGTTTTTGCTGCACAAGTTGAAATTGTAAACTTTATTGGCTAATGATCTTGATTTCATCAGGTTGTTGTGGCGAACAGTAAACGAGATGGTTCAACGAGGGACCCAAGAGAAGATGAGAGACTTGTCCGGTTATTTGTCATCATTCCAAAGCATTTCACAGAACAGAATCTCAGAGATGAATTTTCTGTGAGTTTATCTATTTTAAAATGCTGCCTGTGTTACTGGACTTCATGTCTGTAAAGTCTTCAGGCGTTAGGAATGCCAAGATGGCAACTCAGATGCTGAAATTTTGATAAATGATCTCTCAGTTCTAATAATATACAAATTTTAGTGACAACCGATTCAAAAGTTGGTGTGCAAGTATAATAATTTATTATTGTAGTGTTTGAGAATATAACTTATAAGTATACTTTCTTGCAACCTTTGTTCATTTATTCATTTTTATACCTTCTGGCACCGGTGACTAAGTAACCATTTTTTCCATTCTTTAAAGTTTAATAAACAGATGCAGAATATGATATAAATGTCACGGACAACCTACATTTAAATTTAAGTCAGCCCTTGTATGTTTTACATTAGCATTTTAAATGGTACAAGGAATTTAAATTACGAATACTTTCCAAACATATTTTGATGAAATGTTTTTCGAAAAAAGTCAGAAGTATTGTATTGTGGACCAACTTTCTTTCAAACAAATCAGAAAAATGCATACTGGAAGCTGTGGACGCATTAAGGGAGATATTTATAAAAAGATAAATTTTGGCAGGTTGTAATGGAATTTCTTGCTATTCCCTTCAGTTTGGTGTGTCAGGTGTCAAATATGAGATTTTAACCCTCGTCCAAACCAGATCCTTCGGGAGACCAATATAATTATTGTAAAGCAATGCTGCTCCTCGTGTTTTGTTTATTCGGTTGCTGCACGTCGTTTTTTTTTTATTATTTTTTATTTTTTTCACGCTAGTTTCGCTTGTTTATCTATCCTGTCACCCCTACTATGTCTAACAAAGTGGTATCATCCGATTACATTTATTACACTGCAACTGTTCATGACTATTTGTTTTTCTCATGTAATAGTACTGATGGTCTGAAGTTTGAACTGGGGGAAATCTTGGGAAACCTTTACTTTGATGCTGGTTGTCGTTTACATGTGAAATGAGAAGAAAGGGGCCATGTGTGGATTTGAAAAACCATTCTATGTGTAAAATTATGAATTCCGATGTAATACTAGAGCATGCTGCATAAGGGCGTCTGTCTGTAGGTTTTTCATCAGGGAAAACTGGGAGAAAACGACCGATTTTGTTGTTGGTCGTTGTCTTTATTTGATGTAGTAATTAGAGAAACATTGTGTTGCTTTGATTAAACCGCTTTCATGAGTACATGTATGTACTCTACGAGCTGGAAATCAAATTTCTTGCTAAAGGTGTGCTAAGAAAACTAACATCATAGTACGTGGAACCTTTACATGGTGAAGGAGGGAGAAGGCAGTGTCATGATACATGTGGTTTGTAAATTGCCAGGCTTAAAAAATCATTTGTTCACCTGAATGGCCTGACTTGGCAGATAAAACAAAAATTCAGAAATTGTTGATTATGGGCCTTCTGTTTAACAATAGAACTTATTGCATCTCATCACAAGTACTTTATCCAAATATTATAGGGATCACCTATGATTTATCCACCATTATTGTTGTTATTGCATCCCAAAGTAAACACGATACACGTGTTCACAAGGACCTGGTTGACCCAACTGCCGAGGTTATCAGCAACCTGCGAACGATGCAGCGGCTGACTGGCCTCTGGCTGTCCCCACACATAGCATTACGTGAACGAGTTCACTCAATGCTGGACAAGGGTTAATAGTAACAAGTGTAAACCTTGTGAATGGCTGTTGTTAATCCTAATAGGTAACTTTCAATTGCCACATTTGTTTCTTATGACATAAATTCCTCATATTTTTCATGTTTCTTTTCTTGCAGAAATTCGGAGATGTGGAAAGTGTGACTGTACTGAAAAATCACAGTACAGGAGAAAGCAAGGGTTTTGGCTATGTGCGTTTTTTTAAGCCTCTCCATGCTGCAATGGCATATGAGAATTGTGACAGCTGTGAGTAGTTGGCAGTGATGTGACTTGTGTTTCTTTCTTGATTTGTAGGTCTTATATCGCTCTTCAGACCTGCAATGTTTCCATTCTATGAGTTAGACTTAGGTCTGGGTCAGTCAAGTAGGTCTAGTGTTCTACAATAAATACTGAAGAAATTTTTGTAGTCTAGTGGAAATTGACTTGTTAGTCATTGGGAGTTCGTAGCCACATCACAGAACAGTTTAGCTGTCTGAACATTCTGTTGAATAAAGAATATATTCTTCAGTGTTGTTGAAGTAATCAGTATTTTAATCACAAGCTGCAAGTTAGTCTGCTACATGTCACCACATTATTATTGCTTACTTTTCCACTGACACCTCTTATTTTATGAAATTATTAAGAGGTTATCTGTCTTTTTCAACAGCATTCAGACCAAAGTTTGCAGAGCCTCAACGCTCAAGAGATGAGAGAGATGAAATAGAAAATCATGGCTTTTCACATTATTCAGGTGCAGGTATGGAATGTTATGAGTTTTGTCTTTTGTAAATGATCATCAGAATACAAATTTTTCAGTATTTAAGTCCTTGCAAAGTTGTTTGTCATTGTGAGTTACATAAAAATACCATCTATCATCAGCAGTGTCATGAAAACCTTATTAGGCACAATCATGTCAGCGATGCTATGATGGAGTTTTTAATTAACTGAAATCGGCATTGTAATTTGCAGTTCAGAACCTACCATAAGTATGTTTTCACATAATGAAGTACTCTCGTGTGTAACTGAAACTAGGCTGGATAATGAGTAAAAGATAAAGCTAAAAATAGTTGTAGTTGTGTTTTGCCATAAATGCACCGGTTTAACTGAATTCCTCTGTATTATGGGTGGCTGTTCGACATTCACGGAACTCATAAAAGAATGGGGAACTGAGTGGAAAAAACCTGCATTTTGTGTTTTCTTCACCAGGTCAAAAACGTATGTATGAAGATGAAATGCATTCAGGCTTTTACGGGGGTGACCCTGCTTGTTTCCCAGGTAAGTGGTGGACCAGAAACCTACAATTTAAATTTGTAACAGCTCCCTCTTAAAGTTTTTTTTTTTCTTTTTTTTTTTTTGTTGATTGGAGTCTGATGCATGTCTTGTGCAACCCACACAGTTTCATGCTAATCAAACACAGCTGCTTATCATCATTTTCAAGGGTAGTTAAGTAACAGAGATGTCACCCATTCCGATTTGATCGGAATCATTCCGATTTTTCTTGAAAAACGGGCATGATTCCAATGTTCCGATTAGCAAGGCCGGCATTCCGATTTTTTGTTACTTCCAGCAATCGGCTTTTTTTCCATTTTAATTGTTCCGGGTTCTAGTTTTTCATTTTTAACTTTTACAAAATGCGCTGAATCGGAATATCGCGATCATTTTATGAATAAAACGGAAGTTATCACTTGCTTTGCACCCATCGGGAATTTGATCACTTGCTACACGGGTTGTTTACATTCTTTTTACCGTTCCGCGTGGCGGTGATTCCGAAACTAATTGCATAGATCTATCTGTTCGCCCTCACTTAAGTCTTATGAGACCTAAATCTAGCAAGATCTATGGATAGACGTATTAAGACCAAACTAATTTATTCAGTGGCGATTGTGATTGCCTTGACCTAGATTTCTTAAATCCAAGCCATGAACTTAGAGAAGGTTGACGTTGTATGGGCACAAATTGCCAAATTAAAACGTGAGATTGGGAGTGGGAAAACACTCCTCAGCACAGAAAAGGCAAAAATTATGCATGGCATTTGTGCATTTTGGCGCTCAAATCCCAACATGTCAAGACAGCCCTTGTCTGGCGTAACTGTAGGAAAAACAGCTCCAGAGCAAAGACAAGTTTGGCACAGTACTTTCCTGGAGCCTGGAGAGGATTCTTTTTCAGTTTTGACCAAGATCAAGACAAAGGGTTGATAATAAGATATGGTTGAACTGAACTATAAGTAGTGTAAGTTTTCAAGACAGTTTTCAGCTTAACCCTCACCCTGCGAAGGGTGGCATATGTCGGCATCGACTTTCCATGCACTCACTCTGCACGGGCGACAAAAGTCGGCACGGTCAAGCAACACAGCGCGCAAGTCGCACGCGTCGGGTCACTGACCTCTTTGAGACGTAACTACCGTCCTATTACTCACTGTATCTCTTCTAAATCAAAGGCATTGTGACAAGGACATGTTAACCAGTGAACCACTGGTTGGAATCACAAAGACTAAGCTTTCAAAGGCTCTCCCCATGCTTCAAAAGATGTAACATCGACATGCGAATCTGTTGCTCAATAAATTTGCAATGTTATCTCATTTTCTTACAAGCTAACCATCATCTAGAGTTGTCTGTATCTAAGAACCAATCAGAAACAAGCTCTGAAACGAGCTTTGCCCCAAATGCCCACATTGGTTCATTAGTAATAGTATGTGTCATGAGGATGAAACCATTTGTTTAGGGCTTGGGGGGGGGGGGGGGGCATGGCTAGTTATCATACTTTGTTCTCATGAAAAGTACAGCCGTCAGTTTAGTTTCGTAAGTCAGATCATTGGTTAACTCTCGGAAGACTGGGCTATTTTCCATCAACGATTCAGATTCAAATACTGATGTATATTGGCCCATATGTGCCCCTGATCTTATTAGAAATGCCTTATGTCATATATGGATGTGTTCAGAATTGAATAAGCTTTAATTTGATGTATAATTTAGGGCTGTTTACAGTAGTGTCTCCACACCAGGACATAAAATATGGCTGATCATTAAAAAAAAAAACACATAAAAACGCACCCAGACAACATACACAAAGAAGAAAAAAAAAAGTTTGATGCAAAAGATCAAAATTTTATTAATTGTTTCAAAGAACCTTCAATTTCACATAATATATCCAAAAATGAGACATGCAGCATGGAATCTTAGGTAGTTATGAGCATTTTTGCAATATATATAAAACTGGACATTAGTCGTGAAAATAGCTACTCAGTTACAAAAAATGAAAAATATTTCTACCTGGTCAACAAAGCATACTAAAGTTTTAAAAACCAAAATACAGTATAATTCAATGAATAATAGTTACAATCTGCTTTCAGCAATTGACTGATACCAGAATTTCAAGTATGATATTATGACGAAAAAGTAAACATGTAACTGCAGAAAATTGGTGCCGACAGATTCTCTCCAACATTAGACATTCAAAAACATCACTCAGGGGATGTTCCCAAAAGCCTGCAATTTCTTGTCTGGTTAAGTCACAGATATTTACCACACTTTCTACAAGCAAATTTACCTTTCCTCTCCTTTTTCTCTAAACGATAACAACGCACACAATTCAAAGGCCTATCTGTGGGTACAGGGACAATATGGTGGTCTTCAATCAGTACTTGTTCTTTATCATAGAGTGGAACTTTCTTATTTTCATCAAATCCTGCCATTGCAAATAAAGAGTCTGAAGAAAGCTCCTGCAAGTAAAAGAATGGGAGAAAAAAACCATGAGTATCAGTACTTGACACGCAGCAAAAGATGAGATACGAATATGATGAACCAAAACAAGAAAAAGATTTCGTAAATGAATATATGTAAACATCAACAAACCCAAAAGGTGAATAAATCATGTTAACAAATAAACAAATGCAGAACCTTAATTCTTAAAACATATGAGTTGGGTAAGGGTAAAAAAAACAAAAACATCTTCCGTATACTTCTCACCTGTGATGTCTTCTTGCATTGCAACAACCTTTACTACAAAAGAAGATAAGAAGGGTCTAGCATCCACTTTGACTGTTTACCTGGTGTTAAAAATTGCTTACAATCTGCCCATGTCACTACCTCTGGCAGATGCAGACTTGGAGGTCTCTCCGGACGAAAGTCTGGCAAGGGATATGATGTTGTGCCCTCATCTTTGTGACCGAATGAATTTTCACTTTCACCTTCAGGTTGCGAGCTGCCGAAACAAAAATAAATTAAAACTATTAGATGTAATATTATTGAAGTTGAAACACAGATCTAGATCTATTTTGAGTTGATAAAATAGAGCTGAAGGAAAATTTTCATTAGATCCCATGCTTTATATCTACTGAAGTCCATAATGCTAACTATACTAAAACGGTATCCATGTGTAAACAATGTCGGGTCCCACCCTAGCAACATCTATTGAGTGATTTTGATCAATCAGTGAGCTACATGATTGTAACAAAACAATCAAATTAAGCCTACAAAGACACTATGGTATAGTGTATAATGTATTATAGTGTGCTAGGGCTGCTGGTGATGCTTTTAGTAGGTTTAGTGGGGTGGGATCATCATGGCATCAAAATAAACAACATGACTCACCTCAGGACACCTCAGGTCTAAAGTACTGGCCGCTAGTTTTGGAGGTCTAGTTTCGTCATCCGACGAGTTACAACTCTCATCTGGTGACCATTCGTCAGAACTGCCACTTGCTGACTCGTTCAATGTAATGTCAGAGTTGTCTGAATCCATTTTCAGGTGTAAAAAGTGCTTTTATTGGTCTGCTGTGGGTCTACCGATCGATCGGCTTGGGCAAAATGGCGAACGAGGAAACCCCCGGAAAAGTGTCACTTCAAATACAAAAATAAACGTCTTCAGAAACCTGGATTTTATTTAATATTTATCATCCCCCTATCGGAAAATACGCTCAGATCGGGAAAATCGAGGTCCAACGCAATCGGTGCATTTCTGGGCCCTTATCGCTATCGAAACAATTTTTACGATTTCCCTATAGTCAGTCTTCCGGGAGTTAAGGGCTTACAGACAAAGGTTTCACTGGTTAATCCATTATCAAGTGTGATAAAGCATAGCAACAAATGTTTTCATACCGATCAATAAAAACCGAGCCATGTGGACAGCGGTAGTGTGGTCGTCGTACATCGGCAAGGGTCAGTGCGACCCAGGCACGATTGTCCATGAGTAAGGTCACTGACTGGACAGCGGGCTTCGAGTGTCGGTCGCAGGGTGAGCGTTAATGCTTTGTAACCAAGAAGAAAAAACAACATAAAAATATAAGTTTTAATTTTTATCATCATTCGCACCAATTCAGATTTTTTTCCTCAGAGTCAGATTTATTTGGGGGCATGATTTAGATTTTTGTTTTTATAGGGTGGCATCTCTGAAGTAAGACTATCTATGCTGAGATGACTAATTTTGACTCAGGCAAGGCCAAAATTATAAAACATGGTATGTTTTTTGTGTGAAGAATTCCCATAGATATTAATGGTCACAAGAGAAAATTCCTCAATGGCATATGTTTTTCCTGAGAAGTTGGTTCCATATTTTCACTTTGTAACCGTTTCAGATTTAAAAACTCATGTACTTCAGAAAATAGATTGCAGGTCATTACAGCATGAGAATATGTCAAAACTGTGTTACATTAAAATTATTAAATATATATTATTGCAAGTGGATTATGTTTGTTTACACAAATTATCGAATGCAGTGAGCCATTCAGATGATAAGCTCAGAGAGAGAGAGACTGGGGAAGAGTTTTTGTGCTGATATTATTATAATTATTGTAAAACCTAATTTTAAACTGCGGAGTTGCCCATAGGGTGTGATGGAAAAGTTACTTTTCTGTGTGTGTATTGTATGGCTAGAAATTTATATTTGTCTGTTGTATGACTAAAAAGTTATACTTGTATGGTTGCCTGTTGATTTATTGGAATGTTGTACTTTGTCTGTATGTCTGTTGTATGACTCATAGTAATACTTGTTTGTGTCTGTAGTGTGAATCAAAAGTTGTACTTGTCTGTGTGTCTGTTCATGTTGTGCCAAGATATTTATATTTGCTACTATGTTTGCAATGCAATCTTTTTCCAGCGGTCCGTGCAGGCCCAGGTCCCATGGAGATGCTGACAGAGTATCCAACGGCATCTACCTGCTCCCGCCTGGTGATCCAGGCACCTATTGGTCTGACACAGGGTTACCTGTCCAAACTGTTTAATCTCATTCCAGGCATGGAGTATTGTGACCTGAACGAAACTACAGGTGATCAGAGACATACAAGAGCTGCTCTAAATTGTAATGTGTTGAATAAAGAAGCTTTTGAAATGTTACCTAACATGGATGCTGCTGAGTCACCCATCATTTTCTGCAGGTTTTGGCATCCAAGTAATTTATCTTTAGAACCATTTTGCTTTGCTTGGAACAGCTGACATTCAAATGTATTCTTTATTTGTGTAAGAACTTAACACGTGTCGAGAATTCTCAAACCTTGTTATTCTGACATGCGTGTTTTATCCTCCTTGTAAGGTGATACTGATAGTACTGAGATTTTCAGCTGCTCTTTGCCTGTGTATATTCATGTATGATGTTGCATTCATAAGAATTCAAAATGTGCAAGCTTACAGATGGATTTATATCTGTCAAGTGGTCTTGGTCTTTTCAAGATTGTTCCAAATCCCCATCTATGCATTAAAAAAATCTTCCACTAATAACATTTCCATTGTGATTTGCAGGTATTGCTTATGCCCGTTATAGCAGCCCACAGTGTGCAGCTTTCGCCAGAGATAAGTTGAATGGTTTTGAGTATCCGCTGGGCAGTCCCCTTCATGTTCAGTTAGCTGATGACAACATGAGGCAAGAGTATCCTATGAATGTAGACAATTCTAACTTTGGTCAATACTCCAACTCCACGTAAGTCACTGCAGATAGGATGCTAATTTTCTAGATTTGTAGAGAAAGAAATGTTTGCTGGCCAATTTTGCTAGGGTAATACAAGTCCAGCCGCTGGTCACTGACATTCAACATCATTCAAAGACAAGAAACCAGCACTGTTGTGTTTGCATAGCATTTGATCACATTTGTAACAGATTATGCATAAACAGCCTGAGGCTTGGACACAGTAACTCAGCTCATCTCCTACTGCAACTACTTTTTCTTCTGAGCTACACTTCACTGACGTTACTGTTATTAAACTGGGACTTTCTTTATTAATTTCATTATTGTAAAGCTGCAGTGCAGTGATACTCTTTGCTACTAAGATGCGATTTGTTGGCTTTGTAGAACATCATCTGAGATAGTGCAGATACATTGGCAAATGCATGTAGTCCAGTTTTGTTCAGATTTTGTCCTTTGGCATTTTGTCTGGAAAATTTAAATCACGTAATATGATCATTGAAGTAATGAAACGTAGTACCATATGCAATGTTTTATCATTTTGTACCATCATTCTGTATACTTCCAGCACATTTGGAGGATTCGGTGCCCCAGCAGCTGTGGAGACAATGGACATTCGACAGAAAGTACGAATTTCTATTTGTGTTAGGTTTTCTTTAGTTTTACTTGTTTGTGACATGTCAGTCTGATTCTACTTATGTAACTTGATTGTGCTGTAAAGGTGATATTCACTGGTTATAATTTTACTATTGAGTAGCTTTTTCCCCCCTTTTTTTTTTTTGGACAATAGAATCTATTTGAATAAGACTTACTAGATCTCAGAAACCTGGTTTAATCTTGTTGAGACAAAAATATCATTATGTATCTTTGAAATTACTGCACCAAATGTAAAGCAGAACAGCACATGATTTAGAAATAACCTTAGCAAATTTGCACTTCATGGATTTTAATTAGAAATGTTGTGATAGAAAAACAAAAAAATCATATTGCTGCATTTTGTACAGATTTATTATGTGATCCATTTATTTTCCTAGGCTGCCATGATATTAGAGAAAGCTGGCATCAACCCTCACAATCTTTTGAACCTGGCAAGTTCAAGTGGAGTTGGGTCAGTTGGTGATGGGCGCAAAGAACGTGTACCCTACTGTAATACCCCACTTCCTCCTCCTCAACCCACTGTTCCCGAGGATGGCAAGAATTTGGCACAGAGACTGTTCATTGTGTGCCAGCCCTCAGGAGTTTCTGAACGTGTACTCAAAGATGCATTTTGCAGATTTGGAAACTTAATTGATGTGTATCTGCTGTCAGGTTTGTAATTCCATCATGTGAAAGTCGTCATTCTGGCTTGTAGTATGATTAGTTAACGAATTCATTATCCCAATGGCCAGTTGGTATGATGTGAGTAATGGACCTCATTTTCATACTCATAAGATAACTATTTGGCCTCCAAACATGGTGTGCAAAACTTAAGTATGTCTCTCATGAAAAGACAAGATTGGGTTCACTGCATTTGCAAACAACTGAAAGCAAGAGTCAGATGTTTCTTGGTCCTTCAATATACAACATATAATGTCTGTGTTTTCAAGGCACAAAATAATTTTCCTCCCAGAATTATCGAACTTCACATTATGAGATGGTGATTTTTGTTTTTGCAGAGGAATTCTCTCATCTGTTACATCATTTTTTCTAAGTGTTGAATGATTTTAGCTTGCACTATTTTTCCTAAATAAATTGCATGCTTCGAGTAGATCAGGAGAGTAAAAAACAGTCAGTTTAAAGCCCACATGTGACCTATCTTTGCAGCTTAGTTTCAAAACTAAATTAATTTGCCTCATACAGCCATCCCCAAATCATGTTGTTTCATGACAGGCCGCAACTATGGCTATGCGAAATTTGCCTCCAAAGAGTGCGCAATGAAAGCTATTGAAACCCTTCATGGTCAGACCCTGGCAGGACAAAAGATGAAAGTGCTAGAAGCAGAACCTCCCAAGCCCCACCCTGTCCATGGAGGAATGCAGGGTGATGAGGGTCCATCAAAGAAACAAAGGCTTTAAAACCGCCACAGGTAAGTTTATCTCTTTTAGTTTTATACTTTCTTAGTACAAGACAGACATTCATAACACAGTGACAGAAAAAGTTTTTGTGCTTAATAAATGGAGTATGTTGTCTTCAATTCTGATAACAATTCGAGCATCGTGTATAGACCAAGAGATACACCTCTATGATGATAATAAATATATTTGGCAAAAGAAGTGACTGGAAGGGTATGTCTTAGAAGTAGCAGTTGGAAAAATGAAATCTAGTATATTCTCAAGCATAATCATCCTTCTGTTTATTTATTGCTGAAATGTTTACTGTTTAGAGCCTGTGGAAAACCTTGACTCTATAGGCTTTCCCCAAAAAGGAATAATTATTGTATCTGTGATTTTGTGGCCAATTTTTCTCCCTCCTTGAATTTGTCCACTGGTTAAATAATGAGGACATCGTGCCAGAAATATAGATTCACCTTCTTTTGTCACTTTGCCCATCTTTAGGAAGTAAAGTGGCCAGAATTTGGAAGAAGATATGAGGATGCTTTGGTAAAATCATTTTCTAGGACAACAGTGCCCTGTTTATCTGAAATACTTACAAGTTTTTCAGGAATGCTGTGCCATTATACAGAATTGTTCAAATGTAAAGTGTTTTTTAAGATTTCTTGGCATAAAAGTGCACACAATTCGAATGTTAGAACAAAATATGCTAACAAAAGAGTTTTTGTCGTTGAATGTTTTTGAAGCTGTCAAGCAGTGGTATATATGATAACATAGCTGCCAACCAGTACGTAAAATACGTATTTAGTAAGATTTTTTGGTTCCAGTATGTAAATACGTTTTTGTGGTGAATCTACAGTCTAGGCCTACCGCTAATAGCGCTGGACCTAACGATTCAACGGGCGCAACCATAAATGCAGCTCTACCCTACCGTGTTCTGCCGTATTGTGTATGCAGCTCTGTCCGAGCTCACGATAACATTCGTTCCCCCGCCGCGGCCTCGCTCAACCAGGCATTAGTAATGTTTCATAATAAGTTGTCACGGCATACACCTTCGCCCGTGTCCGCGCACTTCGGCCATTCATAAGAGCTCGAGTACGTAAGTACGTGTAGGTCACACATTGATTTTTATTGTATCGTAAACAATGGCAATCATTGAGTAAGAACAGTGGGCAGATTTTGTGAAGGGGTTTCATTTTATTTTGCTGTTATGTTTTTGTTTTTTTTGTTTTTTTTAATTTACATAGCTTACAATCATCTTTGGCGTGGCGGTGGTAACTCCTGGTAGATCTAGGTCGGCCGTCTTTCAGAATCTTTGAACGTAATTGGCGATCACGGATAAACTAGGCCTAGGCTAAGGCATGCACGTGTTTTAGCGATGTTAGAAATCGAGATCTAGAGCCCGTGAGCTGGTAAAACAATAGAAAAAGTTATGGAACTAGAGTCTAGATCTGTAAGAACAATATGGACATGGCTTGTGAACTGGCTTCAGTTCTAGATCTATTGCATCTGTCATCTTTTATGCCTAAAATGATTTGCGATAATGGATAGATTTATTTTATTTTTAATCAGAAGTCCTTTCTATCCAACTCATGAGTCATTAATCCGCGAGTCGACATTTAGTGCAAAATATTCTGAGGAATTCCTTTTGCCTTATCATCAAACTTGTCCATTGTGTGCATTGTGAGTCATAAGTCACGTTGTGATTTCCAATTTCACCAGTTTCACAGTCACATAGAGAGGCAAGTCTGACATTGTTCAATACTGAAGGCTATGCGAAAGCAAGTTGCTAAGCAAGTCAGTATGAAAGAGTTATACAATTCTGAGGACATCTCACATCATAATAGTCAGTTCTTTCTTTAGAAGCAGAAACAGTGGTGATAACATTTATTGTTAGCATTTGAAGCAGAATGTTTGTTTTCTGCATCTTAAAATCTTATGCTGTGGTGTATTACATTAGACCTATATTACTATTAGGCCTATGTAAAGAGAATAATATTCTGTAATGTGACAAAGTGAGGAAATGATGATTTTTCAACCGGGGGGAGGAGGGGGTGTCCGATATAAGGGGTCTGGTTTTTGAAAGTTGGCAGCTATGTGATAAGTGAAAGAATAATCTTTTTGAAGCATCTGTACATGTGGGTAGTCTGTCCAGCTGGTAGGACATTGTCATTCGTTGGAGGAGCGGCTATAAGCTGGAGTGACATTGGGTTAAGTATAAATCTTAGCTAATGTCACAAATCACTTTGTCATGGCCAGTAGGGCCATGCAAGTGTGTTCAACCAGAGTCTAGATGGAGATGTGCCAGTTTAAGATTTCACATGATAATTGTTTTCTTGGGCTGTTTTGTCAAGCATTGAATTTCATGGTCAAGAAGAGATCTGGAGATTTTCATCTCATTGATCCCTGGAGACAAATATGGGGCATAATTCCTTGTAATAAAATTATTGATATCAATAATACAGGACTATGCCATGCATATATTTACAAAGTAAATATCCACTAGCCAGATCACTTCTCTACTCATCACACAGTATTGTGGAGCAACAATTACAAATGCATGGTGTCACTAAGCAGCTGATCTTTGATTATATTGAGCATAGGGTTTTCTTGGAAAAATTGCATGCTATAGTATAAATGATATTTGATTCCTGTGCTGATTTTTTGGTCAGTGTAATGAAGAGCCTAAGGGATTATTGGCACACAGTGTGTTTAAAAATGAGCCAATGAGCGTTGCGTGTCATGCAAGTTTTGATGGGATAGGGATTGTGAGTTTTTCCGGTAAAGCCTCTCGATGACTCTCACTGAAGTCCAGATTCCTATTATAAGTGGGCAAAAGTTTCCTTTTCCAGGGAAAGATTTAAATTGTTTAGTTTTCAATATGTAACCCAAAATTTCTGCAGAAAACTTATTTCTATCTTGCTCAAACTGAAGGGTTTGAAGTTGTAGAAATGCCAGACTTTTTTTTTTGTAAAGATGCATGCATTTCAAACTGATTTTATGCATCTAAACACGGGATGTGAGCTCTGATTGTGGCTGTTTCCTCTTTGCCACTCTAAACAGGTGACTGATTGATACAGAAGACAATAACATTAACAGGACAAATGAATGGACCTATGGCGACAGAATAACGAGACCTGCATTTGGACAGCAGAAAATGACAAGACCTTATAACTTCAAGATAAACCTTGAAGACAGTGTTTTTATCGGACACGATATGAGTGTTTCATTATTTCAGTCTTTGTGTTGGTTTTATTTGTTTACTTTTTTTTTTTTTTAATAATTTTTTGTCAGTCTTAGTGAAGATGAGATAGAATCCCAAAGGATTCATATGTTGGTGAATGTTTTTTTCAAACTACATTTCATTCACATTCCCCTTTTCCCAAATCCACCCTCTATACAATTGTGTTTTAGATTTTTGATAGAATACAGATTAGAAACAATAACATCTGGAGATAAAAGTTGATAGATTAGCTGTAAACCATCTCAATTCCTAGTATTTCTGTAACATACTTTGGTGTCCAGGTGTCTCTGTGTTTTATTGTATTAACCCTAAGGCAGTAGAATGTAGGCAGATGTGGATAATATTTCCAAAGCAAAAGATCCCATTTTTTAAATTCATGTCATGCATGACAACACTATTTTATAGTTGATAAATGATAGACATTTCTGTTTAAAGCTATGCATAGTCTGACATGCTTTAAATGTGCCGACCAATTGTGAATTGAATACAATTAAATCGAATATCAAAAAATTATCTAGTCTGGAACAAAAACTGCTTGTTTGTGTTCTGCGGAGTCTTTCCGACAGATGATTTGTGACTTTTGTTGTGAAATAACTGTAACTTTTTATCTTTAGTGTTCACAATTATTAAACTGGATTCAGTTCAGCAGCTTTGTTGCCAGAGTTCTTCCAAATGTTGTTTGCCTTTGCTACATGTTGATTTGCCATGTTTCTAGTTAACTTTATGGCTGAACACCCGAAACCTAGAGCAGTATTAAGATAGTGTTTGCTGCAACAAGACAGGGACTTCGGACAGTGGAATGACTGAGAGATGAGTTACCATAAATTTGTTTGTGTAGATTACTGGATATGAACAATTTTCTAATGTGCAGCAGAAGTGGGTCATAGAAAGCTGTGGCATTTAAGGACACCTTGAACACAACACAACTGCACTGGATACTGATACCATTGTGCAAAGTCATGTGTTTTGCTCAATGCTGATGTTTACTCTAAATCAGTGTAACATGGGGAGAAAGCTGAATGTCTTGCCGGGAGAATTAACTTTAAGACCCAAGTCATTAAAGTGAATGGATGGATCATGATTTATCAAACTTCAGATATTGATTGAGCTTTCGTGCACCCAGTTGCTTTTTGCAGGTGCTGGTTTTGCAGTGGTATTCTTTTTACAATATTTCTCCATTCATACAGCTAAATCAAACTGTTATGAAATATAAGGCGGGAATGACAGACCATTTTGCATTAGTTTGATGCAGACAAGTTTCATTGGCAGCTGTGATTACACTGTAAAGAGACAATGGTATTAATAGGAGACATTGGGAATCAGTGACAGTGTTTTTTGCAATGTTTTCTTAGTTTGTATACACCAAGGCTGATTGTATCTTCATTTTACTGCCCATAATTCATTATCTTAACTCCACCACTGTAGAGTTTATTGGGATCCTATAACTATATAAATAGTGGACAGGACAAGAATAATTGTTCAAGGTCAGCTAGGTGTAATGTTACACTGTTCACACTCCATTGAATGGTGGTATTTAAAAAAAACAAAGTGCAGTACAGTATATCAAGCAGTTGTTACTGACTTAAAGGAAGATCGTTGAAATCTAACATATGTTCTTCATAACACTAAATTCAGTTGTTTCCACCACTGTCTGCAATACATGGTAAAAAGAGAAAAAACATTTTTCAAAATATATGTTTCTGTTGTGGATATAATGCAGTTGTAAACTGAGCATTCATTGCCGAAGATGACTGCACACAAAAGACCTTTCAGATTAATTTTGCCCGTCAATAGAGATGGGTAGTGTTCCTTCAACTTTCGACCGCTGACGTCATTAGACGATATGACCGCTGCAAAGCTGACATACTGCTTTGACGAGTCGGGATGACTCGACTCATGACATTTTGACAATTGAGGTAAGACAATGTAGTGTGTTGCACCGTGGTGAAACAAGTGTTAGGGGTGTCAGAGTTGGCCTTCCCTAGCCTCTTTAGAGTTGTGTGACTCTGTACGTGGCATATATTGGATTAGGTGCAGAATTTTTACACAAGAAAAAAATGCAGGAAAAAAGAAGGGTTTTTGTACTTACATTGTAAATTTAGTATAAAGTGACTATCTTTTCAGTTGTCAATCTTCTGAGTTGAGCAGTTCTGTCTTTAAAATAACTTGTTATGGAATGTGAAGAATTTTACAAAGCTCCATATTTTAACCCAATGTGGTTGGTTGGGTATGTTGACAGTTCAGTGATGATTATGTAACTGAGGAATTGGGTGAAAATCAAATCAGGGGCTGAGATTGTAAGAAAAACACCATTTATGTCTAAACTGTAAATTTAGAGACGGAACAAACACGAGACAGCAGATACTAAATAACCCAATTAGAGCTTGTCAGTGTTCTGAAAAAAATGTAAATAATTTTAATGCTCACCAGTAATGTTTGGCACATTTTAGATGAATGAGTATTGTCAAATATGTGTGTCAACAGGAAAAAGGGGAGAGGGGCCTTTTGAGGAAAAAAAAATATGGTAAATGGCTTATATACCGAAGGGATTATATAAGACTGGTGAGATCTATGTTCTTAAAAATTTGTACAGCAAATGCAGTTTTAACAAAAAGGGCAAAAAATGCATTTTCTGTGCCTTGTCTCCTGTAAAGGCAGAAGAATGAGACAGTGGACGTATAAACTGTGAGAAGTTGTGACAGATTTCATATATTTCAGATCTTTTCTTACATGTGGCAGTTGTAGTGGTTTTATGCATATCTTGTATTTTTCAGGGATGAAGTGCTTGGTCATTTGACAGCACTCAAAAGTTCCAGGTCTGCAGTAATGCTACTGGAGGGACTGGAACATATATATCTCCTGAATCTTTGCTTCTCAACGGCTCAGAACAGTTCTGTTGGTCTTGGGCATACTGCTGCTCACCAAGGTGAGATATTTTCTGCAGTAGAGTTTTTGCCCATGCAAGATATTGAACTGAATCAAAGGCAAAGAGTAGAACTTTGGCTTTTGCAACTTGCTGTTGTATTAGGGAAAACAGTAATAAATGACTTGTTGTACAGAGCAAGGAGAGTCTCAATCATGCTCATTCTCTTTATCTGGTAAGGTTACATGATTGCATAGGGGTGGGTGGTCTGCATTTTATAATTTCAGATTTTGCAGATTCCATGTGGAAGAATGCTCTTGTACATGTGAAATTGCTTTAATTGCTACCAATATTACCATGGTCTCTCTCTCTCTCACTGGAGTTTTAAAGAGTTGGGGGGGGGGGGGGGATCTCAAACTGGGTTACTCTTTTAAAATTTGCTTTTTGTTAAGTACAAAATATTGCAGTAAATGTTCCAGAATCCGTTGTTTTGTTGTTTTTTTTTGCCGTGACATTATTTTGTCTCAGTTGACATGAGATAGGTTACGGATACGGTATTTAACATTCTTTTGCTTATATGGGGGATAAAGTTTTGATAGCATTTTGAAGTGCAAGTAAAACAGCTGTTATTCAATTTCATGCAATACAAGGGACTAAACTTTACATGACATTAATTTCAGACCAAGTTTTGGGTTTGACAAGTCCTGATGTTTGCTCATGGTATTGTTGATCATTTGTGGACAGTGATGACAGCGACAGGTGTGTAACCTACAAACACAGTCTCATTTAAGCCACTAACTACCGGCCACATTTCCCTTGCGAACCAGCCATTGTAAGGGTATTTTTTTAAAATCGCTGCACCTTTGTTATTTAACATAGATATGAAATTTGGAAAAAACCATTGCAGCATAAAATGCAGTATCTCAATCTTTTTTAAGGAAGCATTTAATATCTGAGTTATATTTGGCACTGTCTTAGTCGAACGTGTTGTGAAACGCCGTAACAGTCACTGCCGCTCTTATCAGTAGGTTGTCATGAAATTATGATAGCTTGCTTCCTATTCACAGGGTTCACACAGGTCCTTAACAGTCCTTAAAGTCCTTAATTTTCATAAAAGAAAAAATAAGTACTCAAAAAATCCTTAAATTCTGAAAATGATGCCAAAGTCCTTAAAATTTGTTTCAATTTAATCATTTGAGATTCAAATCTTCCAATTGCAGTTTTCACACTGGATAATTGGTACTTTGAAAGAACTGAACTTTTCAGAGTGAATTTACTATGTCAGAACTCTGGATACAGAAACATTCCGTATTGATGAGTGCTGCACAGCACTTGTATAGTTGTAATATTTCTTGGTCACAGGCACACAGGTCCTTAATTTATTTACCGTGAGTCCTTAGGAAGTCCTTAAAAAGTCCTTAAAATTAGTTTTCAAGACTTTGTATGAACTCTGTATTCAACTTATTACAGATTGGCAACTTTCTGTGTGACAGGAAATGACTGCAGTATCAAATAGGGGAACTTATACTGCAACTGCTTCAGTATTATTATTACATGGCTGCCAACCAGTACGTAAAATACGTATTTATTACGTTTTTTGGGTTCAGTACGTTAATGACTCATTCTCAAAAGGTCGTCATTGTGGTGGTGGCCCTAGAAAATTGGTTTTCTCTCAGCTCAGCTGAAAGCATTTACTTCCACTCATAGTGCAATGCGTAGCAGACAGGTTAAAGAGATAGATTTCATAACCTCAGCTGCCACAAACACCTCAAACTGAAGAAAATGAATTAAAAAATGAGAATTTGGTACTATTTTTGCCCTATAATTTGTTACATTGCAGGTGGGCTATCCTACATGGTCAAAACATTAAAAAAGTATGAGCTAATAAGTTAAAATTATTGATGTTTAAGATGGGGGGATGTTTAATGTTCAAGATTCAGCTATTTGTTTACATATTGAGTTGAGTTATTTTGTCCTAGTGGGGGGTATAAAATTTGATTTGAGACGTCACAGTGTCAGTCATCACAACACCTAGAAAATGATGGATCTAGCGGGAAAACGCTGACGTTTCAGTGAGTGTGATGTGCACTGGGGCTTTCTTTGATATCTCGGGGTTTATTTTCTATTAGACTTTCAGTGATGGGATTTTAGCTTCAGTGAAATAAAAGCAAACAAAATCAACAGCCTCGTTGTCGGTCATTCTGTGACGTCTCGGGCTGTGACGATATCATCTATTCGCAAATTTTGTTTCGGTGTCATTCAACTTTTTACAGTAACATTTAGTTACTTCCGCCAAGAAACGGAAGTCGGATTTCAAAAGTTCGAGTGCATTGGCGTGGTTCCGAGCATAGAAGTTGTGTGTCATCACTGGTGCTTATGTGACGTCTCGGTGCAATGTGACGTCTTGGGCCGTTCGCGAGCGCCGTTAGCGTCATCAAAGCTGTCTAGGCCGACTTTGCGAGGCCAGAAAGTAAGATTGTCTAACTCGACACTGAACTATGACGCAATTTGCGACAGTTTGCCAATTTTGCAGCTCTATTGATTCGAATGGGTAAGTATGACCAACATTAGACCTATGTCACTGTGACGTCTTCGCCACAATTATTGTATAACTTTAAATCCATTCATTTTTTTGTGATATATGGCGTGATAGTTTATGCATGAAATGAGTTTTTAGATAAAATGACAAAGTTTTTAGCCCAGACACCGAATTATACTTACATGCTAGGCAGATAACTACCAAGACGTCACACGAATCTATGTGACTGACGGGTAGTCCGTCATTGTGACATCCTAGCTATAATTACCATCAACTTTTAATCTATCTATTATTTGTGATAAACCGAGCTAGATTTAGATGCAGGAAATGGCTTTTTAGAATAAAAAGATGGGGGTTTGAGCCCAGTCAGAGAGTTAGACCTACTGCAAAGCAGATTTTTGCTGAGACGTCACACTCATCCATGTGACTGCCAATGGCAGGGCTATTGTGATGTCTCAGATTTCTTGCCATTTTAATGCATTGTTTGAATATCAAAGCAGATTTTGGAAACGTGAGTATGGATAACATGGGTGAGAAAGTTCTCAGAAAGGCAGAGATTTCTTTTAGTATGGGAATAAACTTCTTTTTCTTTTACAGTTCAGTTTTTAGTGTGTGTCATAGTAACTTATTTGAATGCATGTTTCTAAAAACTGTTATATTAAAATAAGAAGCAGTGAATTGTATACATAATAGATAATGCTAAGTTTCTTTGTGTAACTGAGTTATTTTTGGCAGATTTAGCTTTGATTGAGCATGGATTTAAAGAAAGTGCTACAGTATGTGTAACTGCCTTCTTCTTTTTTTTAAAATTATGACAACTGACACTGTCATCATAGTGGCATTTCAGAATCTTAATGTTTTTTTTTTTTGCAGGCCTATGTTTTCAAGAAATTCATCTTTTAAGTACGGTACATCTTACATGTATGATGTATTCCAGTAAGTGGTAATCTCAAGAGACTTATATTGCTAATATTGTACATGTAATTTTGTAATGTCAGTTTACAATGGTGATAATTATGTCCCAGCAGACTTATAACAGATTGGAATTTCAGGACCTGCTCACCCCTCACTTCATGCATTTTACCCCCTTTTTCTAAAGTTGAAAATGAAAAAAAAATATTTCAGGAAATGATACTAGTTAAGTGGCCAGTCAATCTTATGAAAAGACAGAAAATCAAAGTGTAACCTGAAAATTATAAATTTCTTGTTGATTCTTTTATGTTTTAAAATTTCTGTTGGATTCTTGGTAAGCCCTAGTCATTTCAAAGTCATGCATAGTTCTTCTCCAGGTACCTCAAAAAAGTTCCACATCCCTAGATAGAAAGCCACCTCCATTTGACAAGAAAAGCAAGATGATTATGAAAGTGTTCAGCAAGGCTGAAGGCAGATTCTCATGTATACAGAAGACAAACTTCAAGATGATACAAAGAACAATAACAACGGCATCAAATTGATGAACAGAAGGCTCACCAGAAGAAATAAAACTAGGCTTCACACTGCAGCATGATTCAAATACCAAATTTGATAACTGGCACAATTAATTTTGTTAATGTTGAGTCTGATTTTTTAATATATTTATTTATTTGGTTTCTATTCAGTTTTCATTCATGAAGTGAAACCTTGGATAATAAATATTTTTATAATAATATATTTTAAATTACTGGTGTGAAGATTATTGATCATAGAACCTCTATAAGTACAGGAAGCTGTGAAACTGACCAAAAAGAGTGGGGCATTGGATTTATGTTGCTTCACTGTGATACTCAGTCGTATTAGTTTGTTACAGGATTATACTGATGTCAAGTTTTCAATGTTAGAAGCCTACTTTGTTTATTACTCTTGTTTCAGTTGATACGATGGCTCTTTGTTATTGCATTTGTGCAGTCAGTGCTGTGCATGAATAATAAATCTTTGAGTGTGACAATTTGTTCACATTTTTTCTTGTCATCACAGAGAAAAAAGTTCTGTCTGGAAAAAGTGGTCAATAAAATGCTTTTAAATCTATCCTGAACTTCCTTTTGCCCATCAGTAACAAACTGAGGCTCTTGTGGCAAAAGTTTTTTAAGCAAAACCTTTACCAAGACAACATAAAAAATGTGTGTCATCGTGACGTCTTGGCACAGGTCATGTCTAAAGCTAGGCCACAACAAATGTATAAGTGTTGTTTCACCTATAGGTGTTAGGTCTACATACACTTGATACAAAACAGTCAGAAGGAAACTGCTCAAGGAAAGTATTGCTATTTAAATGGAAAAATCAGTTGATGGTTGTCAGAGACGTCACGGTGACACACATAAATGGGCCTAGATCTGACCTGAACTGGGTGAAAAAACATACATTTGATATTCATAGGACATGAATCATCATCAGAAAGAGACAGGAAGAAGTTATAAGTCAAATGGAGCTATGTGCACGGCAGGAATGGGGGTAATAGTGTGTCATCAGTGACGTCTTAGACAGGTCACCTTTTGATGTTACAAACCCCACATTTCACAAACAACGTTCAAAGTTATCTTTTAAAGTACAAAATGGGGTGCAGTACATCACTACTAAACCTCCCCAAAGAAAAAAACATAAAAATAATGAATTCTAAAAAATAGGTGCAACGTAACAAAATGGGCACGACCTTTTGAGAATGAGTCGAATACGTTTTTGTGGTGAAAAGTACGTTTTTGAAGAATTTCGCCACTTACATGGAGAAAACATGTAAGACTCTAGATGAGAAAACAAAACGGTAACTTTTGTATCTAGGCCTACCACTAATAGCGCTGGACCTAGCCATTCAACAGGCGCAACCGTAAATGCAGCTCTACCGTGCCGTAACTGCGTATGCCCGAGTTCGTGATAACTTTTGTATCCCCTCCACGGTCCCACTCAACCAAGCAACAGTAATGTTGCATAATAAGTTACCACGGCATGCACCTTCGCCGGTGTCCGTGCGCTTCGGCCGTTCATCGAGCTCGAGTACGTAAGCACGCGTAGGTCATGCGTATTGTATCGTAAACGATGGCGGTCAGTGAGTAAGAACAGTGGACACATTAATTTGTGAAGAGGTTTCATTTTATTTCGCTATTACATCTTTTTTGGTGGGTTTTTTTTTTTCAGTTTTACATAGCTTACAATCATCTTTGGCAGTGGTAACTCCCGGTAGAGCAAGATCTAGGTCGGCCGTCTTCGAGAATCTTGAACCTAAATGGCGATCACGGATAAACTAGGCCTAGGCTCAGGCGTACGGGTATTTCAGCGACGTAAGAAATCGAAATCTAGGCCTAGAGCCCGTGGAGTGGTAAAACAGTAGAAAAAGTTCTAGAACTAGAACAATATGGATCTAGATCTATTACATCTGTCATCTTTTATGCCTAACATGATTTGCGATAATGGATAGATTTATTTTACATGTATTTTTAATCAGAAGTCTTTTCTATCCAACCCATGAGCCATGAAGCCTTGAGTATACATTTAGTGCAAAATATTCAAAGGAATTTCCTTTTGCATTATCATCGAACTTGTCCAATAAATGCATTGTGAGTCATAAGTCACGCCGTCGTGACTTTGAATTTCACCAGTTTCACAAGCCACATGGAGGCAAGCCTGACATTTTTCAATACTGCCAGAACAAGTTAGTAGAAAAGAGTTATACAATTCTGAGGACAGCTCATGTCATAATTGTCAGCTCTTTCTTTAGAAACAGAAACAGTGGTGATAACAACACATGTATTAGCATTTGAAGCAAAATGTTTGTTTTCTGCTTCTTAAAATCTTATGACTATTACATTAGGCCCATGTAAAGAGAATAATATTCCATAATGGGACAAAGTGAGGAAATGATGATCTTTCGGGGGGGGGGGGGTGTCGGTGTCTGGTCCGATATCAGGAGTCTGTTTTTAGGTTTTTGAAAGTTGGCAGCTATGTTATTAACCCTTTCTTATTAATATCGCTGGTATCCCGGCGATCGAAAAAGTGCCTCATGAAATTTTATCACCGGTATGCTGGCGACCTGGGGTATGTCTAGATTTAGCTGTTTTTTTTTTTCAATGACTGCTCCCGACAATAAGTATGGAAAGTGTTTCTAGCCACAGAAGAGTGACATCCTGTTCAAAATAAGCCAGAAGTAGCGCTATTGGAGGAATTTCATGTTTACAATTGCAGTTTTTGTGTGAGTTGAGCCAAGAAAATGGCAAAACGAAATATCAACAATGAAGAAGACCCGGAAGTGACATGTCTTGGGATTAATTTGATGAATATGTTGAAAATAATGCGAGAGTCAGTTGACTCTGATAGTGATAGTGAAAGTGCTGTTGACGATCTCGGGAATGTTGAGAGTGGCACTACGCCAGCAGTGAGGACGAAGGGGCCGATCCTGGGGATCTTAGAAAAAAAAGGACACCACGCCCAAATTCTGTGCCTCCCCCATGATTTGGGGCCCCAAAATCCTCTGCCAAAGAGGTACAAACCAATTCATTAATTTCAGACTTTTCTATTTAATAAATTTTAATAGATTTATGTGATCAGTGTGGCTCGACATATGGATTTTATTCAGTTGTGAATTCCTTTGTTTGGGTTGTTTTCTCAGATTTATTAACGTTTGCTAACATGACTTACTTGACTTTCTGGAGTACTGATATCTAAATTTTCTTTGACTCAAATGGGTATATTTTATCAACAATGATTGCTGCACTTGAAAATACAGACACAGTGGCATAGAAAGCCCAGAAATAAAACAAGGTAAATATTGATTTTATGTGTTTATTTCTCAGACATCTCAGTTTTCTGAAACCAAAAAAACATCATATAGTTGACATTGCTGAAAATGATGTCCAGGGGACATAATGAATAACATCACACTATCCATCAAATCATGTTAAGCATGGGTAAACTACGATTTTTTTTTTTAAAGCGGTGAGGGGCTTTTTTGTATGTAGGGCTATGTATATTTGGGTGTGTGAAGGGTTACTATTTAAGAAACATTTTAAAAGAGAATGCTCTGTTTCATTATAACCAATACGGGCCATAAAACATTACTAGATTCATCTAGGCGAAAATTGAGTCAACATAAAGATATCAAATCCAAAGCAACACTACATGTAGTGCTGGATCCAGACCTCCCATCTACATGAGGGTAAAAATGCTACTCTCGTGTATAAAAATAATGTGACCCATGACTTTGTGAGACCTGGGTAGATGTATTTAACCACGTAACGTCCCGTGCAGGGATAGCCAGCGGCCAGCCAGCCGATCGTACGCGTGTTGCCGATAACCTCGGCGGTCGGGTCAATCGGGTCGTTGTGAACACGTGTATCGCGTATACTTCAGGACGCAATAACAACAATAGTGGTGGATAAATCGTAAGGGACCCCAATGATATTTGGATAAAGTACTTGTGATGATATGCAGTAGGTTTTATTGTGAAATGGAAGGCCCAAATCAAGAATTTTCTGCATTTACATGCCGTTTAACATACGTTTTATCATTCTCCCAAGACCTCTGCGCTTTTTCTGTCCCTAAGTCAGGCCATTCAGGTGAACAAATTATTTTGTAAGCCATTCGCTTAATTTACTAACCACATGTATCGTGACATTGCCTTCTCCCTCCTCTACTATGTAAAGCTTCCACGTACTATGATGTTAGTTTTAGCGAGAGTTTTGATTTCCAGTTCCAGGTCGTAGAGCACAGTCATACATGTACTGAAAAGCAATTTAACCAAAGGAACACAATATCTCTCTAATTACCAGATCAAATAAAGACAATGACCAACAACAAAGTCGGTCCTGTTCTCCCAGTTTTCCCTGATGAAAAACCTACTGACAGACGCCCTTATGCAGCATGTCCTAATATTACACCGGAATTCATAATTACATTCTATGTAGAACGGCGTCTCAAATACGCACATGGCCCCTTTCTTCTCATTTCACATGTAGACGACAACCAGCATCAAAGTAAGTTTCCCCAAGATTTTCCCCAGTTCAAACTTCAGACCGTCAGTACTATTACACGAGTATGACGAATAGTTGCATTGTAATAAATGTAATCGGACGATACCATTTTGTTAGATATAGTAGGGGTGACAGGATAGATAAACATGCGAAAATAGTGTGGGAAAAAAAAAAAAAAAACGACGACAGCCTTGGCAACCGAATACACAAAGCGCGAGGCGCACCGTTGCTGTACAAAAATGTGGCCTCCCGCAGGACCCGCGGTTAAGCATGTCGGACAAAATAATGGCCTCGCGTGTTGCGCGGGGAGCTAGGGTTAAAACAGTTTTGACAGAGCAGAAGAAAACCTAAAGATAATTTTCTCATTAATTCTTAACTCACTTGAGTCAGTTCCTGTGTGTTTGCGGGACGATCCAACAACTGTTCAAGCCGGATCCCGAACATACACGAGATCAACATTATTGATCAATAACTCCCATGCTTTTCCTGTGCGAGTTGCAGGTCTCGGTGAGACGCATGCTGGACCTGTTTTTCGTTTCGTTTAAAGTTTGGTCGAGTTGTTAGTGAAACTTTGGGAGATACTTCTCTGACTAAGGGAAGTCATTACAGAAACTTGTGGCAAAGGAAAAGCTAGTAGAACCGGGCCAAAACTAGTAATACTAATAGTACTAGTGGTACTAGTAGATCTAAATCATTCATACACACAAAAACAACACAAATAAGTACAAAGAACTCTCTTTTTGTTGTTTCTTCACACACATTTGCTGATAAAAAAATTGTGTGTGACCCTGAATGTTCATTTTCAAATATTCATAAAATGAAAACTGTCAAATCAATTGAAGTTCTGTTTGTTTTATTTGATATAACATTTATTTGTTTGTTTTCTGACTTAATTTCAATGTGTTTGCTTGATTAGGTTTATTCTGGTGAATTTTTTACTAAACCCCAAAAACATCAGGCTTCAGTGATTGTTGGGCCGAAAATTGCTCAGGCTCAAGCGAGTTAAGCAGTCTGTTCAACCCAATTTGGCATTTCACTGTCACAATCAGAAATTGCATTAATGGACACCCGGCACCTATCCCTCCTGTTCTGCGTAACTAGCCCAAGAAAACTCACTCCCACTGTCTTCATCCTCACCAGAATCTGAATCTATCTGACAGAGAAATTTGTCATCACTTGAATCCATTGACAGAAAATGAAACAATGAAGAAAATTGCTCAGAACTCGATGTAAACATCTCGGGGCGAAAAAATTGACCCGGAAGATGAACCTGTTCGAAGCAAGGGACATCACTCCCGATATCTCTACAAGCCCATTCATTTTAGTATTCAACCTTTTGCTTTGTCCTATGATGAATTCGACTGCAGTCGAACTCGGCAAAGGCTGTCCACAGTGGAAGCTTCGTCTGGGGTTGAAGTTGGCAATGTAAGGGTTCAGCGTTTTTTTCCTTTGGAAATGAGGCAGTGGGAAAGGGATAAAAGAAAACCAACGCACAAAAAGAAGATCACTTAAACTTAACCCATATCCTGCGCGCTACCCGTAAAGCCCGCTGCCCCGTCAGTGACCTTACTCACGGAGAATCTTATCTGAGGTCACTGACCCGTGCCGCTAGACGATGACCACATGCGCTGTCCACGTGGTTCGGTTTTTATTGATCGGTATGAAAACATTCGCTGCTATGCCTTATCACGCTTGATAATGAATTAACCAGCAAAACATTAGTCTGTCAGTCTCTAACCAACGAAGCATGATAACTAGCCACGCCCTCCCAAGCCCTACACAAATGGTTTCATCCTGATTGACACATACTAATAAACCAATGTGGGCATTTGGGGCAAAGATTATTTCAGAGCTTGTTTCTGATTGGTTCTTAGATACAGACAACTCCAGATGGTGGTCAGCTTGTGAGAAAATGAGATAATATTGCAAATTTGTTGAGCAACAGTTCACATGTCGATGTTACATCTTTTGAAAGTGTGGGGAGAGCCTTTGAAAGCTTAGCCTTTGTAATTCCGACCAGTGGTGCACTGGTTAACATGTCCATGTCACAATGCCTTTGATTTAGAAGAGATACAGTGAACAATAACACGGCGGTTACGTCTCAAAAAGGTCAGTGACCCGACGCCTGAAAATAGGGCTTGCGCGTGGCGTGGTCAGCTTGACCTGGGTGACTTTTGCCGCCCGTGCGGCGTGAGAGCTTGCAAGTCAATACCGACTATTGCGGCCCCACGCAGGGTGAGGGTTAAAGGACCTCATGTTATGTGGAGTTGATTGTAATAGCATTTTTCACCAAAATTTTATTCCATAAGCAAGGTCATGCATTTACCTTTCAGGAATAAATGTATGGGTTTGCCAGGTTGTCTCCCCCTCATCCCCCCACCACCAAAAAAAAAAAAAAAAAAATGCCGACCGGCGCTGCACTGTGGCGACGACGTGCCTGCTCCAGTTGTAACTGGGGTGCAATGGCACAAAGGCAAAATTTCCCAAATGGGATTAAAGAGTTATACAAATACAAATACAAATAGATCACTCTGGCAGTTCTTATAAATTGCCATGATCTCTCAGGGGAGCCCTGTTTCCTGGGCTGACCATTGTCAGGGGCAATTAGGGGAAGGGCTAATATGGAAAGAAAATTATGAAGTTCGAGCCACACGGGTCATGGTAAAAGCAGCTTGCCTTAGCAATGATTTTTACTACAACTGTCGTGGCAAAAATAGTGAGGTTATAAATGTTCTTCCCAACTGCACAACATAAGCCAGTGAAGAGTATTCTCAACTTGGTAGGGTTATTTGCAAGGAAAATTTGTAAAAAAATATACGAAAATTTTTCGGGTGAGTAAATATTTAAAGGGGCATTTATTTGGAAGAATGAAGTAGATAAAAACATGATGAGAATGACAAAAATTTTAGATATAGCGGGTGTTGCTGAAGTCATCATCATTGTCAATGTCATATCACATTGAGTTAGTGACAAATCATAAGACTTGTTACTCTGCGGTTAGTGACCTACGAATTCCAGTGCTGGGAAAGGATGTTACTTCCAAGGCATACCGGTCATGTCTCTAGTGTCCATATATTTTTCTTTGTGCCCCCCTTTATTGGAGACTGAAACATGTCTCATTTGATGTAAAATTTATTGCAAGATTTTGCTGCTTATTTAGCTGTTTGGTCTCTTGACTTAGAACAATTCTTCCATTTATGCTATCTACAGAGTCAAGAGGTGTGTTGACAATCAGACAATCATTCCTGTGATGACCACAGCTTGTGAGAAGCAGAAAATTCTATCAAGATTTTGTAATTGAATAAACTTGCTGTCACAGAAAACAAAAAAACTGATTTTCATTCTTGCATACTCCCGTGTTTTGCTGCGTATTTTTTTTTCTTTGGGGGGGATGCAGGAGGACAGTGTATCCAATGACTGCAGGACATGAAACATTTGAATATTGCAGCCACAGTAAACTCTTCAAAATTTCTTCATGATATAAATACAATGTACTTGCTGTACAGGCCTATTGCACTATCCTGCTTTACTACACTACATGTAGTTGGCTTGATTGTTTTGGCCACCAAAGTGTGCCTTTATCAATTGCGCTGCCCTCTTGGAGTTAGAGTATGACTCTGAGCCTGGATAAGATCATAACCAATTTCCAATGGGGACTGATCATCAGTAAAACTGGGATATCCACACTATGTCCAATGAAAAATCTGTGTCCCTTATCTTGCGTAACACCATAAGAAAACTTCGCAACAATCAGAAAATTCTCATTATGATTACAGTTATGCTTCCATAGCAGTTTTCCTATACAAGCAAATACATTATGAATTTACAACATACATTTTCAAACACCATTGTTCAGAGCCATCAAAAAGTAGTGGCATTCATCCAGGAAGAAAAACAAAAAGATTAATAACTGAATTGTATTTGTATAGAACAAAACAAGAGCAGAAAATTGAAAGACAAAAAAAAAAAGCAGAAAGTGACCATAAAAAGGGGGAAAAGATGATCCTCTTGTATTCTTCTATTAGGAGAAAGAAATCAGGGAAGCAAAAGAGAGCATACTTAGATCACAATTTCTGACAATCATGTTAGATTGGTATTACTATTAATAGGTAGTCCAAACTGATTTTTACTTTTTATCACAACTCACCAGTTATTGTCTAATCTGTTGGAGCTTGCTTTTCTAAGAATTTTGATACCAAATTTGTCATTCTGGCTTAAAGGGTTTGAAAGTTATGGCATTTTCAAAAGTGAAAAAACACCTCGAATTAGCTACCTTTTGCAGATTGCACCATAGCCCAACTTTGACCACCCATAAAATGACTGTTTATTGAGTCACAGCATTAAACATTATGTTTTCAAGTCAAGGGGGTGTACATTACGCTCAATTTTTTTCGAGGGGTACAAATATTGTCCAAGCAGCTCATTTTACTTTTTTTAATCATCAAACGTCATCCGACGTCAATTTTGTGTGAACTCTTACAAGGGAGACAAAAACAATGTTTTTATGTTTTTTTTAATTGAAAATTAGGACAATCGCGTCGCCATTGACTTAGCACTAAGTGTCAGGAAAAGATGACGAAATTAGGTATTGGGTGGGTCTATAAAAACATGCCCTAAGTCTAATTTTGGCACACCCTGAAAATACAATGCCTGAGGTTTATGTGCGTATAATTTTGATCCTGATCTATTAAAGTTTCCGCCAGTTTCTCGATCAACAAACTTTTCAACAAACGATTTTTAAAGGAATTTCAACTTAAAACAGGATGAAAAATACATTGAATTAAACCTCGTTTATCTGGCTTTCTGTGCGAGTTATTTTCAAACACGTGCGCTACATCGGCGCGATGCGCCACGGTCCTTTGTTAGGAGGGGGTCAAATCGGTATGTGCGACCGAGGGCGAAAACGGCAAGACTGTGTCTTGTTCAAGCAATAAAAACACATGGCTACACACATTAAACAATACAAAAGATAATATACTTTGACAGAGGAAGTCTTGAACTTTATTTTGATGTAAAATACATGCCGTTTTACATAAACTTACAGCAGTAGTAATAGCCTTGTCATGCTGACCTTAAAATTATGCCAAAACGGGATTTCGTCCCTTCAGCGGGGCAGTTTGGACTACCTACTATTAACAAGGACCACCATGCCATGTGAGTAAGCCAAATCAGTCATGCGCCGGATGTTTTTGCTATCTCAGTCTGTCATTGCCCAGCATCACAAATCTTTAAAAACGCGTGTTGATACTGTTTGGATTGCCTTGAAATTAAAAGCAATTGTTTACTTAGTAAATTATACAATGTAATACTAATAGTAATAATACACGTAGTAAAGTTGCAGGCATGACTTATTTTGGGGTGCAATAACTTTCACTTGGGATACCCACTCACTCAGTCTTGCGAATTTTTACTGCAGGACTTTTCTTTTTTTTTTTTTTTTTTTAATTTGATCTTGAATAAAAGCACAAAGAAACAAACTCAAAATCAGGCTACAGGCTAACAAATAAACAATTAAAAAATCAGTTTCATAAGGTTTAGATTTCAAAGACAAGTATCTGAGAATATCGATGTCGATTTCCCTCATGGCAAAAACGACACCACAGGCGCCAAAAGATGGAATAATTGGAATTATTTTCAAAGTTTAGATTATTGGCTCCATTCAAATCTTGAAACATAGAACAGAACTTGACCTTTAGTAAAGTAACACAAATAGGGGGGGGGGGGGGGGGCACAAATAAATATCAAGCTGTTGGAATGTAGTATACATTTATTGATGAAGATGAGATTCTTGAGAAACACATAAAAAAAAAAATTCTCTCTAAGACCTGTCTCATGCATTCAATGTTTTCATTTTTCATGACATCCTATCCTGATACATGTATAGTAGCATTAGTCTAACTTGCACTTCAAATGTTCACACATGTACATATCTTTTAAACTTCCTTACTTTGGTCACCCAAGTCCTCGCAAGGTAAATCTTATCACTTTCACACGGTACTTTCATGGCACAAAGGAATGACATTGTACAATCATGAGTTCACCTTACACCAGACAAGGGACTGACAAAGCAGCATGTCTCTAAGAACATGAGCTGGCAGCTGGAGTAAAAATCTCCCAACCCTGAATAAATGCAGCAGTATCAATTACATTTATATTAATCATGAACAATGTCTCGCCAAACATGACAATTGAAGTGGCTTACAAAAATTACCATAACTTCATCTAAAGTTCAAGCACCATAGAGTGAACTACTTGCTGACTGCAACACCATGCTGGCAGAAAGTCTGTATTATAATAACATACTGTATTCAACTTTTCTTATGACTAGCTCAAAATTTCATTTCACAAGTCTCACATGCCATACACGATAAGAACTCAGGTGCACTCTTCTCGACAATACCGCCACACATTTAGCAGAATTCACAAGACTGCTTTCTCATTCTTCCATGGGCATTTACTTCAGTTTGGCCCTGATGCCATGAAAGGCCTGAGCAAAAATTTTCAGCAAAATGTTATAAAATATTATTGCATGTAATAATACATGTATTAGTATTATATATGGCTTTGGACTTGACTGAATTACCATGTTTAATATTAATAATAATAATAATGTATAGCATTTATATAGCGCATATCCATTTAAAATGCTCTATGCGCTTTACAGAAACAACATGTCAACCACAGAGCATCAACTTTGCATCAACTATGCCACAGTGTACATGTACTTGGTGCACCATCTCAAGCAAGTGTAACATTCACATAATCATCTTCATCCACAGGTAACCGGATCTGTTGCTTTCTATTCACAATGCTGAGGAATGTAATCTACAAATAAATTCTAATGAGGGTGCTGATACTCATACCTATAATGGCTAACAATCTCGCATAAATACATAGGATTAAGCCTCATTAATATCACAATGGTTTCTGATAATTTGGATATTTTGGATGCTCTATAACACCTTCACCAAATTTATACTCCAAGAATTCTTTCACATGGTTTGGGGCGCTGGCTGTGACTCCTGCAAACTCCATATGGCTTAATGGCTGTAGGAAGGTTTCAGGGAATTCTATGTCCTGACGGTGAGTTGGAAACCAGGTATCTTTGGTCATGATGCCATTTTTGGAATAAAATGGGAAAATGTCAACATGTAAATGATTAACTGCAGAGTACTGAACACGATAAAAGTCTCCCTCAGTGGCTTTTTCCCACACAAAGTCTTGTTCATCTATATATTGTTCTGCCTTGGCTTTGCTTAAGTAAGGACACTTATCTAGGTCATCCCTGTATATTCCAATATCCACATCGTAATCCCACGGAATGATGTCTTTATGACGAGCAGCACCCAGCAAACTACCTCCTTCAAGCCAGTAACGAACCTGAAACTTTTCAAGGATGGAAGAAACATGTTTGACTGTTTCTCTTAAAGCTTTTAAACAGCATGGTGGAGTCCATCTGCCCTGAAATAGATAATCTGGCATATAATCTACAACTGAGCCGAAACATCTGGGAGTGTTTTTGCTACAGCCGTAGAACTGAGATACACCAGAGGATAGAATTTCTTCTTTCACACCAACAGACTGATAGAAAGAATGTAATCTCTCTGTTTCTGCTCTTTTATGTTTCCAGCTGGCATGAGGTTCTGTGTGCAACCTTTTCAGCAATCCGAGCCTGCCAGATTTCATTATTCTGACTTTCAACTCTTTTAGTTTGGCTTGCACGTAAAATGTAAATGGCAATGGCCGAGCAAAGGGTTCTGGCAGAGATTTGAAAGTCTGGGTTTCCATGAACAAAGCATGAGGACCTTTAACAAGAGGACAGTTGAATGTGTTTTCAGACTGATTAGTTTTGAAGGTAATTATCCATCGTTTTAAATCAACACTGAAATCCTCACAGTGTAGATTGTTTTCTCCAACTGGCACAGCTACAGCCTTTGTGTTCAATTTTGAGCGCAAAAAAGACCTAAAACTTTGTATCTGTTCCCAGTCACGAATCTTTACTGCATCCGATATGATGAGGACATACTGAGAATCAATAAACTGTAAAGGGCAAGCACCAGTATAATTCTTTCGCAAATCACTGGAGAGAGTGATGATTTTTGCCACAGAATTAGGCACCAGTTTAACTGGTGGATATGGAAGTTTGTCAGAAATAATCAATACCGGGACCTGTCCCAATACTTCCTTTATTAAATCTACAGTCTCAGGCAAAACATTTTCAAAGTCTTCAAATTCTCTGATGATAACTGTGAGCCTCTCTGGCAGATTATCTTTGGTAAGAGGTCCATTGAATCTGACCGATGCAGGTTCTCCCTTATTCTCAGTATCAAGTTTTGTGTCTGAGGAAGTGTCCGGTAACTTTCTAAAAATGATGAAGTAGAAAATAAATACAAAAAAAAGTATCGCTCCAAAAAAATATTTGCTGGAAATAGATTTTCTCCTCACTGGCAGTAACATTTCTATAGCTCCAGTTGCCATTTGACAGTAAAATCTCTTGCATACCACATGTTCAGGCTGCCAAAAAAACTATTACTTATTAATATTATACACATGTAGATGGATGCTGCAAGAGATACTAGGTATCACAGGTTCAACGCACTGGTTTTTTTACAGCCAGCTGCAAACTAATTATTGTGAAAGTATCACCAGGAACAAGAGAGCTCTGCAATTATTTTTGTTCAATGTCCAGTACATCTACAAGATGAATCATCTACTGAGTCCCCTGCTGATTTTGGTCAAATGCTTAAATTTTATACATGTCAGCTCCAAAGGTTCCACGTATTATGTAGCAGCATTCACTCTGAAAAAAAAAAAGGAAAAAATCATTTTCACTCATGACAATTTTGATAAATCCAGAGTGATCAATGAAAAAATTACAGCCTCAGTGTTTATAAATTATTATAATACAGTGGAGTCCATATAAATTGAAGTAGTTGGGGAAATGAATTATACTTCCATTTATCAGAGTTCGATTTACCTCTGATTAGAGAAATAACCATACCCATACTATACATGTACATGTAATAGCATCCTCTCCCGCAGCCCCCCCCCCCCCCAAAAAAAAACCCCACAGGCACCTGTATGAGATCTTATGCTAATTATTTTTGCTTCGGAAGTGACCGTACTGTGATGATAAAACAATAAAAGCAGTATTGTATGGTTTAAGCCCCGTATTTCTGGCCAACAAACGCTGTTCCTTTGTCTTGTCTGCATGTATTGTGTAAGCAGGGTACACCCACTACATTTGATAAACCAATATAAAGACATTCCCTCAAGTATGATGTTCATATTATGTAAGACAAGGCCTACTGCGTTATCTCCCTGTTAGCAGACCATGCTATCAGTGAGGTGGAATGACCATTAAGTGTAACAATGCCCTACCCGACCCCCGTTTCATGCCCTGTTATAGCCCTGCTCGCAGCATTTCATTATTCTAACCCCTCCGTTCCTGTAGATCACTGGTGCTTAACGTGTTCGAACCGGGCCTTTGAGGATACTAAAGTTTACAGTGCAGGAAATTGAAAGTTACGTTGGATGAACAAGCTAGTTAACATGAGGGCATTGAATTATCGGAAATTGATCAGATCGAATTTGATTCATATAAAAAAGATTAACAGAGATAAAGAAGAATAAAAAACCAGACTTTAAAATTACTTCAATTTGAAAGAAATTCGGATTATCAAAGTTCGATTTACATGGACTCAACTGTATCCCCATATGATATTCACTGAACCTAAACCGTTACAAAGTGGAACTGTCTTCATTATTAACCCCTTCCTGCACTGTGGAAGCATAATTGACAGTGTCACAAGTGTGTGTGCGCTTTTCAGTATACAGCAGGGAAAAACAAGTACAGCAGAACTCAGACTGTTCACAGAACCACTGCAAAACTCCCATTCTAAGCAAGGTCAAACCTTAACAAAGGAAACCATCTGCCATACATAGAATAACTCTTCCCTCTCTCATACATCAAACCCCACTTGGCCCCGCTTTTAATAATACCGTGAATATTTGTGTCTACAATGCAAGAAATTTTGTTATTTATTACAATTCGTCGCTCTGCTGCAAGATTCTCGTACTAATATTTTTGGCCAAAATCACTTTTTTCGTTCTTTGGGCCTGAAAATCAATGGCGCACCTTGTGTCAAAAGCTCGTGGCTCAATTCCTATAAATAACGATACTGCAATAATCAAGTCCATTGATTTTAGAATTTGCTGGCGGCAATAAGCCAGATAAAATCAGTTTTTTGGCTCTCCTGTAAAATTTTCGAAATGTTAGTTACCGGTACGGCAGTCTTGCAGCATAGAGACGAATTATTTATCCAGCTGCAAGGCCAGCTGAGGAAAGCCACATCATACACAAGTGCAAAATTTTACAAATTATTATTATATTCCTCCAGCATTGCTGATTACTAAAAGTAAAACTCAATTGCGCTCATTCAGCTGCCATGTACATGTTATTCATCATGTGGCCAAAGTACAAGTAGTGCAGTATTACAGTAAAAACTGCTTTTTAAAAAAATTTGGTGCTCTCTTCATTCTTATTTCTCTGCTATATTTTCCATCAAAGGATACCATTAGGGAGGTCCTTCGCGCCAGTCAAGAAAACGGGAGGACTTCCGAATGCGTTCCATAGCTCGACAAGTGCATATAGGCATTGTCAGATTGATATGTAACGACATGAGGGTCTAGTCAGTTTGTATCATCGAGGCCATCTGGGCAGTAGTCAGATTGACATATCAGGGAAAGCCGCCAGGGTAGCTATGTATTGTTTTCACTCGGGCTATGGAACACATTCGGAAATCCTTCCAAGAAAACACACTAAAAGAGGGCTTTTGAGCGGGCTTAGCAAAAGGTTGGGTTTAGTATTTGTATGGGACAAAGAAAGAACGAAAGCGCGAGTTAGGGGAGGTCTTCATCATATTATGTTTGTTAAGTGGCGCGGACAGGGGGAAGCCCTTCCTACCATTATAACATACAGCCCTATTGATTTCAGTGGATGGGGGGCAAACAGATTAAGATTTAGATCTACCCATGTGGAGGGAATGCACATGGCCATGATTTTTTTTTGTTTTGTTGCCAAAATGTGAATTCAACATTCATGGGAAACTAAAATAGTTGGCTAATCAGAGTCCATAATTTCGGTCTAGATCTAGCGCGCTAAACCTTGGATATTTATAAGGAAGGTCTTCCGCCCGTCCGCGCCAGTCAAGAAAACACAACTACCCCAGCCCCTTTTCGCCTGATTAGTCTATCTGACTACCGCCCATGGCTACAAACTGACTAGACCCTCACGCCCCAAAGTCCATCTGACCATTCCAATGGAGGTTGTTTGAGCTTATATCTTAATCATATTATGTTTGTTAACTTTTTGGTAAGTGGCGCGGACGGGGGGAAGACTTCCCATTTATACATCCATGGCCAGTACAATAGTGGACAATTATTCTCTCTGCTCAGAAAAGGAGGCTACTTCTTGGGAACTTACATCTAGATCTAGATCTAGATCTAGGTCGGTAGCAATTGTGTTTGGGTCTTTATTTGGCACTTTTTCGTTTGTTACCCCAGGCCTTGTCAAGCCTTGTCCGCCATCTTGTATCGTCTATGTGTGGGCGACTATATGGGCGAATACGACTATCGAATACTTACAAAACTATGTACACTATACAATCCCGTGCTTGGGTCTGTTTGCGAAGTTTGCTTTGTACTGTTTGGGTTTTATTTCTCACGCGGGGCTTCGCAACATACAACCTTTTCTTTTTGCTCAATTTTGACTTTGCTTATAGCCCTGCTGCGACCCCACAGTTTTTCTGTGGTTTTTATGATATTTCGTGAATTTTTTACTACTGGTCGCATACCTCTTTGTGCTGTATTATGCTTCTCTGTTTCCTTTTATTTTGATAGTTGTACATTTTTATCGGTTTTTCTTCCTGTTTCACTTCGTTCCTGTTGAAGTCTTTTATTGTTCGTTATTTTTTGTTGTTTTTTTTTTCACTTGACAAAGGCGAAAGCCGAAAATTTATGCATTTTCTGTGTTCTCTTTAGTTTGCTTTGTACTGTTTGGGTTTTATTTCTCACGCGGGGCTTCGCAACATACAACCTTTCCTTTTTGCTCAATTTTGACTTTGCTTATAGCCCTGCTGCGACCCCACAGTTTTTCTGTGGTTTTTATGATATTTCGTGAATTTTTTACTACTGGTCGCATACCTCTTTGTGCTGTATTGTGCTTCTCTGTTTCCTTTTATTTTGATAGTTGTACATTTTTATCGGTTTTTCTTCCTGTTTCACTTCGTTCCTGTTGAAGTCTTTTATTGTTCGTTTTTTTGTTTGTTTTTTTTTCACTTGACAAAGGCGAAAGCCGAAAATTTATGCATTTTCTGTCTTCTCTTTAGTTTGCTTTGTACTGTTTGGGTTTTATTTCTCACGCGGGGCTTCGCAACATACAACCTTTTCTTTTTGCTCAATTTTGACTTTGGGTCTGTTTGGTCGTCACCAGGAAGAGGCCTACAAAGGGTAGACCTCCACCCTAACTTACCTAGGCTATATTAGTCGATTGTCAGATTGATATGTAACGACGTGAGGGTCTAGTCAGTTTGTATCATCGAGGCCGTAGGCCGATGTTCGTCAGGGCAGTAGTCAGATTGACATATCAGGGAAAGCCGCCGGGTAGCTATGTATTGCCGACGCAGCGCATGCACCGACGCGAATACCCGATAAAAAGCGATAACCGATTCGATAGTCGTATTCGCCCATATAGTCGCCCACACATAGTTGATACAAGATGGCGGACAAAGCTTGACAAGGCCTGGGGTAACAAACGAAAAAGCGCCCTTTATTTTAGGAGGATCTCTGCTCCAGAAATTTGCACCTCGAAAGCCAGTAACAATTCCTGATGCGGCACATTTTATGCCATACATTCAGTTTGCGCACCTGACTTCTGGAGAAACAGCAGACAACGAACATGGAAGCCGCCATCTTGCTTCCGGCTCATGCCAGAACTTTTAAGTTGACACAAGGCATTGCCAGTTAAGGGACAATGATTGACATCAGCCTTTTTTTTTTTTTTTACCAACCTCAGCCTCATCAAGTACTTACCAAGCCAACATCCTCCACCCTCACTTTATTTATTTATTTCTTTATTTTACGGTAACATTATTACACGGTTTACACTGTATTACCATGGGAAAAAAACCTGACAGTCGCACAACAATCAGTCAGTGGAATACAATGTACCTGTATTTACCTCCTCATCTTGTACAGTAAATGAATACAGTCGCAGATCCACATGGACTTCCAACTTGTAATGAAGGGGTTCAAAGTACCTGTAGTTTATTTAATACATGTACTGCAGATAAGGTAATCCTCCATTGCTCGAAAGACCCCAATCGCTTTTGTTTAGAGCATACTTCACGCGTGAAACTCACCTGACTTCTCCCTTTGGGTTTGAAGTCTGAAGTTGTGAAACAAAAAGAGTGGACGGTCATTTTTTCATTGAAACGTTCACGAAGACAACTTCGACCTCATAAAAACAAATAAAGAGATTTTATTAAACACAATGTGTACAAAGTTATCTAGCTGATGCCTCCGTCTGTTCTGTATCGTTTGTACACTCTGAAATAACAGTTATGCCCCCCATACACGTTCAAGCCCGGCTCACAGCCTCGCCTAAATCCGGGCTTCACGAACAGATTTTAATTCGAACTTTGCACACACACGCTGCGGCCAGGCTCTATGAAAATTTTCCCGCCACTACGAGAACTGATTGCACACAGAGGTACGGAAACAGAATAGATGTTTCATTGACACTCAAAACACTTGAAAACAGTGCCCCCGACTCCTGTGTGCATAGTTTGATCACTTCATTTTGGACCATAGCCCATTCACAATGTCTCACAACTAACAACAGGCTCTATGTGGAATCATAATATATTCAGTCATCCGGAAACGGAAATTGAGCATCAAAAAACGATACTGCGTCAAAGAGTGGCTGTTGGATCGAACGACTCACACTTGTATCAATTTATTGAACGAGTTGAGATTTTATCCAAGTGATTTTCGTAATTATTTGCGAATGGACGAGGACGCGTATTTAAAACTATTGAAACTTGTGACACCGTTGAACGAGAGGGAAAATACAGTGATGAGGACAGCAGTGTCCCCCATGAACGGCTGACAACAACCTCGAGGTTTTTAGCCACAGGAAGGTCATATGAAGATCTGAAATTTTCAACCTGCATCTCACCTCAAGCTTTAGGTGGACTGACACCAGAGGCATGCAAGGCAAAAAGATCTCTCTCTCTCTCTCTCTCTCTCTCTCTCTCTCTCTCTCTCTCTCTCTTTCCAACTCTCTTTTTATCCCCACCAAACACACACATGCAAATAATAATAATAAATAATGTATAGCATTTATATAATAATAATAATAATAATAATAATAATGTATAGCATTTATATAGCGCATATCCATTTAAAATGCTCTATGCGCTTTACAGAAACAACATGTCAACCACAGAGCAGAATGGAGCTGCCTGCGAAGCGCTCAACACACTGCACTGCTTCTTTCTCTCTCCCTGTCTCGCTCACTCTCTCTCTCTATCTCAGAGCAAATTGTAACGCAGCCTGTTAGGCGCAGTTCACAACTCACAACAGTTCGCACTCACAGCAGTTCACAACTCACATCAGTTCACAACACACAACTCAAATAATATTTAAATATTTATTAATAACAATATATATTGCGAGCGAGCGCGAGAGAGAGAGAGGAGAGAGAGAGAGAGAGGGGGGGGGGGTGCGAGAATTGATGAAAAGTCAGTAATTTATAAAAACCGTTCTATCCATTGTACGAGAATGGTGTTTGGTATCAAATCGATGGTAAATGTTCTGCTCTTCCCGATTTTGTCATCAAAATGGCCAAAAGAAGATTTACATGTTCGTTTAATTTTGAGTTTACCGAGTCAAGCCATTGGCTTTACATAATTTTTCAGGCACCTCCTGATATTTTTGGCTTAAGTCCTGGCCCGGAGCCCGGTTGTATGAAATCGCCCACACACGTTCAGTTTTTTATAAGTTTTACAGGATCTGGGTGAGGCTGTAAGCCGGGCTTGAACGTGTGTGGGGGGCTTTAAATGGACACAAGTTGTACAAACAAGTATAGTGTACCATCTACTTTTTTGTTAGGCCTACATGTCATGTAACATAGTGATTACAGCTGATAAAAAGTACAGATGAGCATGTCTTCGGAGGTGCAGAAAGTGTGTGTGTGTGGGGGGGGGGGGCTTGGTTTTGAGCCGTTTTGTTTTCTGGTGGCTCGCCTTGCACTGCCGAGCTTGGCAAATTCCCCAAATAAACCCACACTTCTCTCTCTCTCCTCCTGTAGGTAAGCCTACATCTTTTTTTTAAATTCTGAACATAGGCGAGGTGGGCTGTATCGGTGTGAGGTAAGGTTCACGAACTAACGGGCCTGAAATTAACAAAAGGCTATTGTTACAAGTACGTATGCAGCCCAAGTGTTTTGCGCTAGGGGTGCATACATATACGTACTATCCCTGACACTGTCCTTATCCTCAACCCTAAATCTTATCGAATCCCTAACCCTGCCTCTTACCCCTTTGAATAAAAAAGCAGGAGGAAAACAAAAAGAAAATCTGAAAGAATAATTAATCATAATGCATTTTAGGGGGAGCTAGCTCTCTAGCTGTGGAGTAACAAAAGGCCTTAAAATACGCACCTCTGGTGCAAAATACTTGAGGGACGTACGTACTTGTAACAACATTCTCAACAAAATAACAGGAATCTGGTTCTTTCTGGTGCCCACTCATGAATCAGCATGAAATCTGCACAAATTTGTACCGTACTGTAAAAACAAAGACATCACAATACATTGTACTTTGTCCTGTTATTAGCAGTGAACACAACTCAGTATTTTTCTCTATTGGGTTCTGTAATTATACTAACTACGGTCCCCTATCAACAGCACTAATTTTGTAACAAGCCGGACACGACAATTCCTGAATGTCTTTGAAGTTTTACAACCCGTTTGTGCCAGACACACAGAAAGGCAATTGCATATATATTGTAGTAACGGATACAAGCTGCAGATCGATGAACCCTGGTGTATCCGGCACATTTTAGCACAGTGGTTCTCAACCTTCTTCAGGCAATGGTCCCCTTAGGCTCCAAATTTTTTCATCCCACCCCCCTCCCCAAACCCAACAGATACATTTCATAAGACTTCTCACAAATTATGATGTTAACTTTTTCAAAGCCATTTTAATGAGAGTAGGCGTATTGATAACCCATTTTAAAACAGAACGCATTCTTTATGCAAGTCAGTGGCTGTCCAGTATTTGCCTCCCGCCCCCCCCCCCCCAATCGTCTTCCATTCATGTTATCGCCTCCCCCCCCCCGTCACCCTCTTCATTGTTTTCGACCCTCTGTCACCATTTTCTTCGTTTTCGCCGCCCCGACCCCCTTGAAATCAAAACGTTGAGAAGCACTGAGTTAGCACATCAAAGCCACACAAGCAGAGAGTTGAGAGAGAGAGGGGGTTATTTAGACGAAAAACCGTTTTACGTGAATTTAAATTAAAATTACATTAGTTTAGGGCGGTGCTCTATTTACAATGTGGGCGATATCACTTCCGGCTATGGGGGTGGGGGAGGAGGGAAGGGTGGGTTGATTTTCAGGGGTGCGAAAACGAAGAGAAAGGCGACAAGAGGGGGTGGGATGGATCATTGGAGGACGATTGGGGCTACCTAACTACCGGGCAGCCAAGGACTTGTTCAATAGAGGGTAAGATGGGTTTTATAAACAGAAAAAGCCTATTTTTTGTTCAGTCGACTCACAGAGAATTCTTTACTTTTTAATGAATAATAAACACGCCCGTTGTCCTTAATGACAATGCTTTGAAAAAACTAAACATCATAATTTATAATTTATGTAGCCTAGTCTGTGTTCTTGTGAAGTGTTTCTATTTGGTGTGAATGGGGATTTGTTTGTTGTTGTTTTTTTGCCGGGAAAGGGGTTTGGGGGGGGGGGGGGGCGATGACAGAAAATTTGGGGCCTAAGGAGGATTACCTGAAAAGGGTTGAGAAACGCCGGTTTAGGGTAAGATGGGTGGTGGAGGAGATTTTAGGCGTGAGATTATATGTACAATACATCACGCTGAGTTTTAAATTCTGCAAAATATCATAATGCTCACAGAGAGACGCGAAGTTGTACCTGGGCATATTTTAAAAGATCTTGAAGTTCGCTTTATTTTGTAATACTTTCGCTGATTTTGAGTTGAACAGAAGAAAGTGTTCCGACATTTTGAGCCGGAGAAAAAAGACACATTTTCTTTTCGTATAAATAAAAAGTATGTCTGGAAATTTCGTTCTGCTCCTCAATTTACACACTGATGAACGAAATTTAAAAAATCCATGTCTTTTTCGAGTCAGCGAACCGAATGGTAGTTGTGGTAGCAATAATAATAATGATAGTAATACTAATGATGATAATGATTGTATTCTTGATATAGTATTCAAGCTCACAGCCACACCCTAGCTTGTGGCACAGCTATTTCTAGTGCACATCCACATCCTAGCATGTAACATAACTATTTCTTATATGCTGCCACATTCTAGAATGTAGCAGCACATTAATTTCAAGTGCACTACAACATACTAGCCAAGACACCGAATATTGAGACGAACCATTCCTCCTCTCTCTATGTGTCCACAAACTGCGCGCGTACAAATACGGTGAGTACTACCCTTTTTCGTTCAATTATGAAGAGGTACCGTGCGAATTGTTGCATTGCTGACATTGCTGATACGCGCTCAAGTGGACGGACGGAATATGACGAATTGATTCGACTCGGTATCCTGTGACTCCGATACTAGTACAGGTATGTACTGTGGCTGTTTCTGGTATACGGGCACATAATAGCATGTAGCACAGCTTTATCAAGTGCACAGTCACGTATTAGCATGTAGCACAGCTTTTTCAAGTACATGGCCACATCCTAGCTTGTAGCACTGCTATTTCAATGAACAGCCACGTGTTTAGGTCTTTATTTTAGGAGGTTTCACTGCCCTTGGCATTTACATCTCACTTTTCTTGTTTTTATTTTTCTTGTTGTGGCAGGGTTGTTGTTGTTTTTTTGCCCGGGCAGCGGCCTGTTCGCCCTGCTCTTTTCGATTTCCAACCGCCAAGGTATCCTTAACGTGCGCAACGTGCGCACGGGCCCTCCGAATTTTTAGTTCTTTGCCGAGAAGTCTAGGTGCTCTACCTACCATAGGATCAGGGACAGGAAAATAAAGCAAAATCCCAAATTTCAACATACCTGCACTAACAAGGACTTGAATCCGGTACCTTCGGCATGAGAGGCGAGTACCTTGCCTCTAGACCACCGTGTCCCCTCGCATACTGCCACGTGCTAGCGCTCAGCACATTTATACTGGTATCCAGGCACGTTCCAGAGTTTGGCGCAGCTATTTCAAGTGTACAGCCACGTGGTGGATATAAAATCTCGTAATTTAATTATATCTACTCCTGCGGCATTGTGTGAGCCTAACCGTAAGTTAGACACTCTGCTAGATGTTCAGAAGGCATGTACCTGTCACACATTATGTGCACAACAAAAATAATGTCTCCGTTTAAAATTTCCCCTAAAGCACGGATTCTCAAATTGGGGCACCTTGATCCCAAGGGAGCAATTTCAAATCCAAGGGGAGGAATTTTAGCCATCGGAAGAACTGGGGAGGAATGGAGGGATTTCAGTCCAAATTGAGAAAGAATGTATTCTGTTCACGGGCTTGTTCACAGTGTAACAACAGTTTTACAATCCATTGAAATCAGGATTTCTTGTATTTTATTGTTGTTGTTGTTCATTTGACTGCAATAAAAAAAAAAAAAATTTAGTTTCATAAATCGTTCTGGTAACTACTACAACAGCGTAATGGTGAAAGAAGATTTTTAGATGGGACTTCAAAATATGGCAGGAATTGAAGAAATCTGGAATGACAAGGGATTCTCAGTACCGTCGTCTTGAGGCCTTCGTTGTCAGAGATCTCTGCCCTTGGAATCTGTACATCTATTTTTCTTGTTCTTTTTGTGATTGTATTTGCTTGATCCCATTTGGGAGGGGGTGGGGGGTTAGGGATAAGTTAGCTTTTTTAAATTTTGCCCCGGCAGCAGCCTGTCCGGCCTGCTCTTCTCGACTTCCAACTGCCAAAGTATCTTCAACGTGTGCAAGGTGCACGCGGGCCAACCACTTTTCCGTCCTTACCCGAGAAGACTAGGTGCTCGATCCTATCTACCATAGGATCAGGGACAGGAAATTCCCAAAAATTTCGAAGGGTTGCACGGATTGGGAATTGAACCCGGTATCTTCGGCGTGAGAGGCAAACACTTTGCTTCTAGACCAACGTGTCCCGGAATTCTGACAAATGAGGATTCTGAGAACCGCTGGCCTGAAGGAACTTTGACATGAGGTCATCAGGGATCGCCAAAACAGAGCATTCATTCTTGATAGATTCATTGGGGTGGCTCCACCAATCCTAAGGGAGGTAATCTCCTGCCACCCTGTTTTGCTGATGTGCTTGATGAAAATTAGCAAATATCATTGCTTTATAAATTTTTAATGTGCCCTTTACTGTCCTTTGACGACGACAGACACATTAGCCATTTTGACATTTCATGGGCGGAAAAACTTGTTGGCGGAGTTCCATGTTCCATTAACAGCAATAAAAACAAAAAGCTGGGGCCCGTGCTGGCTGGCACACACATACACGCACACGCGCGCGCGCACACACAGTATGTTACCTCAAATGAACTGATAAAAAATACAACTACTGTTAGATCAGAAATTCACTTTATGAACTCTGCTGGATTAGTAATGCTGTTGCCAAACACAAGCTCCACTGCATGTCCTTGCATTCATGCACAAATTTTTGTACATGAATTTATGAAGTTCATCCAATCGCTCTGAGGCCACCAGCTTTTAACGTCTCATAAATTATAAAATGTCAATATACACTAATTGGGTTTTGTTTGAGGTCTGCAAGCAATTAAGTTCTCGGTTCAGTTTTGCTACGGTTCATCTGGTCCTGTGAGCAGTCAGACATACAAAGAGAAAAAAACGAGGGGGGGGGGTGAGGGGCGGGAACCGAACAGGTTGAAATTTGCTTTAAATAATCTGAAATAAGTTTTAGAGAAGTCAGTCGAAATAGATGTAGCTCAGAATAAGAGACTGAACGAACTTTCCTTTACTCGAGTTACAACTAAATACGTCCGCTTGCCGAGCGAATGCTCTACCATCTAAAATTATTATTGTTTTGTTCAGTAATTTCGAATGGTCGTTATAAAAAAACAAGAGACAGAATCATTGTTTTGTGAAGGCTAACCGTATCCCGATCAGTAGTTGAAACAAATAAGTGTAACCTAACTCTAGTCACTTTGAACTACCTACCTTCATCTCATTTAGTTTGGTAGTTCTTCACGGTAACGTCGGGGTTTGTGCCATTGTGTTGCTGCACTTTGGCGTGAGTGATTTGATTGGACGAGATTCTCCGCATCATTCAGAATACGAAAGACACGAGTTATTGTCTGTCCTCACAACTGTCGGATGCTTCGTCCACTGTGTCTAGGTATGTGGATCCTAGAGTCATTGACGTCAGAGCTTCATTGACAAGTGAATTTAAGCAGCAATTGAGTGTATTGTAAGTTTTAAAGTAAAAGAGTGCCATATTAATTCTACGAGGGGCGCCTGAAAAGTTTTGCCTCCTGTGTGATTATTTCAATTGTATCTGGTGAAAGCTTAGATTGTCCTCTATGAAGTGCTGTCATTACTTTTCTACGTAATCACCATCCCTCTCCACGCACACGGGCCGAAGTCGGACGTGCTGTTCCATCACTCTGGCGAAGAAACCAGGTCTCATATCTCGGCACCAGCGGAACACATCTGCTTGCACCTGAACATCATTATCCTAACGGTGTCCCTCCAGGTGCTTCTTAAGCTTGGGAAAAAGGAAAAAAGTCACAAGGTGCAAGATCCCAGCTGTACATTGGGTGCGGTAAGATTTCACAAAAGTTGAGACGTTGCCGTGCATCCTGCAGTTTGCGACTCTTGTGGGAATTCACTGTCATGCTTCGGCAGAAAAAGGTGTTGATGACAATATTTGACGACTGGAGCGGTTTAGTCCACAGAGAATTTTGGTACAGGGTAACATTGCCAACTTCGACCAGTATGTGGACACTGAAGAAACTCTGCACACATTTGAAGCAGATTCGTCTTGAAAAAGATGCCATTCTTCCGCATGGCAATGCTCGTCCGTACACGAGTCGAAAAATGCAGGATGCACGGCAACATCTGAACTTTTGTGAGATCTTACCGCAAGCGTTGTACTGCCCAGATCTTGCACTTTGTGACTCCCCCCCCCCCCCCCCCCCACCCAAGCTTAAAGAGCCCTTGAAGGGACACCGTTAGGATAACGATGTTCAGGGGCAAGCAGATGTATCGTTCCACTGGTGCCGAGATAGAAGACCTGATTTTTTTTTACCGACGTGATGCAACAGCCTGTCAGACGTTAGCGTGTATGCGTGGAAAGGGATGGTGATTAGGCCCACGTGGAAAAGTAATGACAATACTTCACCCACTTTGCCGGGTTAGTGAGGGATTTCCTGAACATCAAGTCAGGAATGAGCTTACAGCACATACGCGATTCAAGTGAATATCTTACATACAGGGTGTCCCAAAAGTCACTATATACTTTTAATAAATTCCTAAAAATTACACAAGAAACGGAGTTTATTCATATTTTCAGTATCAACAAAGGAGTCATTGCAGTTTTACTTGCTAGACTTGCCATCACATTCCAAGGCCTTGAAGACTAGCTGTATACTTCCGTATGAGCGCCTCCATTTTCCACAACCTTCAGCCACCTTCGGACGTAGGCCTCTCCGACTTTTTGCAGCATCACTTCCCGACTTTGCTGTAGGCCGTGCAAGCTGTGACAGGTCACGGGGCTTAGTGGCATACACCTTGTTTTTGATATAGCCCCACAGGAAAAATTCACAAGATTATGAGGTCACAGGAGCGTGGAACCCATTCCAAGGGACCCCTTCGACCGATCCATCGGTCAGGAAACTTGATGTTCAGGAAATCCCTCACTAACCCGGCAAAGTGGGGTATTGTTCCGTCTCGTCTTGTTGAAAAAAGACATTAGCAAGGTTACTCTTCACCTGAAGCTGTGGCACAGCAAACCCCTGCAGCATCTTGAGGTAATTTCCCCCTATAACGGTGGTCATGTTGCCGGATGCATCGCGGAAGAAAAATGGTCCAATCAGCCCAGCGCTAGACATGGCATACCAAACCACCAGCTTCGAAGAGTCTCTTTCATTCTCGAGCATTTCTGCTGGGTTTCATTTTCCTCAAATTTGGCAGTTGTGGTCGGCTCAGAGAGATGAAAGATAGACTCGTCGCTGAAACTTTAATTTTCCAAGAGCTGAGGGTCGATGGATTGGTCGAAGTGGTCCCTTAAATGGTAGTATAGCAGACATCAACTTGCTCCGTCATACGTCAGGACATGGACCACTGTAAGTTGTGCGATGATACTTTTTGCTAGCAAGACCAAAAGTGTTGCTGTAACTCGAGGTAATTGTCTGTCTACGTTACAGGTCAACTGTGTAAATGTCCAATATCCCTAAGCTAATTATTTAGAACCGGGTGTAGCATTAACTTTTTAATGAACTGAATTGCATTGAAACACAGCGCGTACTTGCGGGATAACAAAAACTTGTGTCACAGCATTTCATGGAACAGGAGTAAGTTATGTATGAATACAAGCAACATCTGCCAGATCAGGCTTGTCTTATCCAGCGTCATATCCTGGTATTCGCAAAAAGTTCCGTTATGTAGAATATCCTAGAACTGCCGATGTGTAAATGTGATTAAATAAGTTTTTGCTATCAGGGAGAAAGTGATTACAGTGTGTAATTCCAAACTGACGCATGTTGACTGAAAACGTGCCAAGTGTTCCAATAGTTGGCTTCAAACAACTTCTGATATGGCCCAAGGAGAACATTCTACATACACCATTTCCATTTTCTTCTTGGTTACTCAAGTCTTGACCTTTGACTCCCCGACTCCACTGACCTGGAATTCTTCTTCAGAGACCTGGTTGGATTTTCACATTCGTTACTGCAGTCACGTGTGTGTGGATAATTCTCGCTTGATTCAAACGCCCATTTGCCCCAAACCAGCTTGCTTCCCATGTGAATGTGAACCAACATGCACCATCTACGGGACGTGCTGTCCCAGCGAAGATCCTCCTCTCCGTGTGGACATACAAGAAATTCCTGTCTCAGGCAATTTGCCCAGACCAGACTGGTTCACGTGCACTAATCTTCCTGGAAAAATAGATTCTATTTTTATGATATCAGACTGTTATCTAGAACATTCTGGAGAAGGTAAAGATATTAACACAAAACCTGCAGTCTCTGATGAGAGTCACCCAGATACTGCTGCCGACGATCTGTGTACAAATCCAGACACAAGAACACTAAACGATGTCACGCCCTATGTAGATCTCCGTCATGGCGTCATCTTCAGAAACAAATTCTGTGCTGTCTGCAATGGATACAATATCAGATACAATAATTCTGCCTCATCTAGCAACTTGTACGGACCTGTAGCAAGCCCGATGGAATTATCAATTCAATGTCTTCATTATCAAACTATGTATCAGTTAACGTCAGAACTGGACTTTTTCAATGCTGCCATTGACCATCCGATGGACAATGATTGTTCAGTTGATTTCATTTCGCCAAAACCTCACCTTGAGACTAAATCATGTGATCCTCATTGGCATGAAAAACTTGACGTTCAGTGCAATATTTCAAATAAATTACTGTATGACCTTTGCCATGACCTGACAGATCCGTATCTCAGAATTGTGGGCAGCCAGAATGTTTTCTGTTACTTGTGTAGCGGCAAACAACTATATCATGAGGAATGCAATGATCCTTTGGATTACCCGGACCATGGAGATATCGAACCAACCTTTGAGTTTGAATCGCCTATTTCACTCTTGCTCGGCGCGTTTTCGCTTCGTCGTGGCATTTCGCCTGCTGAACCGAACTGTGAAAATTCGTATGAATGGCAGAACTCTGAAGTGAGTATGTTTGTACATATGATAAACTTTATCTGTCTGTCTGCGCGTCTATTTGTCTGTCTCTCTCTGTGTCTATTTGTCAGTCTGTCTGTCTGTCTCGCTCTGACTCTGTCTCTCTCGCTCTGACTCTGTCTCTATGTCTCTGTCTGTCTCTCTCTTCTCTCTCTCTCTCTCTCTCTCTCTCTCTCTCTCTCTCTCTCTCTCTCTCTCTCTCTCTCTCTCTCTCTCTCTCTCTCTCTCTCTCTCTCTCTCTCTCTCTCTCTCTCTAACACCCCCCCTCTTTTTTTTTTCATTAATACTTCAAAATAGCTTTCATTTTTTTGCATTGTGTTTACTGTGAAATCATTTTAATTAAAAACACACAGAAAGCTCAGGGCAAGAGAATGATCAAACTTCGTTTTACCCGGATGGAGTTTGAACACGTCCGCTTGCCTGCCGAGCCATTGCTCTACCAACTGAGTTACATTGCCCTGTGGTTCAGAATGGCCATTTCAGTATGGGTATGCATTGTTTTTGTGTAATATCAGAGAGTATATATGTATAGAGAGATCTCACTTTCACCAAATCGCGAAACTAGATGGCTGCGATAAACGAGAAATTTAAGAATTCAAAGAGACTGACTTCACCAAAGATAGTGTGCATATCTATTTACTGTGGTTTGTTCATATTTTTAGGCCGATTGAAACTATTTAAAACCGTTTGAAAGCTCCTACGCCCCGTGGAAATGCACAAACGGATATTGTTTACCTCAGCGACCTACTTTCCGCTCCATGCTAACAATGGTTTCGCAGAGCCTCCCGTGTCGCGCAGTGCAAATCGACCAATAGTGAAACCTCTCTCTATATAATAATATATACTCTCTGTTAATATGACAGTCAACCAGTCATTGTCTATGAATTTTGAGTTTGAGTTTGCGTTAGGTGAAAGCACGTCAAGAGGATCACGATCACACTGTGCTAGGAAAAGGGCAAGACGATATAGGGAATAGAACAGAACGACAGGGCACAAGGAGACACCACTAGAAGATACTTGTGTAGCCGCCCGACAAAATGAGGAATATTTCGGCACTACCCGATTCAAGAAAATCGTTAAAAGGCATCAGAGGATCAGTTTGATCGAGTTTTCGTTTTCAGTATTTTTGAAAAGTTTAACCTCCTAACTATTCCTTTTTCAAATGATCATCCTGTTTGGGAAGGGTAAATGCTTCAAAACTGACTTTGAATCGAGACGCCCCCAATAATTTTGACTAAAAGCCGAAACTTTAAAAGCCTTTTTCTTAAAGCTGTGGTTGTATCATTTCCTGTCTTTGAGAGGACATAATTATCTTCTCTGCTAATCAAATTACAGCAATATTTTTTTTACCACATGAAAGGGCATTGAATAACCTATCTGGTGATATCAATATCTCCATACCACAAAAATGTAGGGAGTGCCTCATTTTGTCGGGCGGCTACACATTTATGCAACATGACGTTATCCCGGCCAGTTCTACAAATAATTAATTAAAGTATTTCCTGCAAGGTTTTGACCTAGACACTTTAACCTGCCCTTAACCGTGTCATTGTGACTTTGCTCCGGTCAGTTATGTCATATTTAGGTCTTTATTTCAGGAGGATCTCTCACTCTCCTCTGGGCACTTCCACCTCACTCTTTGTTGTTGTTGTTGTTGTTTTCTTGTTTGTCTGTTATTGTTGTTGACATCGTTCTGGCCTGCTTTCTTTCTTAGCCCTCAAAAGGGCTCCCATTTGGGTTCAGCTGTTTGTTTTAAGTGTTTTCTTTCTTGCCTGAGTTCTTTGCTTCTTGCTTCCTAGCCCTCAGAAGGACTCGCCATCGGGTTGCTTCCTTCTTTTGTTTTTGAGTCGGCGCCAAAGAGAAGGCTGAGGAGAGTAGGGTAGACTTCCCTACCATGGAGGTGGGGGGGGGGGGGTGGGAGTTGAGAAATTCCTACTAATTATTGTTGGTTTTACGTTGTTTGTATTTTAGTTGTTGCTTGTCGTCCCTGCTATAGAAAGGGGAGACAAGTTTTACTAGTTGTGTCCCTGCTCAGTACAGAAACTGCATTTTTTAATTTGGGTGTTGACTTAGGGCGGATTCGAAAGTGGCCATAGTGGTGTGCCGATGACGCTGGATATTTTAAAATTGGATGCAGACTCGGGACCCGTCAGTTATGTAAATTAGTATAGTATCGCAGGTCAGAGAATGCAATACTATTTTTTCTGGCAGGTCCTCTGTCAGAAGATTGGGGAAGGGGGAAGAGTGAAGGGGTGGAGAAGGGAGCAGAAGAGTTTCAATTTATCTTTTAATCTTTTGATTTTCATCTGCTGGTATTTTCTCTCTCCCCCCCCCCCCCCCATTCCATCTGGTCCACCCACTTCAGGAATCGATTACTTCTTTATAATTAAAAGCCGAATGTATGTGTGTTTTCGCAAAACAAAGTACGGCTCAGATTTGCCTGAAATTTTACAGGTGTCTTCCTTTTGAGGATTCTTTTTAGATTTGGAAACCTGAAAATGTCGGGAACGATTTTTTGACTTTGCTTTGTGTCGCTGATTTCGCAACGGGTACACTTTCTTACGAAGGCATGAGCCCTGGATGTCATGATTTCCTTCCGCTCTACCATCCACGCTGAGTCAACTCAATTTGGTGAACACTAATTTCTTTCATTCGCAATAGAACAGACCACACCACATTGACCGCCTCCTTTATTGTTCACGTTGTTGGCGACAGTCTATGAAGTCGGCAATATACCTCCAATATGTTGTTCACTCATTAAAATTCGATGCTTTTTAATTGTGAACTTTTAAGCTATATGGGCTGAAGACCCAAGTAGAGTAGCTTTCCCGCAGGAGCACGGCTTTCAAGCTTGTCAATAGAGGACTCCCAACTTAATGCTCTTCCATGCACTTTTAAGCTTGTCAATAAAAGACTCCCAACTTAATGCTTTTCCATGCACTTTTAAGCTTGTCAATAAAGGACTCCCAACTTAATGTTTTTTCATGCACTTCTATGCTTGTCAATAAAGGACTCCCAACTTAATGTTCTTCCATGCACTTCTATGCTTGTCAATAAAGGACTCCCAACTTAATGCTCTTCCATGTACTTTTAAGCTTGTCAATAAAGGACTCCCAACTTAATGTTCTTCCATGCACTTCTATGCTTGTCAATAAAGGACTCCCAACTTAATGTTCTTCCATGCACTTCTATGCTTGTCAATAGGTGACTCCGAACTTAATGCTCTTCCATGCACTTCTATGCTTGTCAATAAAGGACTCCCAACTTAATGTTCTTCCATGCACTTCTATGCTTGTCAATAGAGGACTCCCAACTTAATGCTCTTCCATGCACAGGCAAACACTAGGAGAGACTTTTGTTTAAAATGAATTGTCCAATCAAACAACGCTAGCAAATACACATACAAATGTTTGCGAACACATGCTAATGTACAGACAAATATTATCAAACACATAGGAAAGCATGAAGAAAGACCCAAGCTTAAAACGAATTGCTAAAACAAAAAACATGAGAAACTTTACTCATCTATCACTGATGTCATGTCCATCAACCCACGTCATGAATGGTAACAAAAGTTTGTTCCCAAGAGGCACTCGGATCTCTTTCGTCCTGTTACACTCAGCATTTCCTTAAACACCGCCAAACGTTGGGCGTAATTAGTGCCTCAATTGGGAATTCCGATTTGCGTCACGATAATGTGGTTCAAAGCGCAAACACCGTAACCCGAAACTTTTATACGAGTATAATTATACACACTGATTACAGTGCAAAAATCATGGTAATTAAGACGCAATTGCACAGTGGTAATCCGATGATATTACCGATACCGCTTGGACAAAGAACAATAATTTTCAATATCGATCCATTGCAAATCTTACTCCCGCCTATCCCCCGCTCTTGCCTTCCCCAGTGGATCTGCGTTTGTTTCTGTGTTTGTCCTGTAAAACAACAATAGTTGTGCAGGTGAATTCCTCACGAAATTACTCTAAATTTACTTTGAACTACCTATATTTCCTCTCGTGTGTTTTAAAGTTCATAATGGAATACCCTGGGGATTTAATTGTGCTATTAATATTATGCAATCAGCACGTCGTCACGAGTCATCTGATTAAACGAGATTCTCCTCATAATTCAGATCTTAACAAACGTAAGTCGCCCCGATGTGTCCTCACATGATTTATTTTGTTTAACGGAAATCAAATAAACATGGAGAACATTCTGCATGCACCTTTTCCATTTTTTGCTTGTGTAACGTTCCTGCCCTCTCTCGCACTGTCACGCTGTGCTTAATCCTATCTCAATTATAGTCAGGATGGATGCTCTGAATCACTTATCGCTATGGATTAACTTTACTACTGTATTGATAAGTTAATTTCACGCACTCTTCCTGCATTCGCTCTCTCTTTCTCTCGATAACTTTCTTCTGACACCAGCCGTGAGAGGCACGGCACTAACATACTAAATAACCAACTAAACTCCACTTCTATGAATTATACTGAAAGAGATCTGTATTAATATACACAATGTTACTTAATTCAATAATAATGAAGAACATGAATTATACAATAGAACGGTCATTTATGCTGGAATAGAATCAAGGGAGTCAATACATAATAATCAAGGTAAAGTTTTCTAAGCATTCAATCTCTCTAATGGCATAGACACACATATAAAGGAAACCTCTCCTTTTGGCGTGTATGGCGCTATCTGGGCACTGGTTCCTCGTCTGTACTCTGGCTTGACTGCGCAGTTAAGTGAACTCTGTACCCCCAATATAGTGCAACCTTGATGAAGACTGGACCATAGGCTCAACACCATACTATCACGATGGGAAACTCGTACATCAATGTATCGCCTTTATAGCCAAAGGTACAACTAGGAAACTGAGTCAACAAGTATCGTCAAGAACCGAGAGTCAAGAAATCAAGAAAGTGTTGTTCTTCCCCTCTGAAGAATAAACAGTCACAACTTCCTAATCTACCGCTGGAAGGCATGATTTCCATATTTACCCCTGTCCATATTTATCCATATTTATCATTATTACATTTACCCGCTGACACTGTTACGAGTCAGACAGCAGCTCTCATAAGCTCCCATAAATAGACAATAGAATGAACGATCAATATAGTTTTACTAGTATTTACACGCTTCCCGCAAAGAATAATACACTGTCTACCAGACCTCATCCTGAAAGGTTTTGTAGCTTATGTAACGGCGTTTCCGTGACTCTCTCAGAGGCAGTAGTCATACCTAAATAACCCCATTAGATTTAGGTTCCATAATAGTCAGGATTAAGTAAAATACACATACGTTATACAAGTTTACTTACCACTCAGCTGCAGCTCGAATGCCGACAAAATACCACACTTTGATGAAGAACTTTTTGTGGGTTCTCTGACTCACCCCACTCACACGTATAATACTACGGCTGCAGTTGTGGTCTCCTCTTCGGCACGAGGCTGGTGACTGCTCTCAGCGGTCCGAAGTCGGAAGGAGCGTTCGGGGATTTGTACCCAGTAAGGTCGTGTCCAGAGACGCTGACTAAGTATAGGTTAGCTATACCAGTAACCACACCGGTGACCCCCCCCCCACCCTCCCCCCCCCCTCCCACCCGTCAGTTTGACTATTTCTGCACTCTCCCCAAGCAATTTCCAGGTAATTCAATTGTCCCGTTCGGCAGTCAAGTTAACAATGCCATTTTCCGGGGTAAACCTGCCTTCTGTCGCATTTACTACCTCCCCCCTCTGGGCTACAATTAATAATGCCACCCGCGCCGTCAACTACACTCGAGCCAAAAAGTTAAGCAACCTTCACTAACAAGATTTGTATTTCTTTAAATCAAGAATAATTTCATTACTAAATGGCATGTGCCTATTGCTTGACCTCTTAACTGTACACCTGAATAAACAAAACGCTATTCACTTGCAAAGCGTGCTGTGAGTAGATCTCACAATGACATATGTTGTAATTAAAAAAAACTAAAGTTTTGAAAACGGGTCTCTCATTGATTGTAAAAGCAACAAAACATGGCTAGACGGCGCAAGAGTGATGCCGAGAGGTGGCAGATTGTAGGGGCTGTTGCTGCAGGTGAATCTTACACCTCCATCGCTGCCAGACTGGGCATCACCAAGGGGGAGATCAGCCGCCTTGTGGTCAAACACAGAGTGACGGGCGAACTGACTCCGCAACACCGCCAACATCGGCTGCGATATGCCAGAGATCATGTTAACTGGAATGTGAGGCGTCTCCGGCGACTAATGTGGACGGACGAGAAGCGATTTTGCCTCTACAAAAATGATGGCCGGGACCGGGTCCGACGCAGACGTGGAGAGGCATTTCAGGAGGATTGCCTCAGGCTGGTGCCAGCACAAGGTCGGTGGTCCATCATGGTGTGGGCAGGCTTCACCTACAACCACAAGATCGACCTGGTTGTCATCCAGGGCACCATGACAGCCGCTAGGTACAGAGATAACGTCCTGCGTGACGTCATTCTCCCCTTCCAGCGAGCACACCCAGAAGAGAATTTCATTCTTGTTGATGACAATGCACCCGTTCATCGTGCAAGAGTCGTAATAGCATACAAACTGGCCAATGACATCACCACTATTGACTGGCCAGCTCGATCGCCTGATTTGAACGTCATCGAGCACACCTGGGACATGCTGCAGAGGGCTGTCAGGGCTCGGGAGCCAGCACCAAACACTTTAGCAGAGCTGGCTGATGCTGTCCGCGAGTAATGGACAAGGCTGGACCAGAACAAGCTGCGGCGGCTGGTGCGCAGCGTCCCCAACCGCTGCCGTGAGGTGATTCAGGCCAGGGGAGGGAGTACCCACTACTGAGGCCTGCTGTCGCAGTGGTAGGCTTTCTCGTGAATTTGATCAAAAAGACAATTGATCAAACTTTCTGTCATCACACACATTTTGCCTTGGTTGTTTGTTTTGTTACAGTACAACTGTTTGATTTCAAACTTTATTTTGTGAACTCTTGCCATTCAATTATTGACTTTTTTGTTTTTGTATAAAAGAAAATTTTGTTTAAGTCATTAAGCCCCATTTTTGGGGTGGGTAAAATGAAATTGAATGTGATTTCAGACTTACATAACAATAAATTGATTCCAATGAACGTGTTTGAATTAATTGAAAAATAAAGTTGTCAGTTCTGAGCATAACCCAGGGTTGCTTAACTTTTTGGCTCGAGTGTATCTCTCCACACTGGTTACAACAATTATACTTTACTAACATGTCACCCTTTTACAGCTTGGTTACTCAAGTCTTGACCTTTGACTCTCCGACTGAGCTGACATGGAATTTTTCTTCAGAAACCTGGTTGGATTTTCACATCCGCTTCTGTGATCATGTGCATGTGAATAATTCTCAGTTGAATCAGGCCTCCAAACCAGCTTGCCTCCAAACCAGCTTGCTTTCCATGTGAATGTGAACCGACTTGCACTATCTACGGGGCGTGCTGTCCCAGCAAAGATCCTCCTCTCCCGGACAATCTGCCCAAACCAGATTGGTTCACATGCAATAATCTTCGCGGTAAAATAGACTCTAGTTTTATGATGTCAGAGTATTACTAGAACATTCTGGTGAAGGTAAAGATATTAGCCAAAAAGTTGCAGTTTCTCACAAGGGTCACCAACAAGCTGCAGCCCACAATCTGTGTACAAATCCAGACACGAGAACACGAAACAGCGTCACGTCCTATGTAGATCTCAGTCATGGCATCATCTTCAAAAACAAATTCTCTGCCATCTGCAATGGATACAATAATATATCAGATGCAATAATTCTGCCTCGTCTAGAGACTTGTACGGACCTGAAGCAAGCCCCATGGAGTTATCACTCCAATGTATTCATTATCAAACTATCCATCAGTTATCGTCCGAGCTGGATCTTTTCAATGCTGCCCTGGAATATGAGAGCCTCACCTTGAAATTAAGTCATGTGATCGTCACTGGCATGAAAAACCTTGTAGTTTAGAGCAATAGTTCAAATACGTTAAAGTATGAACTTTGCCATAACCTGGCAGATGCGTATGTCAGAATTTTTGGCAGCCAGAACGTTTTCTGCCACTTGTGCACCGGCAAACAACTATATCACGGGCAATGCTTTGTCGGCGACGATTCTATTGTCATCCCAGGCGAGATCGAAGAACAGGGCTTTAAGTCACCAATTTTACTCCTGCTTGGTGGGTCTTCGTTTGCTTCGTGTCAACCTGTCTCCTGCAGCCTGCTGAATCTGACTGTGAGCATTTTTATGAATGGCAGAGTCCTGAAGTAAGTAAGATTTGATAACCTTCCTCTCTCTCTCTCTCTCTCTCTCTCTCTCTCTCTCTCTCTCTCTCTCTCTCTCTCTTTCTCTCTCTCTCTCTCTCTTTCTCTCTCTCTCTCTCTCTCTGCAATTCAGCATGTGAACACAAAGAGAACATTTATTATATTTACTACAAAGTAACAAAACAGCAATGGAATAAGAAAATACACCGGAGGACCCTCTTGCAGCCAACAATATTAAACTAATTCTGACTAAACACTTGGATTTTATACTGTCACTCGCCCAGAAGAAATGTGAGATGCCCGTCGACTGTGTCAGATATGATAGGCAAATCTACTTCAGTTTACTGACGTTCCCTTGCATTGTAGAGAATTTCAACTTGAGAATGCGAGAAGAGGTCAGACCTGACGAGTTATGCTGTGTTGAAAAGCAGAGAACCGGTTTGGCACAATTCTCTCATTTTCACAAATTATTGGGCCACATTTGTGAAGGAAAGAAACAGCCTTACAATTACTTCAGGATCCATGACTTCAATTATTCAATTATTCCTTTTTCAGCAATTAATTCTTGGGCAGCCATAACTTTAATATTTGTCTCTACTGTTCACCTCTGCCTTATAAACAAAAAGTCTCCGCACACACGCACGCACATAACCACATGCATGTTTTTTTAGATAAAATTATGCACTTTTACAAACCAGAATTATAAAAAAACATGGGCCAACAGGAAGAGAGATCCACTTTTAAAACAAACTGTCCAGCTAAACAGCACGAGGAAACACAATTAACGGACACGCCTGTTTACATATCATCAATCAGTACCAAACAGAGAGGAGAACAAGAAAAGAGACTCCTGTTTACGCCAAATTGTCCAAACATATAAAAAAAGAAACACTCACGCAGCTGTCACTTATGTAATGGTGACAAAACTTTTCTCCCTTGTCACACCCGGATCCCTTTCACCCTATCACAGTCAACACTTCCAGAATTACTGCGAAATGGTGCATGTAATTAGTACCTCACCAGAGGATGTCAATTTGCCCAATGTTAATAGGCTATGAAGAGCATATAGCCTAATTGTTCACTTTGAATATAGTGTGAACGTCTCCTATCGAAGTCGCAAGTGCGCTGTAACAATCTGATGATAGTACTGTCACCTCTTGAATAAAGAACTGTCAGTACCTACTGACCTATATGTAGTAAATCTCACCTTCCAGCCTCGCTTGTTGTTTAGTTCTGTGTTTGTCCCGTAAACGACATCAAATGCGTCGTAGATGAAATCCTCACAGGTTTACTGCATTGTTCTATCTACATTTCCTTTCATGTGTTTTATTCGCTCTTAATGCACTCGTTGGGGTTTCTGCTGTTGTGTTGCTGCACTTCGGCGTGAGTGATTTGATTGGACCAGATTCTCCGCATAAATCAGAGCACAAAAATACACAAGCTCTTGTGCATCTCCACAATTGTCGGTGTCACATCTGTCGTATCCAAATGTGTAGATTGGAGACCACTAGCTTCATTAATGTCAGTCCCTCATTGGCGCCAGTCCTTCATTGAGGAGTGGACATGAAAAAGAACAAGAAGCAAAATTAATGCGTTTGCTGTCAATTGTTGCTGTGACAATAGGCAATTGTCTGTCTAAGTTACAGGTCAACAGTTCTAGTACCCCTGTCTAGTTAGTTAGAACCGGATGCACAATAACATATTATATTATATAATGAACCGTAGTGCAGGGAAATAGTGTGACAGCGTGCTCGGTTAGACAAACTTGTGTCACAGTATTTCTGCCACCTTTCATGGAATAGGAGTAAGTTTTGCATGAATTCAAACAAGTTCAACATCTACCAGATCAGGCTTTTCTTGTCCAGTGGCAAAGCTGAGTTTTCGGGGAAAGTCTGGTGATGCAGGATATCCTAGAACTGTCAACATTAAGACACTACGCGTTTTCCGTCATGTAGAATTATAGCAATTCCGAAATAACACATACTGACTGAGGACTTGCCAGGTTTTTCATCCGTTGATTAAATTCAAACCCTGACATGGCCAATAGACAACATCCTGCGTTTATTCTTTTCATATTCTTCTACGTTACTCTGGTCTGGAGTTCTGAATTTCCGACTCCACTGAGATGGCATCCTTCTTCAGAAACCTGGTTGGATTTTCACATCCGCTACTGTGGTCATGTGTGTGTGAATAATTCTCGGTTGAATCTAAATCCATCGTCCATTTGCCCTAGACCAGCTTGCTTCCCATGTGAATGTGAACCAACATGCACCATCTACGGGACGTGCTGTCCCAGCGAAGATCCTCCTCTCCGTGTGGACATACAAGAAATTCCTGTCTCAGGCAATTTGCCCAGACCAGACTGGTTCACGTGCACTAATCTTCCTGGAAAAATAGATTCTATTTTTATGATATCAGACTGTTATCTCAAACATCCTGGAGAAGGTGAAGATATTAACACAAAACGTGCAGTCTCTGATGAGAGCCACCCAGATACTGCTGCCGACGATCTGTGTACAAATCCAGACACAAGAACACTAAACGATGTCACGCCCTATGTAGATCTCCGTCATGGCGTCATCTTCAGAAACAAATTCTGTGCTATCTGCAATGGATACAATATCAGATACAATAATTCTGCCTCATCTAGCAACTTGTACGGACCTGTAGCAAGCCCCATGGAGTTATCGATCCAATGTCTTCATTATCAAACTATGTATCAGTTAACGTCAGAACTGGACCTTTTCAATGCTGCCATTGACTATCCGATGGACAATGATTGTTCAGTTGATTTCATTTCGCCAAAACCTCACCTTGAGACTAAATCATGTGATCCTCATTGGCATGAAAAACTTGACGTTCAGTGCAATACTTCAAATAAATTACTGTATGACCTTTGCCATGACCTGACAGATCCGTATCTCAGAATTTTTGGCAGCCAGAATGTGTTCTGTCACTTATGTAGCGGCAAACATCTATATCATGAGCAATGCCAGTTCGACATTCCGGGTCGGTACCCAGAATTTATAGAAAAAAAAGAACCCGGCATTAAGTCACCAATTTCTCTCTTGCTTGCGGTGTTTTCGCTGCAACGTGACCTTTCTCCTGTTGAATCAGAATGTGAAAATTCTTATGAATGGCAAAGCCCTGAAGTAAGTACGTTTAAAGATTTGAATACCCCCCCCCCCACCCTCTCTCTCTCTCTCTCTGTCTCCCCCCCCCCCTCTCTCTCTTTCCTCTCTCTACGAAAAGTGGCCATTATCGTGCCGACGCGCCGTATAACCCAAACTCTCAATTTCTCTCTCTCTCTCTCTCTCTCTCTCTCTCTCTCTCTGTCTCTCTCTCTCTCTCTGTCTCTCTCTCTGTCTCTCTGTCTCTCTGTCTCTCTGTCTCTCTCTCTCTCTCTCTGTCTCTCTCTCTGTCTCTCTGTCTCTCTCTCTCTCTCTCTCTCTCTCTCTCTCTCTGTCTCTCTCTCTGTCTCTCTGTCTCTCTCTCTCTCCTCTCTCTCTCTCTCTCTCTCTCTCTCTCTCTCTCTCTCTCTCTCTCTCTCTCTCTCTCTGGCATCCAAGTCTCTTATTTTATCACATGGAGAACATTAAACCCAAAGTACACAAAAAAAGGCAATGGAATGAAAAAAGAAACCACGCCTGCAGCCAGCAATATTCCTACCTGGTTCGAAATAGACACCAACTTCTATGCTGTCAGTCGTTCAAACCAAATGTTTCATGTAAGCTGCTCTTCGACTGCGTCAGATATGGTGGACAAGTGTGTTTCAATTTACTGACAATATTTCCATGGCGGTGAGCACTTCAGAGTATTTCATCTTGAAAGAGTTTGGAAATATCACAAAAGGCATGGGCACAAGTTACTGGAGTATGCGAGAGCAGATTGGGGTCAGGCCTGACATTGTTTTTGGGCTGCAAAGTAGAGAACTAGTCAAATCCAAGCTTGGATGCAGGGAAAAAAACATTGAAGTGAAAGGCAGATGAATACACTGTCTCCGTGAATACGGGATTGATATAGTCATTATCATGTGTTACATTTAACTATTTTGGCGTATACGGCATGTCTGAGACTTTCTGGCTTATCCAAGGTACTGTAAACCCAATGGAATGGAAAAAGAAAATCATCTGATGTCGATTTTTACAGATCATTAAAAAAGTGGAGTGGAGAAGAAGGCAAAGCGGTGGTGAAAAATGGCAAGAAATGATATTAAGATTTAGACGTCCATGCAGAATTAAATTTGCTGGAATTAGATACAAAGAAAAAGTTGCAAAGTTTCGTGACAATCTTTTTTAATGCATGATATTTAGCACCAGTATAGTAGCTGAAAGCTCAGTATTTGCATAGGTGCAGGAGAAGAATTAAAGTGACAATATTAATAAAAATTTCCTCCGCCTCCAGGCAGGGAGGAGGCAGATACTGAAATCGAGACAATGATTGTTAGGTCCAAACTAGTGGGTAAATTTTTGTTTCGTTTTCCCATCAGTTCCAGCAGAAATACCGAGTGGCGTCAATATTGTTCCGCTAAAAGGCTGTAGTTGTCTGGAATATTTATTGCGCGCCAGAAAACGTCCGGTTTAGTTTCCCTTCGCCGTGTGCAGATTTTTTGTTTCCTTTGTTTTGTTTTCTTGCCGAATTTAATATTTGTAATCGGGTTTACAATTATTATTAAGGCCTCTTTCCATGAAACATTTTTCCACTGGTACGCATTGCACAATTACGGAGAAAGGTGGAATGTAACAAGTACCCCACTAGAGGATCCGATTTCCCAATGTTAATATGCCTCGTAAGTGCATACAGTTAAACACAGTGTGGAAGTCACACGGGGAGGACTCAAGTGAGCTATAACAGTCTCATGGTATTATTGTTAAAGAACTGTCGAATTGTAAATCTCAAGCCCCTCCCCCCCCCCCCCAACCCCCCACCCTTTTTTCTTCTCCAACTGACTTTCTTGTTGTCTAGTTTCTGTGTTTGTCCCATAAAACGATATCAAATGTGTCGCGGGTGAAATTCTCACAGTTTTACTACACTGTTCTACCTACAGTTTCTTTCGGCAATTTATTAGCTCATTGGGGTTTCTACTGTTGTGTTGCTGCTCTTTGGCGTGAGTGATTTGTCTGGACGAGATTCTCAGTATAAATCAGAGCACAAAAAACACAAGCTGTTGTCTATCATGTCGTACGACACAATGATACAATAAAACTCAAAGGAAATGGGGAGACAAATTAAGCTTTCGGTATTTTAACCTTCATATTCGTTTCTGTATCATTTCTTGCGCAAGGGTTTGCTACATGCAACCTTTATTTTTTGCCATAATTATTTGGACTTTGTCTCAAGGCTTGCTGTGACCCCACTGATTTTCTTTGGTTTTCATAATATTTCGTTGATTGTGTCCAGATCTTTAGATCCGAGAGTCATAAACTTCATTGACTTAAGGTCTTCCTTGACGAGTGAATGTAAACAAGGATGAGAAGCAATATGCGTGAATTGTTAGTTTTAAACTATGAGCGTGCCGTTGTTATTGCAGCACCGTACTTAACATTGTGGTGCCGTACGCCAGGGTATGGACTGTTGTATTTAGTATGCCAAATGAGCTAAAAAAAAAAAACAAACACCAAGAAACTGATGGTCATAATTACTCTCTACTGGCATTCCCTGCAGTGTTGGCATTAGGCAGTTTTTTATTGTCTACGTTACAATTCCAGTATCCCAGACCTCTGTCTAATTAGTAAGAACCGGATACACAATAACATATTATGAACCTTAATGCAGGAAAACTGTGTGAGAGCGTACTCGGTATGGCAAACTTGTGTCACAGTATTTCTGGCACCTTTCATGGAATAGGAGTAATTTTTGCATGAATTCAAGCAAGTTCAACATGTGCCAGATGAGGTTTGTCTTGTCCAGTGTCAAAGCTGAGGATTCGGGCTTATGCAGGACATCCTAGAACTGTCGACATCAAGATATGAAGCGTTTCCCATCATGGAGAATTACAGCAATTTCAAAATAACACATATTGACTAAAGACTTGCCAGGTTTTTCGAGCGCTGGCTACATTCACAACCTGACATGGCCAAGAGAGAACATTTTGCATGTATCCTTTTCAGTTTCTTCTTCGTCACTCTAGTCTGGAATTTTGAACTGACCTGGCATCCTTGTTCAGAGGCCTGGTTGGATTTTCACATCCGCTACTGTGGTCAGGTGTGCGTGAATAATTCTCGGTTGAATCGACTTCCAGGGATCTCTTGCCAAAAGCCAGCTTGTTTCCCGTGTGAATGTTAATCAACATGCACCATCTACGGGACGTGCTGTCCCAGCAAAGATCCTCCTTTCCATGTGGACATACAAGAAATTCCTATCCCGGACAATCTGCCCAAACCAGACTGGTTCACATGCACTAATCTTCCCGGAAAAACCGACTTCATTTTTATGATATCAGGCTGTTATGTAGAACATTCTAATGAAGGTAAAGATATTAACAGAAAGACTGCAGCTCCTCACATAGGTCACCCAGACGCTGCTACTGACGAACAATGTACAAATCCAGACACGGGACACTAAACGATGTCAGGCCTTATGTAGATCTCCATCATGGCGTCATCTTTAGAAACAAATTCTGTGCCATCTGCAATGGATTCAATATCAGATACGATGATTGTGCCACATCTGACGGACCTGTAGCAAGTCCCAATGGCGTTATTGATCCAATGTCTTCATTATCAAACTCTATATCACTTGACGTCAGAGCTGGACTTTTTCAATGCTGTCATTGGCCATCAGATGGACAATGAGTATTCAGTTGATTTCAATCCACCCACGTCTGATCTTGAAACTAAGCCATGTCTTCCTCGCTGGCATGGGAAACCTGACGTTCAGTGCCAGACTTCAAATAAATTACTACTAGATGAGCTACCGGGCATTGCCCAGAATAAACAATCATGTCCCACCCCCCCCCCCCTCTCTAGTATAATAAAAGTAATAAACTACAGTCTTGCTTCAGAAATATCATAAAAACCACATAAAAACTGTCGGGTCGCAGCAGGGCCATAAGCAAAGTCAAAATTGGGCAAAAAGAAAAGGTTGTATGTTGCAAAACCCCGCGTGAGAAATAAAACCCAAACAATACAAAGGAAACTAAAGAGAAGACAGAAAGACTCATGCGCACCACAACATTACGCACCAAACTGAACGCTTGATACGGTTACTTTTTATGGCATACACCATATATTACGAAACAAACATGCAAATATACAGATGTTACATAGCAATAAACATTGTTATTTTTAAAAAATACATGCTTGAAGTAAACAACTTTTAATTATAGCCATCATCTTCCTTATCTCAATTGCCACCTTCCTGCCAAATTTAAGGCCTGAAGCGTGTATAGTTTGGTCAGTTAGTCATGCCAAAGGTTGCGAGTTACTGAAATATAAATTACTATATGACCTTTGCCATGACCTGACAGATCTGTATCTCAGAATTAATTTCAGCCGGAATGTTTTCTGTCATTTACGCAGCGGCAAACATCTATATCATGAGCAATGCTATGAAGTTGCCAATTTAGAAAGAGTAATAATAATAATAATAATAGTTCGTCCATCAGGTATGATGATGACCTTAACAACACCAGAGGAATAAAGAACAGAAATTGTTGAGAATTTCAACACATGGACAATAAAGAGAACTAAAGGACACAGAGGACAGAATGGAAAGACTGTTCTTTCATGACTTATGGCTTCTCATGTGACTGATAAGTCCTATTTTTGCCCTGCAGACCCTTCCGCATAAATGACAAGAGTGCTCCGTTGGTTCAGTACCACTGGGCCTTTTCTTGCGCCGTTCTCTTTTTTTGATAGCCTGCTGGACTCTGTCAGCTTCCCATGCTTTGCTGCCTCTGGTAAGGGCCGCCCTCCAATTTGTACGATCAAGCGAGAGCTTTTTCCCACTCACTCACATCAATGGCAAAGGCCTTCAGTGATTGTTTGAGAGTGTCTTTGTAACGTCTCTTTGGGGCCCCAACATTCCTCGTTCCATTGGAGAGCTCAGAGAAGAAGATTTGCTTAGGGAGTCTGGAGTCGGGCATTCTGACAACATGTCCTGCCCAACGTAGCTGAATTTTTTTCAGGTGGCAGAAGATGCTCAATTCCTTGGCACGATTGAGGACCTCAGTGTCTGGAATTTTATCCTGCCATTTGATCCTTAGGGTCTTTCTAAGGCAGGCCAGATGAAAGTGATTTAGCTTTCTGGCATGCGATTGGTACACTGTCCAGGTTTCAGCCCCATAGAGTAGGGTGGGAAGGACCACAGCATTGTACACTTTCAGCTTAGTGTCTGTGCGAATGCCGGCAACATCCCACACTCTCTTTCGAAGCCTGCCAAATGCAGAGCTGGCTTTGCTGATTCTTGAGAGAATTTCAGTATCAACACGAGCCGTGGAAGACAGTGTACTGCCAAGATAGGTGAAGTTCTCCGACACCTTCAGAAGACTGTCATGGACTTTGATATTTGGGGTCACAGAATACTTGTCGTCTGGAGTAGGCTGATGGAGCACTTCCGTCTTCTTTGTGCTTATTGTGAGGCCAAAGTTGTCACAGGCACTAGAGAACTTATCAACACAGTTTTGCATGCTATCCTCATCGTGTGCCAGAAGTGCACAATCATCAGCAAATAGTAGGTCACAGACTTGAGTACTTTTGGTTTTGGTTTTTGCCTGAAGTCTCCTGAGGTTGAATAGACTGCCATCAGTTCGGTACTTGATGCTTACCCCTTGAGGAGGAGAGCTAAAGGCTTCTTGTAGCATTGCAGAGAACATGATGCTGAACAGAGTTGGGGCTAAGACACAACCCTGTTTTACCCCATTTGTGACAGCAAAGGGCTCTGAAACACTGCCGTTGCTTTTGACTGCAGCTTGCATGCCATCATGAAACTGGCGCACTATTGTGATGAATTCGGGTGGACACCCAAACTTCGCCAAGATTTTCCAGAGGCCTTCACGACACACTGTGTCAAATGCTTTTGTGAGGTCAACAAATGTGATATACAGCGCTTTATTTTGTTCCATGCATTTTTCCTGAATCTGTCTGGCAGCAAAAATCATATCCGCCGTTCCCCTCTCTTTACGAAAGCCACATTGGCTCTCGGGAAGCAAGTCATTTGACGAGAGGTGATCAAGAAGGCGATTCAGAAGCATTCTTGCCAATATTTTGCCAGCAATTGAAAGTAGAGAGATTCCCCGATGGTTGTCACAGACTTGGCTGTCCCCTTTGTTTTTGTACAGATGGATGATTGAAGCATCTTTGAAGTCCTGTGGCAGCTTCCCTGCTTTCAACATATGATTGAACAACTCGGTCAACCTTTCAATAAGCTTTTCTCCACCGAAGGCATACACCTCAGCAGGAATTGAATCCACGCCTGGTGATTTGTTAAAGGACATCTGATTTGTGGCAGTTCGGGTCTCATTTGCTGTGAATGGCTTGGCAAGAGCTGCATTAATAGGAGTCTGAGGGAGGCGGTCAATGGACTCAGTATTTATATTTGATGGCCGATTTAGCACACCTCCGAAATGTTCTGCCCAACGCTGAATTATGGCATTCAATTCAACAATGCGTGTTGAACCATCTGACGCAAGAAGTGGCGTAGTGCCAGAGCGGGATGGTCCAAACACAGCTCGGAGGCTCTCAAAGAACTTTCTAGTGTTGTTTGTGTCGGCATATTTCTGAGTTTCTCTTACTCGCTCTTCAAGCCAGTCATTTTTCATTTTCCTCAGCTTCTTCTGGAGTACACCCTTACATGCACGCAGTGCATCAGCTTTTGCTGTGGAAGAGGGGTCACTGCAGTGAGCTTGGATGAGACTATTTTTTTCTTTGATGAGCACTTTGATTTCATTATCATTATTATTGAACCAGTCCTGGTGCTTGCGGACAGGAAAACCAACTGTGCTGCTGGCGCAAGAGTGTACAGTCGTATTTAGGTCAGTCCAGCTCTGTTCAATGTTCTCAGGGTCAAAAGTCACGCAATCCAATTTTGAGGAGAGTTCTGATGAGAGCTCGCTCTGTTTCTCAGCTGAGCAGAGTTTTGAAACATTTAGGCGTTTAGGTGGCGCTTTCCCGTGAGGGCGTCTATTGCGCCTCAATGTTAGTCTGAGCTTGCAAACAATGAGTCTGTGGTCAGTTCCACACTCGGAACCACACATCGCCTTTGTTACAAGGACATCCTTTCTGTCAGTCTTCCTCACAATGACATAGTCTATGAGATGCCAATGCTTTGAGCGGGGATGCATCCATGACGTTCTGTTTCTCACGGGGAGACTAAAATTTGTGTTGGTAATGAACAGGCCAAATTCAGCGCACAAAGTAAGTAAGCGCAACCCATTGTTATTGCATGAACCAACTCCATGAGGGCCCAAAACATTTGGCCACGCTGAGATTTCGGAGCCAACCCTAGCATTGAAGTCCCCCAAGAGAATCAGCTTATCAGCTGCCGGGACAGAGCATATGACAGATTCTAGATCAGAATAGAACTTGTCTTTGGCTTCATCTGGGTTTGTCATGGTGGGCGCATATGCGCTAATGAGGGTGGCTGACTGGCTTTTCCCAACTGGGATCCTGAGTGTCATTAGCCTGTCATTTATTTCAATTGGCATGGACTGCAAGTTTCTGACAAGGTCATTTTTAATTGCAAACCCAACACCATGCTGTCTCGGTTCGACTGCACCCTTGCCTTTCCAGAAGAAGGTGTATCCACCACTGAGCTCTTTGAGTTGGCCACTATCAGGGAGTCTGGTCTCACTGAGTGCCACTATGTCCAGGTTGTACCTGCTGAGCTCAATGGCAATAAGTGCAGTGCGTCTTTCTGGGTTGTTTGAGTTGTCCTGTAGTGTGCGTATATTCCAGGCTCCTAGCCTGAGTAAGCTGAATTTCTTTTTGTTTCGACCGCAAAAAGGGATCCCCACTGGTCGCGGTATACCAGTCAGGGTGATGTGAAGTGGGCTTTCTTTAGGGCACCTTTTCTAGCCCCTTCCTCAGTTGAGGTGAGCAGTGCTATCCTTAAATAAGGCTGCTCAGCTACTGTGGGTGCTGCCTCCCCACGCCTCCACTTCAATCGACGATGAAGCGACCATAGCCCACAGCCACCAACGTGTAGGTCTGTGCTAACAGCTTCCAGTCTATCCAAACCTGCTGCCACCGCACTCGCCCATCGCTGTTGGAATTTTGAGAGGAAAGAAGACGAGACAAAGATGAAAGAAGACGAGGTGAGTGTTAAGACTGGCGCAAAGAATTTGTTTATAGTGAGAAAGAGCTGCGCAAACATCAGACTCACTCTCTCGCCTGGACACAACTTATCCAAGTGGCAAGACAGGGTCAAGACGACTGGAAATGTATCCAGGTGCAGGAGGATGCCAGAGGGACAGTCATATTGCCTGACCGGCTGCCTGTAGGCTACTCCACAGCCTCGCAGTCCCAACTGACTAAGGTGAAAGACCCAAACCAAAGAACACCAATACTGGTGGATGCTCTGTGTCACGATATCCAGGCCAGAGTGACGGTATATTGCCATCTGCCCTATCAATCAACCACTGGCCTGCTGCCGCCAGCTTCGAAGCTGCGTCCGGGAAGTTTGCTCAATTCTTCGTCTGTGATTTAGGCAAACAAGCCTATGACCACACCGCTACCGGGGGCCAATATGAAGGACTCAAGTACTGAGGGTCACATTGTGCCCTAGCATGTGGCCGTTGGGTTAGATGAAACCTCCTCCGCCCTGGCCGTTTGCACCGACAGGTGCACGCCCACTGATACCATGCTAGCGTACCAGTTCATGAAACAGGTTGTACTGGATTACATGTTACCAGTAGCAGATTTTTCTGACCTGACGACCAAGAGTAGATACCAAAGAAAACCCCAAAGCTACCTTGAGTCACCAATTTGTCTTTTGCTTGGGGCGTCTTCGCTGCGTCGTGACATTTCTCCTGTTGAATCAGAATGTGAAAATTCTTATGAATGGCAGAGACCTGAAGTAAGTATGTTTAAAGATTTGATTACCCCCCCCCCCCTCTCTCTCTCTCTCTCTCTCTCTCTCTCTCTCTCTCTCTCTCTCTCTTTCCTCTTTTTCGGCAGTTTGTTATTTTATCTCACAGGCATCTATTAGAAGAATAACAAAACATCAATGGAACGGATGGGAAATGAAAATACACGTGAAAAGCCACATGTGGCCAAAAAACATTCGTATCTTATTCTATGAAGACACTTAAGTTCTTTGCAGTCACTTGCTCAGAAAAATAATAATATCAACAACAAAAAAAGTTAATAAAAAATATTGTTCGGACATTCATATTTGACCCGCTCGATTGGCGCACCAACCATTAATTTGTTTGACAGATCAATACCACCAGCGCATTCTGTGTTTACACCTATTACGGCAGTAGAGTTCGGTCTTTTCGTCATTACAGTTTATGGAGATTTCAGCTTCTGAGTATGAATTTAGAGGAAGCATTTCGACACGATAACGGCCACCTTGTCATAGGAAGAAGCAAGACGAAAGACAGAATATAAAAGAACTAGTTGACCTACCGGGCATTGCCCGGAATAAACAATCATGTGTTCTCCCCCCCCCCTCTCTCTCTCTCTCTCTCTCTCTCATAAATAATAAAAGTAATAAACTACAGTCTTGCTTCAGAACTCATGCGCACCGGAACACTACGTGTCAAATTGAACGCTTGATACGGTTACGTTTTATGAAATGCAGGGTACTATATATTACGAAACAAACATGCAAAAATACAGATGTTACATAGCAATAAACATTGCCATTTTTAAAAAATACATGCTTGAAGTAAACAATTTTTAATTATAGCCATCATCTTCCTTATCTCAATTGCCACCTTCCTGCCAAATTTAAGGCCTGAAGAGTGTATAGTTTGGTCAATATCTCATGCCAAAGGTTGCAAGTTACTGAAATATATAATAGATGATAGGACAGAAGGAGTCCCTACCAAAATGGCCCACCAACGATCCGCTGTGGAGATAATTTAACCCTTTATATTAGTTGATTGCCGGCACATGAAACATTAAACCGGCAGTTTTAGGGACAGCGACCATGGCGGATTAGCGTCTCTTTTCAGCGCTGCAGGATGTCTCATCTGAAATGGTGTTTAACTTGTCCCACATTATAAATGAACGACACACTCTCAGATCTACTAAAGTATTGACGATCATTTGTTTCCAAGCATTGTTAATTTATCCATGCTTGCATTAGAACTGGTCCCTTGTTAAAACAGACCTTTCAGCTGATGGGTTGATCTTTTTTTTTTTACGCGGCAGCAACGTGCGAAATCAGGCCGAAACTGTTATCAAACGGGCCGACAATCAATGGTTCTTCAGCATGCCGGCAAGGCAATGTAATTGTACTGTCTCTATGAGATGTCATCGCTTCAAATCCGACCATTTATATTTCTTATAAAATGTGTGGTCTTTGCTTGTCATGTTTCACATGTCATCTCTGACATTTCATCTGTGACATATCACTATGTCACGTGTCATTTCTCACAAGTCATATCACACCTTATCTCTCTCATGGCGTCATTATCTCGCATGTCATAATCTGGCATATCCAAGGCTGACCGTGATCACTTAATCACCCTGTATGGAGTTTGGACATCGGCACGGAGCAGGGCGAGTCAAATCTGTTTTGCATCGGTTTTGAATCAGACACGCCCTTCCTTTGAATCAACCAACGAGACAAACTTGTTTCAGTTTCACTAGTGGGTGTGGTCCCATTTACCTCCATAGTTCACAAAACTGAGGCAAAACAGAACACTAATGGCCTGAAAGGGCAAACCTAGAATAAAGGTTTAATCCTTTGTCTCCTTTTGCCACAAAACTGTGGTCATGACAGGCCAAACTGGATGGAACACTGAAGGTTTGAGCCGTCCATATGCGCTTTACTTGGCAGTTGTGACCGTTTGCGTGATTTTTGCAAAGGCTTTACTCAAGGGCACGTGCTGCTATAAAAAAAAAAGTTTCATATAGTACATATTTTTACATCATACGTCTGTCCACTGGGTTGCTAGGACATGATAAATGAACAATTTTCCCCCCTTTATTACGTAATAATAGCATCGGCCATAATGGACATTTTATCATACATTTCTATTTTTCCTATAAATTCTGTATTTTTTTTTAAATCAATTATTCTGAAACTTGGCATATGATAATTTAGGACATACATAAATCTTTGTATAGAAGGGTTTTGAAATTCATTTATCCTGCCTCTCATGATTCACTGGAACAACTTGCTGATTCATTTTTTAATATTAATTTTCCTTCTTCATTCAAATAATATTAAAACAAAAATGGATAGAGATATTGCAGTTTTGCCCTGAACAAATGTGCGATTTACATTGACAAAACATCTGTGCAAATTTCAGCTTATGTGGACCGAAAGTAAAAAAGTTATAGGATTTTCTGCTGAATATATCAATTTTGAGAAAATCATTGAAGGGTCACAAATTTCCTATTACAATAGTATCGTACTAAAAATGATATATCGGTACCAATTTGAACCCCAAAAGCGCAAAGTGTCGTAACTTTTGCACACTGTGCCAGATTTTTAAAAAATGGATTAAAAGAAGCCAAAACCGAAGTTTTTCAAAAACTGAGAATTTTGATATTCTTTAGGAGCACTTGCGCCATCTTCCCCTCTACCACTCTGTTAGGCGAGTGCTGTCGACCCGGCCTGCCTGGTCTGCCAACTAACCTGTCAGCAGTACATGTTTCTGTAGAGAAGGATCAATTAAGGACATGCATAATATGGTGCAATATTTTCCTGTTTTTGTCTTTTTACTTTTTTGTTGAGGTTTCTCTGCCCAAGGAAATCTCCAGCTCATGTGATTTGAAACTAAAATCCCAGAAATCAGACGGAACTCCTTAAATTTATGTTTTATGCTTACTAGTAATTAATTCAAAAACAACATCAACAAACTTGTGTTTTTGTTGGTTACACATTTCATTTTATTACCTAATGCACACCCAAATCCACAACAAGAACACCCTCTCTTTAACATCTCGGGTCCCCAGATCTATGATGTGTTGACAACCGTACCCCACTTCCCCTTCTCCCGAATGAGAACTATCCCTACCCCTACCTTCCCGCCTGTTTCATTTCACTGGTCCAGAAAAACCATTAACTGATCATTGTTGGTTAGATGATCTGGTAGGGCTTCATTTGGATTGGTCCTGGATGGGAAGCGTGGATTCCGCTGGGTATAAACATTTACCGTCTTCTTTCATTATTTATGGTTTTCCTCCCAATACATCCCTGGCGCTTTTTTTCCAGGACCGACGGGTTATAGTCCTTGTTTCAGAATCGTCTTCCGAGCCCCATGCCCCTATCCGCTTCCACCATTCTATGCCCCCCCCCCCCCCAAAATCGTCTGCAAAAATATCTGCTTCTGAAGCCAGGAAGGTCAACAGTAGGTGGAGCATTATGGTCTCGGGGAAACGGTGTAGGCTTACTCGGAGGTTTTGAGGACAAGTGGCAGTTCTCTCTACGGCCCTGGGTGTAAGTAGGGTAAATGACTCTAGTAACATGTTTGCACCGACCACACCAGAATCATTATGTTGGCATCCAGCCGAGTGCCCTCAGTGGAACAACTTTGTAGTTCACTAGATCACACGCCATTCTCTGCCCAAGTTGCTCTTTTGTGTTTTGGCGCTTCAGAACGACTGACAGCTTTTGCTAGACTTAAACAGATGGCGCTAGTGAAGCAGTGTTGTCTTTTTCATTTCACTGAGGCGGTTTAATGCTGTGTTTGTGGAACAACTTTGTAGTTCACTAGATCACACGCCATTCTCTGCCCAAGTTCCTCTTTTGTGTTTTAGCGCTTCAGGACGACTGACAGCTTTTGCTAGACTTAAACAGATGGCGCTAGTGAAGCAGTGTTGTCTTTTTCATTTCACTTGTCGCGATGTGGGTTAGATGGGGATAATAATTCGACTGACACTCTTTCGAGGTCCGCTCCCACAATCGACGAACACACAAAAAAAAATACTTGCACTCTAAAAACTAAATAAATCAATTGCTTTGATTTTTAGCAGAACTGTAGGGCAGTTTAATTACAGGAATTAATGTAACAAATATAAATATAAATATAAATATCAATTCAAAGGCAACTGAATCTAACTAATGAAACTACAGCTTTCTATAAAGACTAAAAGACTAACTTATTAACTACTTGCAGGTCATATGAGTTAGATGCCAAATAGAATCCGCGCACGTGGCGACGGATATAACAGTTTAAATTCTATTAATTCAATGATACATGTTATGATATGGACATTTCCTCTAGACACGCCATGGAGAATGCTTGTACAACCATGCGTTGTCTGGCGGTAGCTCTGAAACTGTCTTCAAAAGTAAGTAGAACGGTTCACTTTCATCATTACAAATTAGTATGGACTCTCACCATGCGGCCCTCACTGGGAGTGAGAGCGCTGGATGTAAAAGCTGTGGGTTCATATCAAACCAAGTAGCTTAGGCTCTGGAGCTTTAAAACATCACGCTCCTCACAATATGGACTGCTCAACTGCGTCTCTATGTCTCTCATCTGGCTGAGGACTATCGCCGTCCACTTCGTAAATGGATTGTCTACATGTGGCCTCTAAGCTCTGCACGGGTTTAAATACTAAAGCTATATCTCGACCTTCCGTCCAGATTCATACATTTGATTGGTGCAGTCGCTTCAGCTCAGCCTGCAATATTAATTTATGCTTGTCATGGCCTTGCGCCAAAATCAAGGTCAATTTTACAGTCTAGACAAAATTTAAAATGCGAAACATTAACTACTAAAATCTTCAAACCCCGTGCTTTCTACTCTTATGCACGAATTTCCGAACGCCAACTAAGCGTCTGAATAAACTACCTTTACTCGCCCCTTATCTATGTTAATCAAAATCACGGGGTCGAGAACTGCTCTGTCATTCCTAGCTATACATTTATTCTGTCTCGCCCCTCCTTCTCTCCATCTATCAGAAAAAAGGTGTTTCAAAACAAACTGTTCACGAGAACAGCTCAAGGACAAATTACGCTGGTTATAATCAACAAGATCGTAAAAATTAACTCACTGACGTCGTGACCTAGCACGGCATTTATGATCCTAATGTGATCATGACACATCCCCCACCCCAGTGAAAACTTAGGGTTTGAACGACATAACTGTCTACTAACGTTGCTATGTAATAGTACTTTTGAAAGGGCTATATAGTAAAAAATATATCGTTACTGAAAGTCAAAAAAAAAAATTCTATGAACGTGCATTATCGGTGGACAATAGCATATGTATATTTATATGCGACGTTCTGTGATAATATATAATTATTGTAGCACTTAAGAATTAAAGTGATAAACTTCTCTCACACAGACATACCGTAAAGACTGAAATATTGAGCAACTAGCTCATCGCTTCATTGAGCGTAATTAATATATTCATAGAACATGAACGAACAATAGTTAATTAAAGTAATGGTATCCTGGCAGCAGTAGGTCTGGTCGCTCGGTTTGCCATTTTCTCATCTCATTGACCCGCAGACAAAGGCGTCAAGGTTGTCTGAAAAACTCAGGTCATGGTCAGGATGGACGCTAGTGGAAAAAGGAATCACATGGAAATTTTGAGAAAGAATGTCCATAATTGGTAGGACAATATAATGTGAAACCATCCACGGTCTCCGAAAAAGGTGAAAAATGCTCAACCTCAATGCTTAACAGTCTCTATATAAAATAGCAACATATTCTGGTTTATCAATTATAAATTTCGCCATAGTGAAGCTGAAATAACAAACGTCGACAAGATAATTAGCCTGACGTACTCTTTCAAAATCTGCGTAGCGCTCGTCTTGATTTAAGAATTATATAGCGCTTCTCGCATTCAACAATAATCTAAATCTCAATTAAATAACATTACACTTTAATCTATTTCTAATTATATCCAATCCGGGATAGATGAGATGACACGAAGCGACTGCATGTGAATTTAATGCGCTATCCCCTACGCAGGACACGCACCCGTCAAGTGTCACAGTCATCTCGGTATATAGTCAGAATCGGTTCAATTCAATATCCATATCGGGTATGTTCTTAGATAACTCATCCACTGACCGCATGGAGAGTTACAATCATAATCAGTATTCTTACTTGTCATATCTAGTATTACGTTAGATGGTCCACGAAACGCGGAAAACCATAGGCATAATCGGTTGTATAAAAAAACAACACCCTTCTCCACAACTTCTGAAAACGCGACCACGCAGTGTCCTCTGTTACCACTGCAAAAAACTCTCAAAACGCGAACACGCAGTGTCCTCTGTTACCACTGCAAAATATCTCAAAACGCGAATACTCCCTTCCTTACATAACTAGTCGGTCTTACACTGCCCGTCGGTCTTACACTGCCTGCGGCCTTACACTGCCCAGAGGCCTTACACTGCATCTCGGCGTCTTACACTGCCTGTGGCCTTACACTGCCCTGAGGCCTTACACTGCCCTGTGGGGCTTACAATGCCTGTAAGAAGGTTCAACAATAACACGCGAATACGCGGATACGCAGTGTACTACGTTAGCACTGCCAAACAGCTCTCAAATAATCGAAAAATACCAATATCATCCATCCCATGAGGCAATCTCATTATTGCTCTCCTCGGGTCGACGTCATACGCAGACGACTAAAAAAAAGTATACTCAATATATATAATTCACATAGCTCTTATATCGACATCACCTCGATACTGATGCAGACTCTTCCCATGAGACAAATTCATTGCTCTTCGGGCGGCAGCACCAGCCGACAATAAAATCAATACTCACTACTCATCACTACACAAAAAAAATCACCTCCCTAAACAGTCTAATACTGCCCTCTCGGGAGCTCGTCAATATAAAGACGAGATCGGTTATACATGACGCTTAATAAGCTCCATAGAACTGGCAGTGTGCTAACGGCACGGGTTCCAACTATTCAATAAAATCGTTACTCTCAATAACCAGATCAAATTACTCAATCAATGTGTCAATGTAGACACATGAGTTACTTAGGTGAAATAAGAAACAAAGGAATGTACCAACACGATAATGATAAAGGTCTAATGAAAAAAAATACACCAAACACGACGCTAGACAAACAAGAAAAGACGTACGAAAAAAGGTGTTTCAAAACAAACTGTTCACGAGAACAGCTCAAGGGCAAATTACGCTGGTTATAATCAACAAGATCGTAAAAATTAACTCACTGACATCGTGACCTAGCACGGCATTTATGATCCTAATGTGATCATGACATCACTAAGGCGGTTTAATGCTGTGTTTGTGACGGTGGTGGCACCTGCTTATGAGGAAAGTGTCCAGAGACCAGTTATTATGCTCGCCGAGAGTGGGCGGTGCCCGTGACCGGATTTAAACGGTATTTTAAGAGGTCAGAAGAAGGGAGTGTCTGATATTATCAATCTAGTATCTTTGGTTCGGGTTTAAAAGTGCGTCGGCACGAGACAGGCGACTTTACGCCTAATATGTTTTTAAGAATATTGCCATGGCTTTAATCTCAAAGCTTGATTGGGATTAACTTAAATGTCACAAATAAAAATATAACGGGAAACGTTTCTTAGCCCGAATATCTATGTTTCAGTGAAGGTCCTCAGCGAGATCTAGACAGCAAGCACTGTAGATGATACGGGTTCCTGTCATGGTTTGATTCTGTTTACGCATACACTGTTACATGATTTGAGTATATAAAGCCAAACTCTTGAGCTTTTCTGTGGCGACGTTTTTGTGTACTCTGATGGAATATGACATTTGCCAACAGCAGTTTCAGGAACACTGATGAAGTTTACTAACACCGAATATCATTTTTATACAGGATGATGTCTCAGTTCGTGGCTCTTGTGATAACATTTGCGTTGAGGCTGAAGTATGTGGGATGTGAATGGCAACAATTTCATTGGTTTCTCAACAGTTCTGGACTTGACTACAGCATGAACTATTGCCGACGTGTCTGCGATTTAACCGAGGAGATCGATGTCCTGGCCTGGGACCCCATTTGTTCTCCTTGTTCCTGCATTGAAACCTGTCCCATTTATGGCAACTGTTGTCCGGAGTTTGCGCCGACCTGGTCACAAAGTCTGTTTGATCAAGTAGACAAATTATACGAAACACGGTCAGAATCACAAGTGGGAAGAGGTGAAATTCCCATGGATCAATACAAATATTTTGACTGTGTTTTTCTGAACGATGACCGTGCACAGTTAGTGGTGACGAAATGTCCCAAATCTGAGCTGAATCAAACATTGGCGCAGCTATGCAGTCAAAATGTAACCCAGACGGTGGTGGGCTATACGCCTGTATCTCATGCTGGTACAGGTGTGACTTACAGGAATATTCATTGCCACAAATGTACTGGCAAATTTTTCAATGAATCGATGATTCTCCATGACGTAGACACTTACAACCATTATCATAAAGACCCCGCCGTATCACCCGCATCTAAGGATGACGACATTATTCCATGGAGCGTGAATATTTCCTGCCAGCACTACCAGACTCTATATCATCTGACATCAGAAGACGAGTTTCTCCAACAAGCGCAGAGACAGTCATTTGTCTGCACTGTAACCCTCAAAGATCCCGACAACATCCCCGCTCCTCAGGAATGTTTACCTCACTGGTACAGCGACACCAGATACTCCCAGTATACATCATGCAGTCATCCTGATCCCAGGCTTCTCCACTACTGTCTGCATATCCGACACCCTGCTTTCAGAACTAACTATAGAGAGGGATACAATTTGTTCTGTGCGCTGTGTGACGGGTACATTCCGCAGAAAAACTACAAAGACAAGGGATTCTCACCACCACCACCAACAGTTAGGACATCAGTCTTCGCAAGCACTTTTGCCCCCACAGGAAGACCCCGACCCCCGCCGCCGCCCCCGTTATCCCTTCTCCTGGGTATAAGGACCAGATACGGAAGCGGCACGGTGACACCAAAATGTTCCAACATCAAGTGGAGAAATGATCAGGTTTCTGCCACTACACCCTCTCCCTTTTCCACTACACACTGACCCATTCATTCTCCGTTTCCACATTCTTTAGACCAGGGGTCGGCAACCGGCGGCTCGGGGCTCTTTTATATAAACTTCCATCTTTGTCCCTTTAAAAAACATATATTAACAGGGGACCCTCCCTCTTTTAATGATAAGCACAGAAATGTAAGGCCTTAATAATACCCATCAGTTTTCGTCTTTCCACCTCCCGTAGTACCTCCTTGAATATAAAATAAAGTCTCCGCGAAAAATCATTGAAATCAAATGGCCATGGATTGTGGGCAGAAACCCTGTATCTGACAGCATTTCGTCTGTGTATGCTGTAACCTGCTAATGTTATAGCTCAGAAATAGAGTGCAAAGGCGATATCGCATCAGAGGAACTGTACCCCAAATGATGTTTGTCATAGACAATGCTTGTTTAGCCCCACCATGATGATTGTGTGTTTTTGTTTTGTTTTTTCTGTCCCGGGAAGAAAATGAAAAACAAAACTGGGGAGGGGTGTCAGTTTGTTAGTAAAAAGTTAGTAAGAACTTGATCTAAGTGATGCAACAGACAGACAGACAGACGGACAAAAAGACAGACAGACAGACAGATATTTCAGTATTTCATTTCCACCAGCTCACCCAAGCTCATTATATTGTACCATCTAGAAGATGTTGATATTCACCTCTTAATTTATTATGTCCCTCACTATATTCACACACGTTAACTGTAATAATTTATTGTTCTATGCCCAGGGTGATTGTGTGCCAGCCAACTGTTCATCGGGCAAACTCCCGCACGCTAATAGCACGTGCTCCAGTGTGCTGACACAGATCCGAGGTCTGGGCTATCGACTAGCACTCGTGTTTCTACCTGAGCAAGAAAACGTCACGGTTACAAGATACAGCAGCCAAATCGTGGTGGAATATTTTAATGACATGCTGATAGAAATGATCTCAGACGAGTACGAATTTCAAGTCAGTATGATCGTGCGAGCTCCGCCAAGCGACACTGGAGATGGGGAAATCTTACGTCAACTGTCGCTGGATGCTTACATAATCGGTAGTACTCTCCAGCCTAGGGATGCATTCGAAACTGAAATGCTGGACTTTATACAAGGAAACTGGTCAATAATTCTTACAGATGCTGGCATGGCGGCAGTCACATTAAAGCTTCAAACTATCGGAGTGGAATTTTTGAGCTATCAAAATGAGCAGACAACTCCTGTCACTGTTGACCTCCGACCTTCCACATATGCCCCATGGCACACGAGACATGGTTTTTTCTCTACAGAGACTACACCCCCGACTACTACGCCTGTAGGTTCACAAATCAATAACATTGACATTGCAGGGTCTTGGATGAAGCAATACACAATTAAACACAGAAGTGCCAAACAAGACAGGAAGTTGTGGACTGTAACAGACCTATTCATAGACGTGACGCATAGCCTTGTTTGTCCATATGTGGTCAAGAATGTCACAGACATAGCCATGGTGGATGACAAAATAATACTGACATTTGAACACAACGGCAAGCTGATCAACGTGACGGGCGGACAAGATGTTTCTCTAGTGGACGGAAAGATACGGCTTTGTCTTAAACTCTTTAAAAAACTGACCAGAAGTGCCTGGAGAAAATCTCACGATCCCCTGGCTGAGGCGCAACATTACTTTGAAGTGGTTTGCGTGTGTATTTCCGTGGCCTGTTTACTGATGTCCTTTATTACGTACAGTTTGTTTCCCACACTCCGATCTCTGCCAGGTCTCAATAACATGAGCCTGTGCATTTCACTGGCGTTGGCTCAAACATTGCTGGTGGTCACCGTCAGGCATGGCGTTAGAGGACATCTGAGCACAGGGCACTGCTTCTTTCATGGTCTTGTCCTTCATTACGCTTGGCTGTCCGCCATCACGTGGATGAGCATGTGCTGTGTTCACATGTATCGAGTCTTCACATGTAAAAGTAACAAATTTATCAATCCCAGCTCCGACAGGAAGCGCTATCTTCACTACTGTGTGTTGGCATTCGGGATACCAGTACTGATTGTGATTTTGACAGTAGCGCTGAATGCGGCTCTCACCTCAGGTCCGACTTATGGATATGACGACGAGATCTGCTTTCTGGACACTCGAACTTCGCTTTTGACCATCATTCTGTCTTTATTTGTCCCTCTTTGCGTCATGATTGTCATCAACAGTGTCCTTTTCTTCATCACCATACGAGAGATTGCCTACGTAACCAGCCTGCAGGAAAACACCCGGGAACCTCAACTGTCCACTCTAACTGGCATTTTCTGTATCGTGTGCGTGGTGGCCGTGCAACTGGACAATCCAGTGCTCAGTTTTTTTACCTCTCCTCTGATGGCTCTGCAGGGAGCATTCATCTTTTTCTCTTTCACAGTCAATCGGCGGATCGGGAAGTTGTATTGTGACCTGGTTGGTTGTCAAGCTCCACGCTGGTTAGAAAGACCATCCGCTGCCGACAGCAATCAAAAGATGGTCTCCACATCTAATGAAGGACAAAAACACACGAACTCATCAACCGAAACTTCACATATTTGATCTTTTCATAGATTCTTTTATTTATCTAACCAGGTATAAAGACCACTTGGTCAATTCTAATGTTGTCAGCTTCTAGACTCCTGAATCACCGTCTCAATGCATTAGAAAATCAGTGCGATCGTGGAAATATCTGGTACTATAATTCACCTATCAGTTCTATACAGACAAGGTCGAACTGCTCCGGAAACCTAAATTCTGACATTGTGCAGCGGAAATTCTCTTCACAGACACAGTCATCGCTGGTTGGCTGGACCAGAGACACGGTTGATGGTGCCAAGAGATCCTCGCCAATTCTCCAGTTAGTCGACTGCGGCAATTAGATCTGGGAATCTGAAAATAGAAACTGACAACACACATTGTTCTAGATAATATTAATGCCTGAGGTTAGAGATGTACATCATGCTCTAACGCATCACTGACACGTTTGACATGTCCGTTCATGAAGCTTACCACATCTGACGAGTCAATACGTCGAATGTCGCAGTTTATCATGTAGAAGTGGCCGGGGGGGGGGGGTGCGTCGAGACTCTGACAGAAAACTGAACTAATTTACGTTAAAAAAAAAACAACAAACCCTGAAAATTTGAATTAAAGGAAGATTAATTACAAGAGTAAGCGAGTACGATGAGAGAAATGTCCCGTAATCTATGCGAGATTCGCTACGTGGTTACTTTATCGTTAACCACATTTATAACCTCGACCCCCCCCCCGGCCGCTCTGAGGAAGAACAGGAACAGCGATAGTAACAATAACAACAGCCGTATAAAAACAATAACAACAACATCAGTAAAACAAAGACATAAATCTGCTGCTTACTCTTACACATGGCACACATAAATCTGGTGAAAGAGAAGGGATTAACTTTTTTGTTTTTGTTTTATTTGATCTTTTTAAAAAAAATGTTTGACTGTTTTCGGCTGTGATCATGTAACAATCTATATGTCTGTCTAAATATTTAATAACTTATCTTTGCATTTAGTTAATCGTTTACTTACTGGGGTAGAGTTTCATCATGAATCACGCCAACTCTTCATAGTCCGTAGTTTACAATCCATTTTTTTATGCTTGCAGCTTTGCTCTCCTTGCCTGTAGACAGAGAAAGTACTATGATTCTGTAAATAGAGAGAGTACTGTGTAATGACTGTCTGGAAATAGAGGAAGTGCAATGATTATGATGGCTGTCTGTAGGTAGGGGAAGCACTGCATGATGCCTGTCTGTGGACAGATTGTGCGTACCATGACTGGCAGTGGACAGGGGCAATGCTCAACGATGCCTTTCCGTAGACACTGAACAGAGGGAATCAACATTAATGTTTATACAGAGACCTTTGAAGTCAGACCTGCTGTTTGTTTGTGTGTGTGTGTGTGTGTGCGTGTGTATGTGTGTGTGTTGAGAGTGAAAGCGAGAGAGAGAGAGAGAGAGAGAGAGACTAGAGATGGAGAGAGAGAGTGGATGGTGTATGTATGTGTGTTTGTGTCAGTCAGAGAGAGAGAAAGAATGCTGAGTGAAAGGCCTGCGGTCTCCTGTATGTTTCTCTCTCTCCCCCCCCCCCCACCCACAGATAAAGACAATTAGTGAATTACAGTTCCGGAGAGATTTGCGGAGTCTTCTTCTGCCGCCTTCTTCTTGCCACAAAAAAAGTGCAGTAAAACAGTGATTGTTTCATGTAACAGCGGTGATCAATGGTGCCATTTCATTCTCGTTAGTATTTTTATGGCGGATCTTTATGCCTTCTTATTTGTAAATAACCTTTCTGTACAGAGCAACTTTTTCTTCCCTTTTCTTCTTGATCTGGTCAATAAAACTCAAGCAATGAACACCCAACATTTGATTTTCCTCTGGTTTTGTCCGTATTATTTTTTTTTTTCGGGTCGCCAAACTATGCAGGGATGGAAAGGAGAGGGGGGGGGGTGCCTTTTTTATGATGTCCGGGGTGCCTTCAGAAGATCATCCACTTCCTCCAGTCACAAGTTTTTCAAGGCTGAATGTGTGGATTTCATGCTTATCCAAAGAAAGCACCATGCCTGCGGATCCATGAAAGAATTAGTTTCTGGCGTGGACACACAGCGCACCTTATCCTTTCTAAAGAGGCTAAGATCTACAACGTGACTTAAAACGTTTATACACATTTACAAAGTTCTTTTCAGATATATAGGCTACAAAACAATTTTTGAGAATTTTACCAATATAATAATGGTGTAATATTTACGTCTACTAGTGAAGCTCTGATTACCAAAACATAAATAGGGTACCCAAGAAATATCAAACATAAATAGGGTACCAAGAAATATCAAACATAAATAGGGTACCAAGAAATATCAAACATAAATAGGGTACCAAGAAATATCAAACATAAATAGGGTACCCAAGAAATATCAAACATAAATAGGGTACCAAGAAATATCAAACATAAATAGGGTACCAAGAAATATCAAACATAAATAGGGTACCAAGAAAGATCAAACATAAATAGGGTACCCAAGAAATATCAAACATAAATAGGGTACCCAAGGAATATCAAACACAAATAGGGTACCCAAGAAATATCAAACATAAATAGGGTACCCAAGAAAGATCAAACATAAATAGGGTACCAAGAAATATCAAACATAAATAGGGTACCAAGAAATATCAAACATAAATAGGGTACCAAGAAATATGAAACATAAATAGGGTACCAAGAAATATCAAACATAAATGGGGTACCAAGAAATATTAAACATAAATAGGGTACAAAAGGAATATCAAACATAAATAAGGTACCCAAGAAATACCAAACATAAATAGGGTACCCAAGAAATATCAAACATAAATAGGGTACCCAAGAAATATTAAACATAAATAGGGTACCCAAGGAATATCAAACATAAATAAGGTACCCAAGAAGTACCAAACATAAATAGGGTACCCAAGAAATATCAAACATAAATAGGGTACCCATGAAATACCAAATATAAATAGGGTACCCAAGAAATACCAAACATAAATAGGGTACCCAAGAAATACCAAACATAAATAAGGTACCCAAGAAATATCAAACATAAATAGGGTACCCAAGAAATATCAAACATAAATAGGGTACCCAAGAAATACCAAACATAAATAGAGTACCCAAGAAATATTAAACATAAACAGGGTACCCAAGAAATACCAAACATAAATAGGGTACCCAAGAAATACCAAACCCAAATAGGGTACCCAAGAAATATCAAACATAAATAAGGTACCCAAGAAATACCAAACATAAATAGGGTACCCAAGAAATACCAAACAATAATAGGGTGCCCAAGAAATACCAAACATAAATAGGGTACCCAAGAAATACCAAACATAAATAAGGTACCCAAGAAATATCAAACATAAATAGGGTACCCAAGAAATATTAAACATAAACAGGGTACCCAAGAAATATCAAACATAAATAAGGTACCCAAGAAATACCAAACGTAAATAGGGTACCCAAGAAATATCAAACATAAATAGGGTACCCAAGAAATATCAAACGTAAATAGGGTACCCAAGAAATACCAAACATAAATAGGGTACCCAAGAAATATCGAACATAAATAAGGTACCCAAGAAATATCAAACATAAATAGGGTACCAAGAAATATCAAACATAAATAGGGTACCCAAGAAATATCAAACATAAATAGGGTACCCAAGAAATATCAAACATAAATAGGGTACCCAAGAAATACCAAACATAAATAGGGTACCCAGGAAATACCAAACATAAATAAGGTACCCAAGAAATACCAAACATAAATAAGGTACCCAAGAAATACCAAACATAAATAAGGTACCCAAGAAATACCAAACATAAATAAGGTACCCAAGAAAGACCGTGAAAGGCCAAACGCGACAGTTATGATGCCGATGCACCCCAAAACTCAAACTCAACTTCAAACACAAACGTAGCGACATTTCTGCGATTTTGCTGGTCGTTTTCAGACTTCATTTCCCCTATCTTTCAGTCAGATTATCATATCTGTTTAGTTCCCTAAGTTAGTTCAAAGCCAGTAACATTTAACGATAATGATTTTAACGATTTGGATGGAGATAATGCACAAACTCCGGTAGCCACGTTCTTTATATCGGAGAAATTCTGACCTTCGGAAAGATACTTAACATGACTGCAGTCTTCATTTTAAGAAAAAAGATTGAAAATTTGCAATGATTTGGTAAGAATGTGTTCTTTCTGGAATGTTCAATTAATGTAGTTACTTGACAACAATTGCTAATCAGTATCACAGGTCAAAACTATTCTTCCAGTAATTTCTGCCAATTGTTTACAGACTGATAAAACAGCCGCTAACCAGGTGCGAAGCGTGGCGGTCTGCAGAGGATAATCAGAATTTAAGCTAGTAAGATCCTCGTAATAGGACGTATCGCTATGTCATATTCACATAATTATAAATGCAGCGACTAAAACAACGAAACGGTTGCTAGGCATTGCAAAATCTAAAGAGCGAACTATTCTTGTCAACAGTATAGTAGTGCAGTTGGGGGAATCGTCTTCTAGACGTGCCAACTATGAAAGAAGAAGAAGAAGAAGGACAGGAATGCAGCAATTTACAAGCCAAACTAATCTGAAAACACCATTCATTCATACCAGGCCTAACAGACTTATAAACGCATACTTTTCATCCATTTTTTAAAATATAATTTGAACGGCAAATTTTCATTGCCATATTCATAGCCAGAGATTTTTTTTATTCTACCATCTCATAAAGTTTCTCGAAAAGGACCCATTAACATTAAATGGCAGAAAGTGCTTAAGTGGCATCTCTGTGACAACGATGTGCAGCGATCTCGGAGAAGTGGCTATCTACCGGTGCGGTATAGGTTCGCTCGACCTATCAAGTGAAGTGATGTTCTTGGTACGTCCGACTGATTTTGATCACAGTTGTTTAGATTCTAGACCATATTATTATGCGTTGATAGCTCTTGCTGTGCGTGGAGTAAATTATTCTTAGATTACCTCAACCAAACAAAAAAAATCCACACAAACTCTTTCACTCTACTCCGTACCTTTCGATTAGGATGAAAACGACGCATAGAGAAAAACATGCATAAATTTTGGTAAAATCAGGTCAAACTTTGATTATAAGCCTACTTTTATCCCCACTATTCTGCTGTCTACGGGGCCGCATCGACGAATATAGGCTATGCTCAAGATAGCTTCTGAGTATAGTCAGGTCCTCTTTGACTTTGTTAATCACTGATTATGGACCGGTTCATAAGGTTTAGGTCCCTATAAAGATGCTTTTCGGTTAGGTGTGTTGGACTATATAACAAATGCAAATAGCGAGGTAGAACTGAATGCTGAACTGACTAAATGGACTTGGAGTTAGGCTCGATCTGGAAAGCACAGTAAGTCTATAATTAATATTCGAAGGGTAATCACTGATTATTTGATTATGAGGAAGCCTCGCCCCTGCCGCTAATTTTTACGGCGCCGCCAAAAACTGTTCATTCAGTAATTCCTGAGAATTGTTTTATATTATACACTGATAAATGATCTACTAAATTTTACATGGTTTCAGAATTTCAGAATCATTGACTTCAGAATTTTAAATTCTCACAACAAACAATCAAATATCTGTCTCTTTATCTGCAAACAAAGTCCTTTCATTTAGGTTTTTTTAAATTTATATATCTCCTTCTTTCCTCTTCTACATCCGCAAGTTTGTCTTTCAATCCATGGAAGTTTACTCATTCACCTTTTAAAGAAAGAAAAAAAATCAGTTTTGTAACCAATTTTGTACAAAATAATAATCTATTTCACTACTCTCACGGACTATGACTTTTTCCCCTGCTATCAATGAATTTCCAATCAACAGTTTCATTTGATGAGTCGGACGAAATGTCGTGATCATCAAATATTTAGGACTTGGGCTGAAAGAACAATCCATTAAAAATAATTGATTTTACAAGTGGAACTCGGTCCTCCAGCATTGTTGTTGAAAACATAATCACTGATTGATGAGTGGAAGATTGCTTTGCTATAGCTTTTGTTGTTTTGGGACAACAATCCTGTACAGTCTGTGTTATCTGACACAATTATGTTAAAACTAACAAACAAACAGACAAAACTGCTGGGCTTTCGTTAAGAGTGTTGTACATTCAAATCTGCCAGACAACAAACATGGAGAATTTGGTGCACAACGACGAACATTAATCAACTGAACTGAAAAATTATGGGTTTTTTTTTTGGTCCAACTGTGAACAAATGAATTATTGGTCTGACATTTATTCCAGAATAAACATTTGGCTTAAAGTTAAAGTGGTATAGAGTGGCAGCCAAGATAGGTAATGCCCATTGTCAACAATTTTAAACTTTTTTTTTTTCTTCTTTTTTCAGGCTAGATTTTGGAAAATTTCATAGACAGACTTTCAGGCACTATTTTGGTTAGATTATTGACTGCGCAATGCCGGGTTTTCATGTGTACGGAAAAGGAAACGTCAAAACCCCTTCGTGTAGTGAAATGGAAGAATATTTTCATGTGTTGGGTAATGCCGTTACCGTACACATGGAAAGACTCTTTCTTTTTACTACTTGATAGATTTTTGACGATTCCGTTGCCGTTTCCGTTTCCGTACACATGAAAACCCAGCTCATGTTCTAATGCCCATGTGGTTTGTTGTCGCGTCTCTTTATTATTTCTAATGCGGGGCTTTCCAGCATACAATTTTTCCCCCATAATTATTCATGAGTGGATCTGACTAAATCGGGCTGAAGGTGAAAGACCAGATTTCTGAGAAAACGACTCCCAAGTGTCCTATAACACAACTTTGAGATGTCCAAATTTATTCCCATAAAATGAAATTGTTTCTAAATTGTTTCTAACTCTTAACAGCCATTGGAGACAGCTTGTCAGTCATTTCATAATAATGTATATTTTAATGTTCGCTCTTGTCTGCCTGTAGCGTTATCCATTTCATTTAGTGACGCATCGATATTTTACGTAGTTTTGTATTACCTTATCACTGCTCGTGGTGAGATCTATATTCTCACAAAGTGACGTATTGACGTCTTTGACAGTTTTGAAATGATGATGCGCGGAAATGTTTTGCCACATACTTATGTACATAGGCCTACGATCGTTCACTCTCACCAAAACTCTGGAGCGCTTTTCTGTAAAATAAATGGGAAACTGTTGAAATGCCAGTACGTGAGATCGATGTCGGTAATTTTGTTACTCTTAAGATCATGGAAGCGTTTGACCCACAGTTATCATATTTGGGACAGGAACCGCTTCTTGGATCCGGATGGTGGCGGGGGGGGGGGAGCATCAGTCCGCCTGTTTGTTTTCTCTAATGGTTTGCGTTTGTGTATTTGTACGTATGTTTGCTTGATTGTTGTAATGTGAACCCCTTGATCTGGTACAGCAAGTACAGATGCACCTGCGCAAATTAACAAATACGCACACACACCTGCAGGCATACACGCACGCACGCACACACACACACACACACACACTCATCAGGACCGACAGCTGGTTGTTTTGACCTCACTATATTTTGTGTGGTTCATTAGACGTTTCTTTGTTGTGTCTAACACTGAACTTTACAACATACATTTTCCTAACCCCCCCCCCACCCCACCCCATTTTATGTACAGACACACACACACACACATATATATATATATATAGAGAGAGAGAGAGAGGGAAAGAGAGAGAGAGAGAGATGTGGTGTCATAGGGGTGAGTACAAAGTTAAAATGTGGCCAATAACCGGAGGGAAAAATGGTCTGCGTCAGCAACACATCGTCCCCTAATATGACGAAGTTCTATCTCCACTTTTTGGCTGCACTGAGTTACACACTATACACTACTCCTACAGGCCTTCTCCATTATGGGTCAGAGTCAAAGTATCAATCGAACTTGTTGTGTACTTTGTAAGCACCGGTATTACTAAAAAGAAAAAGGTTGTCTCTCTAACGGCTATGAGCACATGAAAGTTCAATCATCAATTTCTCAAGAAGTACTTCTTTGATCCCATTTGGGAGATTTGCCTTAGTCTTTGCAGCCCAGTTACAAGTGGGGGAGACACGTCATTGCCACAGTGGAGCGCCAGTCGGCGTTTTTTTTTTTTTTAATAAGTCCATTCTGCTGTAGCAGCAGCAAAACTTGCAAATCATGAATACTAAATACAGAAAGAAATTCACTACATGGTCACTTTCTTGTGTACATGTAATTGCATGGCAGTAGAAAAATAAAAGTACAAATTATTGTGACCCTTGTAATGCAATGAACAATAAATCACTAATGTAGCTAATTTTAAAATCCCGATGATAATTTCTGATGGTTACTGCAACGCAATGTGTGTCTCTGTCAATCAGGCAGATAAATTATAATAATTCAAATCCAAATTGCTGCCATTAGCTTGTGTACGAGCACATTCGTTAAGCAAGCAACGTACACAAAAATGAATGTGTGCTCTAAAAGGTTAGTAACCTAAAAAAAAAAAAAATGCAGTAATTAATAGGCATCACCACTTTTACCAAAATTCCCAAATTCTGTGACCCTAACCTTGCTCTTAAGTGAGACATTGCATTTCGTACTCATCAGTTGATATGAGTAGACTGAGCTTTACTTATGGCTAGTTATTTGCCTCACCTTCTCCACTCTCCACTCTTTTTTTATGGCTGACCTACATTCGACTAGCTGGGTTTTCCCAAAAATCTTAATTTCAACTGTGCTATTTATAACCTCCTTGACTATGATTCAACTTGCTGAAAATAATCTCCCAGGCAGCTATTAACACTGACACTGCTACTCCACATACTTCTTTGTCGTTAAAACATGCCCACACAGTTTTATTAGCCATGAGGGATTGACTGAGACAAAATCATCTGGAAACAATTTCAAGTTTGCATTTGCCCAAGCAGTCAGTGCACACATATTTTTGTCGCAGTAAAAAACAACAACAACAACAACATTTGCACAACATAAGATTTTTGTGCAGACTGACTGCTATTATAAAAATTGAAGGGAATATTAGAGGGACTGTCAGGCCCATGGACATTGAGCCTCAATGCAGAATTGTGGACCTGAACATGCTAAACCCAGTTTTGATAAAATGAATGAAATATCACATACTGCACACACAGAAAATATATAAATTTGGTGGTAAAAATCAGTAAAAATGAATGGTTTGATATACATTTGGTTCAAAATACTAGAACTAGAGATTTAACCAAAGTGTTAAAGTGGAGTTTATTGAATATAATGCAAGACACTAAATGTTAGTCATATTAATACACTCAAAATCACTTTGATGCACTTTACAGTTGTTAAAATAACATGTGAATCTCATATCCAAGGCGCTGTTCTTCTAAAACCTCTTATTCAATACAAATGTATATTAAAGGGCACCACTCTTTATGTGTGAAGACAAAATAATGTTTGCGGAAATAATTTGTAGAAAAAAGCTTTCACTACCATTCTGAACAATGGTATTTGATATACAGTAATGTTACGTAGTAGCCTAAAGTTCTGCAACGGTCAAAAATGCATCTTGAACTCTGGTGTTTATTTATTTGATTCCTTTCAGTAACATTGCCCCAGAACAATTTCATTTTCTGTCTACACCGTAATCATTATGAAACTACTAGACATGCCAGTACCTATCTGATGCTGACAATCATTCTGCTCACTTTGCAAAGGTATCTTTTGGCGTGTCTCATCTTCACACTGACCACTCTGAAGAGAAATAAATAATTCAGCTCCGTGTGGTTTTGGTTTCACTGACATGAATAAATTGTGAGATAAAAATTTTTAAAAAACAAACAAACATCCCGGTAACTCCTGATCTTGAGTATAATATAAAAGCATAGGATATTATGTGTCCCATGGTAGGTTTTCTTTTCCAACACCCTGTCTTTCTGAACAGTCTTTCATTTCGAGCACAATATTGGGGGCTTTTGATTAAAAGCCCTGTCAGAACTACACCCACACATTAACATTTTTTATTCACATCTTGCCATCCAACCAATATAAATTATTATCAAGCATTGCACCACCTTCGTTCCTCACCTACAACTTCAAAAGTACAATATTTAATTTTTTAATATAATCTGTCTATAGCTCTGTTGTCAGTGAGCAAATTGCTTTTTGGGGCTTTATGCATGTGAATGTCACAATACAAGTGACCAGCTCCCGAAAAAGAAAAAATATGGCCTGTACGACATGGCAGAATGACCCCGGCTCTACTATGAACGGACTGCCTGGCGTCTACTTCACTTTTCCAGTATGGCGTCAGTATGTGGCAGACATGTCGCCAGGCGATTTGATTCACGCAGCTACAGGGATGTAAAAATATTAAGTTTTACAATAATATATATATATATATAATTGTAAAACTTAATATTTTAAAAAAGGTTGGTGGCTCTGTAACAGGCATATATAAATGCATAATCGGCCACTTCGTTATCACAGTCGATGTCCATTAACATGCTACTGCTGATTTCCATTAACGTGCTACTGCAAACATTTACTGTACAAATCTTTGTTGGTGACATTTTTCAGAGTTGTCGGACTTGGAATGCATTGAGTTCAGGTTTTATTGTCATAAAGCGAGCGACTCAGCTCCAATGTTTGCACCCGAGAAAAATGGGCGGTTTAATTTGAAAAAAACAAACAACCAAAAGCAAAAACACAAACTCGTCAGTAATGTAGGCCTATTTCTAAACGACCCAAACAGAGAGGGAAAATAAAAGAAATTAGAACAAAATACTAGGTAGAATTATTCGTGCCAAAGTGTAGTTTGCTTACATAAGTCATGATGTATTTTTTGCCTTTACTGTAGCAGCCTTTCATGGTTGATTGAATCAATCTATCTATCTATCTATCTATCTATCTATCTATCTATCTATCTATCTATCTATCTATCTATCTATCTATCTATCTATCTATCTATCTATCTATCTATCTATCTATCTATCTATCTATCTATCTATCTATCTATCTATCTGTTTGTCTGTCTGTCTGACTGTCTCTCTCTCTCTGTATCTATCTATCTATCTATATATCTATCTATCTATCTATCTATCTATCTATCTATCTATCTATCTATCTATCTATCTATCTATCTATCTATCTATCTATCTATCTATCTATCTATCTATCTATCTATCTATCTATCTATCTATCTATCTATCTATCTGTCTATCTGTCTGACTGTCTGTTTCGATCAATGGATCTGTCTGTCTGTCTGTCTGTCTGTCTGTGTGTCTGTCTGTCTTTCCATCTATGTATCAATGATAGGCCATTTTGTCAACATACTCCATGCTTGACTGGGTGGGTCAGATCACCGACGTTACGGGCCCAGTTGTCCAGACAACGAACAGACATTACTGGATCAGCTGTTCACTCACTACAGACTTTCACTGGCTCACTTGTCCCCTCGGTACAGATATTATTGGATCAGCTATCCAAACACTATAGACCAGGGGTGCCCAAACATGCTTACTGTAAGAGCCACCACATGCTAAACTTCAGGTGTTCCAGAGCCACAACATATGAACAAAATTTACATACACGTTTTTATTGTTACATACACATTTTATTACAGAAAGTGCATATAAATATTAAGAAATACATGATTGCAACAATATTTACTCATGTGTGCAGTTTTTTTAAACTGTTAATTTGTAATTAATTTCAGTAAGCATAATGCACACATATAAACCAAATGTTTTCAAAATGAATCTTGATTGATAATCGTTTTATCTGTACGGAAGGCATTAAAAACGGTAATGAACTACCGGAACATCTAGGAAAAAGCGTGCGAATGATATAAACCAACCATTGATCTGACAATATCAGAACGTATTCTTTATGCCTGCGTCTGTACATGAAGTGAGGGTGCGAAACCACTTGGGTCAGTGATAAAATAGGGTTGTAAAACACCTACAGTATGTTCAGCTGTGAACAAATTAATGTGGAGGGAGAAAAAAAGTAAAGGAAAAAATTCAGCATGGTTTAAATTGTGGGAGTCCATCATTATTTCACTGGCTATCATTATCTAATCTGAATACAAATACAGTCTTCAGTCAGTCACACCGGACAAACGTTATTAAGTTACGTATCAACATCTGTTTCTTGGTTAAAAATGACTGATCATATCAAATTTCTAGGTATTACTTTCAAAAGCAAATCACCTGGATATTTTTTATTAGAGCAGTTTACAGTTTCCACCAGCCGCATACTGAAGAGCCGCGTATGGCTTGCGAGCTGCGGTTTGGCCACCTCTGTTTTAGGCATTAGGCCTACTCGGATCAGCCATCCCCACACAACAGACATTACTGGATCAGTTGTCCTAACACAACTGACTTTACTGGCTCAATTGTCCGCACACTCCAGATATCGCCAACAATGAAAGTTAATGTAAGGCAGTAGTTTTGCCTAATGGCTTGTTCCAATGTTTACGTACAATTTATATTTCCACCAAATTTGTAGGTTAAACAGATTTTGATGCCAGTCAGTTGTGTCACAAACCTTTTTTACTATCAAATCGCCGCCATTAGTTGTCGCGGGCAACATTCTCAAACTGGGTCGGGGAAGAGCCAAAATTAATGTAAAATGAAATGGAATATCCCAGTGGGACTATTATAGCGCCGCTCAAACAAATCCCTTCCTGACCGGCAGATGGGTTAGAGGAGATCCAACTGATTCTGTGTATTGGAATCAAAACCAGGCTTTGATTGATAATCATTTTCATATTGAATTGTTTGTGTTTACGATTTGACAAGGTGAAGTAGAAATATACACGTTCCTCACCTACAAAACTCAGATAAAGAGGTAGATTAATGAATGCATTAAGTAACAAAGTGAAGTTAAAAAGATAACACGATCTCGCGTCCAGTGTGAGTAGTGTCGGATACAAAAAAGCTTTTTACTAATGTGGCGTTATCATCCATTTTGTTTACATTTCACGGACCAACAATTATCGATGGTTTCGATTATTTGAGGACTTGATTTAGCCCTGACAGTGCTGTAAGTAAACCTGTGGACCCATGTCATACCATTAAATAACATTGGGGACTTTTTTTTAATTTGTCACCGAACAGATTAAATGTACGGTTTGAACCGAGAATGTATCTCCCCGCTGTCTTTGTGTGTCGGCAGTTGTGATAATGGTTGAAACATAGCGTTCCAATGAACCAGATCATTCAACAGCTAACACCAGCGGCTTCTCTCTCCTCACCGGTCTGCCCCTTCCCTTCTCCCAAATCCCCTCCCTCATCCCAGGGTGAGGATAAACAGGATCAAAGTCACCTCAGCATGAGAAAACTGATTACTTCAGTTACGGTTGCCGGAATGGACGGAACGATTTATTCACTGACTGTGCTTGTCATTTCCTTGCTCTGCATACGGATAAATTGCTCATCTCCCAAAAAGGACAGGCCATACCCCTGGGTGCCGGACTCTAATGGTCTTGAATATCACATGAAATACTGTGGCAACACATGTGGGGGATCCAGGATTGAAGGAATTTTCTGGGATCCGCAATGTTTCCCCTGTTCCTGCTCGAGCAACTGCAAGATGTATGGGACTTGTTGCCCAAATCATGACATGGAATGGGCACGAGCCATCTTTAAAGCTGTGGATGATTTGCGCGAGGAAAACTCAATCTTAAATGACACTCTCAGAGCAATACGCTCGTCCAATACAAAATATTTCAAGTGTGTCCGTTTAAACTACGCCCAAACTGGACTAATGGTGGCTTCCTGTCCGGAGTCAGAGAAAAATGATACTCTTCGGCAGCTTTGCACTCAGGATTTGGCATATTCTGTGGAGCGGTTCGCGCCAGTGTCGCGCGTCAGTACAGGGTTAACTTACCGAAACACCTACTGCCATCAATGTAACAGTAACGCTCGCATAGACACTGTCATCCCAGGTATCAAATCAGCAGAATCGAAAGAAAAGTTTCCCGGCTCTGACGTTGACAGGGGAGAAACGTTTGTAACCTGGCAATTGAACATTTCATGTGAACATTATCAAACGTTGTATCGCGTGACTTCGGAAGATGAATTCCTACGGAGGGCCTATGAATTTGATCACTTGTGTACCGTTGCCGTTGTAACGCCTGAAGACATCACTGGACCTGAACCGTGTGATTCGAACTGGTACGATGTCAATGAAACCTTGTTTTACCCGGAATGCAAAATTCAGGATCCTAGACTGCTGTGGTACTGTCATCTCATCACTCATCCTGCGTTCACGACATCCTTCAGAGGACATAACTTATTCTGTGCGCTGTGTGATGGAATAGTCCCTACTCTACGTGTTGTTGAAATGAAAGGCTCGACAGCTAGAACGACTCCAAGTAGTGTTGGGGGATCTACCTCCAGGAGGTCACCTATCTCATTTCTACTGGGTATAACAAATAAGCACGAGGACGACAGAGAGCTCGACAAATGTTCCAATATAACGTGGCTGAATGACAGGGTAGGAAATCCTTTGCTTTTCTTCACTTACTAGCTGAGTTGCCCGGTCCAGCCCGGGATAAATCGATTTATTAGTTTCAGTTCTGGGTGATTATTATGGACCTGCTTCATTTTGCCTGTTCCTTTAGCTTTATTTTATTTTTGTTTGTTTGTTTGTTTTTAGATAAGTTTTACTGCTCTCCCTTTGCGCGTTGACATCCTGCGCATCCCGCCAGCATCCGTCAAATGGCAATGATTTGAGCACAGGTTAATTTGTTTGTTAGTGAACACATCGCAGGAAGTGATAACGTCATGTGTAGGCGGAAGTGGGCTATTATTAGAAACATACATCAATATCTTATTGTTCGTAAATTTCGGATCAAACGCTCTCGTGAATTTAGTCTTTAATTATAACCGCATTTACCGATTAACTCAGAAATAACAAACGGTTTTGTTTGTGTATAGCGATAGGAACAATGTTCGCTATCCCATAATTCTTTGTGCCAAATTTCAGGTCGGTGCGTTGTGTAGTTTCCGAGTCCATAGGACTATTAGGGGTTTTGTTGTAGCTTTATTATATAGACTAGTAACTGCCCCATTCTTCGAATGGTAAAAAAAAACAAAGCTCACCACTCCAGACCGAAAGGAATCAGCACAAAGACATTGATGTCGAGACACTTTGGGTCATCCACATAAAATCGGCGATCAATAAATAGATAGGATAGTATTACAGTAGTACACAGTGCACAGTAGTGCGCACCGAGCATTTTTCATGGGCTCATGTGTTCGTAAAAAATGATCTAAATATTTATGGACAGTTTTCTTGGTATGACTGAATGGCACTCACCTCATCTATATAACACTATACTCGGTATCACTATCAAAGTTTTCTTGGCGTGGCTGGATTGTGAACTCTAGTTTACATTTCCGGTAAGAGGCGGAAATGACGAAATTGACGGAAGTACATTATCACGTCGTATTCGCAATTATGAATTGACAACTGATAATTATAACTGAATTTCTGGGAAAAGTAAAGAGTTTTGGGAAAAAATGAGCTCGACACGTACAGGCTTAATAAATTTTTACATGCATGTGCCAAGTTTCATTTCTTTACGTTGCGTAGTAAAAAAGCCTTTGCGGTCGCAAAGTTGGGCCCAAGCTCCATTGTTATATGATAGATATAGATGCTTGGCACGCTCAAGCCATTTTGCTGCGCTGCAGTCGCATCACATTAAAAAAAAAATCTAGATGTGCACAAATGTGAGACACGAGCACAAAGCAGGGTAGATCTTTAGGAACTTGAAACAAAGAAACGACTGCAACACGACGGCAAGACGCATGTGCGCGACTAGCCTTACATGTTCAGTGTTACTATTCCGAGTTGTCTTTACCATTTACTGCTAAGTTTAAAATAAAAATATTTTGTGCGAGTAAATGAAATCACCATAGGTGCTAATTAATCTATAATTATTATTCAAACCAACATCCTAACCAACCAAAGTATTGAGTAACTTAATGTTCGTCGATTTGCTTTCCAACGCATAGATCTGTCAGTCTGTCAGGATGATAACTCTAGAGAAACTTCAATATCTGGGAACGCAAGGGGGAAAGGGGGGGGGGGGGGGAGGAGACGGAGAGACAGGGGGTGAGATGTATTACATTGTATAGTGTATTTAAGTATAAGAACAATAGAACAGGTCGATTAACAGCCGAAGATTTACATTGCTTTCACTTTTTCATGGAAGAATACAATTAATCAGTGGGAAAAGTAATGGCACGTGGGTGAAGACAGAAGTGAGAAGAAAACCGTTGTGGGCGTGAAAATTGTACAAAATGAGGTTTCCTTGACGTCACGTCTGTTTAAAAATGGCAGGGGAGAGGACAACAACACGTCTAGCCCCCCACCCCCACCCCTCCCCCATCGCCCTACCGTCATCAGGCCTTTGATTACTGTGATGTAAAGTGTGTCAGGTTCCGCTATAGAATTCAGTTAACGTAAAAATCGCCACAGGACTGCACGCTGTTTTATGCAGCTGCCGGCCAACAAAATCCTCATGAAATATTTGGTGTGCCTTCTCTAAGGAACTGTTTTTAATTATTGATGATCCATTCGGTACCTTTGAACATCATTCTCGTTTCAGGGCGATTGTGAGCCAGCAAAGTGCGCACCCGGCAAACGCCTGGAGCCTGGCGGTAACTGCTCGAGTGTCCTGGGCCAGATCCGAGGCCTGGGATACAAACTGCACCTGTCACTTGTCCCGACTCCACGAGAAATATATATCTCAGGTTCCGATCAGCAGTTTCTGGAGACAGAGATCTATCGTAGACTGAGCACTATGGCATCCGATCTTGCGCTTCAAACGAATCTGATGGTGAAGGGCGATAAGAATTCCAATTTAAGTGACAGTGGAGGTCTCTTGCACCAGTTCATTGTCCTGGCCTACATTGTTGGTAGCGACACAATACCCAGAGACGTGTTTGAGGCTCAAGTTTTGGAGCTGGTAAAAAGCGAGTGGAGATTGAGTCTGCCATCTAACGTCAGCGGCTCTGTGACCCTAAAAGCTAACATGTTAGGTACAGAAATCAACTACTGGTATAATCTCCATCAGAACTGGGCTTATTCTGTGATAAAGAACGATTCATCACTGGGTGTCACCACTGATATTCCTCAAGTAGCAACTGTTTTAGATTCTCCAGGGGGGGAGAAAAATCTGAAAAGGCCGGATGCAAATGAAATGTATGAATATAAAACGAATAGTCGATCTACGAAGACACGCAAGCCTGACGTGGAACTGTGGGAAATGAAAGAGGAATTTATAGATGTCACTCACAGCCTTACATGTTCATTTGTCCTCTTTAATCTGAGTGAAATCTCCGTGAGAGATGGGAACATTAAGCTTACTTTTATGTATCGAGGTCGTGTAGTTCAAGTGGCCAGCTTGTTTGATATATCGGTGGTTGATGGTGAGCTGCGCATCTGTTTAGATGTCTTCAAAGACATGGTGAAGTTTTTGTGGAAAAACGGAGAAAGTGCGTTCGAAACCGCTCAATATTATTTTGAGACTGTATGTGTTTCCATTTCAGTAGCGTGTCTCCTAATGTCTTTTATCACATATTGTATCTTTCCAGCACTCCGATCACTTCCTGGTCTGAATAACATGAGTCTGTGTATTTCTTTGGCTCTGGCTCAAATTTCTCTTCTCGTGACCATCCGGTATGGTGCTGATGGTCAGATGGGCAAAAGTTATTGCACTGTTCATGCCATCTTCCTTCATTACACTTGGTTGGCAGCATTTCTGTGGATGAGTGTATGCTGCATTCACATGTACCGAGTTTTTACCTGTCATGGACCCAAATTCACCAATACGTCCTCCGACAAAAGACGTTATTTACGGTACAGTATTCACGCTTTCGGCACACCCGCCCTTATTATCCTACTGAACGTCGGGATAAGCCTAGGGCTCACATCGGGACTGTCCAATGGCTATGACAATACCATTTGTTTTCTGGACACGCAAACTTCTCTACTGCCAATTTCTCTGGCATTGATTTTACCTCTTTGTGTCACCATGCTCATCAATGGTATACTTTTCTTTCTCACCGTCCGTGAGATAATGCAAGTGTCCAGATTTCAAGAATTCAGTAACGCACCTGAGCGTCAAGGTGTGATTACTTATGTCAAGTTGTCCACACTTACAGGCATATTTTGTATTGTTTCAGTGGTGGCCGCGCAGTTGAAAATCCCTGTGCTGAGTTTCCTGACGTCACCCTTGATGGCACTGCAGGGCGCCTTCATCTTTTTTTCCTTCACGGCCAATCTTCGTGTGCTTAGATTATATTGTGAATGGTTCGGTTGTAATCTGCCAGATGCCTGGTCTCACCAACGGACCGGTGGCCGCAATCCGACTATTCTGAACCCAGCGACCACTCAAAGCGACCAACAGCCTCAGGCAAACCTCTCCAACACCACGGAAAGCTCGCGTTTGTGAATGCTTGAAGCGGCGACTTTTTCAACGCCTCCAAATTTGGGAAGGAGAATATAGTCTATCTGTGTTTATGGTCAGCTTGATAAACAAAATCTTGCCAAACTTCGTGGTGTAAAAGGAGCACATGATAATGGAGAGATAAAATATATCTCTGGTGTTTGGTATAGCAGCCCACATCACATGATACTCGGCATAGATGGGATGTAGGTGGACACAGGCCCTAACCTTGTGAGTCAATGCTTGTGAGCTCACTATGGCCACCCGATTATTTCAGTATACCCTACTCTACTGGACTCTGAACTGCAAAAAACCAGCTGCAAAAGTGATTATTCCATGGATGTAAAATCACGATTTTCAGCACTGTCTGCGTTAATACCAAATTAGCAATGGTCAACAATGGGCAAACCTGATGGTCAACATCAGAAAATCTTTTAGCTATAGTGAGGCAGTGAAAGTGGTCTGTACATAATCAGTGCCACCAGGTACTGCATCGCCGTTAAGGTTCATACTTCAGACATAATAATAATTTATGAAGGTTTGGACTTGGGACGCTTCATTCATCACGCTGGTCTGATTTAGTTCCGCTCAAATTTGCTCTATTTACTTAATGTGTAGGGCAAACTCGCCACATCCTCACACTTTATTACGTTACCTCAGGTGAAGCTATGCCCAGTTTTGGGTTCGCATATCTCCATTTTTTTTTTTTTAAATCACACAGAAATTGGTGTAATCTACAGTGTTAGGCTTAAGACGTCTGAAAAAAACCCGATACACAGACGCACCTAATGGTCACCAAGGTCCGCTGAAGTCATTCGTCTCCTACAAAAGTGAGCTTTCATGAGGTGAGATCAGAGAACAGTAGCAATCAATGGAGACGGGGCAAAGTTTTATGTCTGTGACCAGTAAAATAGTTGTGTTGTGCGTGAATAAACTTGTGCACTTTAGCCCCCATTCTCTACCCAGATTGGGAATTTCAAAGAACTGACGAGCTCTCCAGGCTCAGTGAATCGCCCAGGAGAACAATTTTGATACTGCGATCGGCACCTCCCAGTCTTTGGTGAAGAAATTCACAAAAACGTGATCTTATTAGTCCAATAAAATCTGCAATAAAATGTTTCGTTCATTATTTGTACAGTTCTTGTTTTCCAGATTTTATATGTTATGACTTTTTCTGTGTTTCTGCCACGTTCCATCATGGGAAAATAACTTCCGTTTTGTTGTTGTTGTTATTGTTGTTGATTTGTGCATCACAAGAAAGATAGAAAGGAAGAAATAGGTAAATAAATAACAAAGAAAAAGAAAGAAAGAAATTTACATGCAGGGAGTCTGCAAGCTCTCTGCACATTTACACATGCAACTAATTTCATGGCTATAGACTTCGTTTTTTAATAGTAAAATGTCATTAGGTAAAAAAAAAAAACGGTACAAAGTTGAAAGATATTCATTATCATTTGAGAAGGTTAAGAATTTGAAAAGTTTATACAACATTTTAACAGTTTAAACATGTGAGAGTTTGCTAAGAATCCACGTTTGGGCAGGTGGCACACTGAGACCAGACTGCTTTGTCTCAGTTTTATTGTGAGATCTGGCCTATGGAGTTAACTCTGACGTGGACCCGCAGCGCACCCTGTCATTTCTGAAAGAGGTCGAACTCTATAAGTTGATTTAACAGATTTTTATCATACTAGCTGAGTTGCCCGGCCCTGCCCGGGATAAATCGATTTATTAGTTTCAGTTGTGGGTGATTATTATGGACCTGCTTCATTTTGCCTGTTCCTTTAGCTTTATTTTATTTTTGTTTGTTTGTTTTTAGATAAGTTTTATTGCTCTCCCTTTGCGTGTTGACATCCTGCGCATCCCGCCAGCATCCGTCAAATGGCAATGATTTGCGCACGGGTTAGTTTGTTTGTTAGCGAACATATCGCAGGAAGTGATAACGTCATGTGTAGGCGGAAGTGGGCTATTATTAGAAACATACATCAATATCTTATTGTTCGTAAATTTCGGATCAAACGCTCTCGTGAATTCAGTCTTTAATTATAACCGCATTTACCGATTAACTCAGAAATAACAAACGGTTTTGTTTGTGTATAACGATAGGAACAATGTTCGCTATCCCATAATTCTTTGTGCCAAATTTCAGGTCGGTGCGTTGTGTAGCTTCCGAGTTCATAGGACTATTAGGGGTTTTGTTGTAGCTTTATTATATAGACTAGCCGAGTTGCCCGGCCCTGCCCGGGATAAATCGATTTATTAGTTTCAGTTGTGGGTGATTATTATGGACCTGCTTCATTTTGCCTGTTCCTTTAGCTTTATTTTATTTTTGTTTGTTTGTTTGTTTTTAGATAAGTTTTACTGCTCTCCCTTTGCGCGTTGACATCCTGCGCATCCCGCCAGCATCCGTCAAATGGCAATGATTTGCGCACGGATTAGTTTGTTTGTCAGTGAACACATCCCAGGAAGTGATAACGTCATGTGTAGGCGGAAGTGGGCTATTATTAGAAACATACATCAATATCCTATTGATCGTAAATTTCGGATCAAACGCTTTCGTGAATTTAGTCTTTAATTATAACCGCATTTACCGATTAACTCAGAAATAACAAATGGTTTTGTTTGTGTATGGCGATAGGAACAATGTTCGCTATCCCATAATTCTTTGTGCCAAATTTCAGGTCGGTGCGTTGTGTAGTTTCCGAGTCCATAGGACTATTAGAGGTTTTGTTGTAGCTTTATTATATAGAGATATAGATTTATAAAACTTATAGACACACTTTTAGCACGGGCCGTTTCCCGTTAGATTTTTAATACTGGCCGTTTCCTGTTAAATCCCTGACTTCACTTTTATCTGATCTTATCTATAGGCAACTGAGAGCCAGCCCAATGAGAGAGAACGAAAAAACCGTGAGAGGCGCAAAGTGGCCGTAATCGTGCCGACGCACCGTTAAAATCAAATTCAAACTCCAAAACTCCAGTGGAGTTAAACGAGTCTGCGCACTAGTCTGGGCGCGTCAAAACTGTCTTGAGTTAACTGTACTGGAAGAAAGAGAGACCTCTCGCACTGAGTTAAAACAGACGCAAAATCATACATGACTCAGTGGGACACCGGCCTCACCATCTGACATCAGAGTTCAAACAATTGTGTTCACAACACAGACTAATAAAATACCGTCTGTGCTTCACAACCTATCACTGTTTTTTTGTTGTTTTTTTCATGCACCGAAGCCTGGACTGCGAGAAGGTTCGTGTTAGTGTACTTAACTCGTGTAAATTAATGCAGATTCTAAACTCTAGTCTTGACAAAACCAAATTTCAGACAGGCGTGGGTGACAGTTTGTATCAGGTGTCATAATGACGCCGAGAAGAAAAGACGTTTTCAAATTGGCAGTGGCTACGTTTACGGCAGCCAGTGAACACAAATCACCATTTTTCTTTGTTCGGCTTTACTCCTGTTTGTTTTTGTTCTATTGGGGTATGAGCGTATTCTGCCGTAAACGTAGCCACTGCCTTTAAAATTCAGAAGCATTGAAATTCCCACTACACAGTGTAGTCTGAACCCCAAACACCTCTTCCCACCAACCCATCCACCGCCCTTTCCAAAGTGAGAAGAAATCATCTTTTTTTTTCTTTTAAGGCCCTGAAATTAAATTGCTGGGCAACAGAGTAGGCTGAACTTTTAGTTTACTTGTTTATGAGTAAAACTCATGATGTTTTGTATGATAAGCTCAGTAATTTCATGCTTGGTGTACCAAAACCGTGGGGATTTGACGGGGAAAAAATAGCTTTATCACCTATCCCTAGCATTAGCAACAGCTGTTACCACAGCACTCACTCCCGCCGTGAAACAACCCTCTGACTCACTAAATCAGGACAATATTGTGCAATTTCTCAGCAATCACAAGTGAAATCAGTGGCAAAAATTAACAGACAGTCAGTTGGATTATGACATCGTGTCACCGTCGGTTTGATGTAGGGAATCTGTCCTTACAGTAATCGTACAGATAAGTGGTGGCCGCCGGTCAGCTTAGAAATAAAATCGTCGGGAGGGAAAAAAAAAAGCAACGAAACTCGTGGCCCATTCAACGTGACGTGCGTTTTGACGTATTTTCTCGGCAGATGACATTTCCTTGTCAATAAACCAGTTTAAAAGTCAAACCAAGGATTTTTTTTTTATTGAATCTTTCAAATTTCATATTTTTTCATATTGGTTGACATTTCATGGAATGGACCTCATCACTTTAATTATGATTCCCTGCCTTGTGATAATGTTAATGCTTGATGCTTGCCCCCCCCTCCCCCCCCCCCCTTTGTGATATCACTGTAAGGCATGGCATGATACTGGCGCATGAGGTCACCATACAATATGGGCAGAGTTGCATGTGGACACGAGAACGGCCACATTGTGCTAGGAAGAAGTAAGACGATAGACAGAATAGAAGGGAATACTAGTACAGAAGAATTAAACCTGAAAACAATATTTTTTTTTTAAAAGCCTTTTTTTTTTTTTTACAAAGCCTTCCATTAGAAACAAATGACAGAACTATGTATCAAAATAAATACTAAAAGGTACCCAACAAACGACCTATCCCCTGTCACTGGGTCTTCAGGTTAAAAAATTTTTTTTTTTAAAATTACGAATAATAATGTATGGCCACTTCAGTTGCCCTCCCCTACAACAGCTGCTGTGCTACAGGTTACACCCACCCCGCCTTTTTTACCCTGTCTCTGTTTCAGCGTTTCTCACATCCCAGCCAGCAGCAAGCCTACGGAAATCTGAGGCGGAGGATTGGCGTCGAGTTTGCACATAGGAATGGCATTATTCTAGGTGGATCGGATGGTTATGACATCGTATCAACGTCGGTTTGATGTAGGGAATCTGTCCTTACAGTAATCCTATCAACTTTACGGAAATCCTACACAAATCTACGTCTGTTTGACATAGGGATGCTGGCTGAGTGTCTTCCCTTTTTTTCCTGCTTTACATGCCTGCCTATTTACTAGTTTGTTTTGTTGTTGTTTTTGCTTTGAGTTGACTTTCGCTCTTGCTCCCAGTGAGCAATTCTACTTCAATGCGAGTTCATCCGGTTGACCTCAAGTTTGCTCAGAGGAACGACATCGTCGCGTGGTGGTTCGACTGTTTGCGACATCGTGCCGCTGTCCGTTTCATAAACTTTAGGAAATCCGCCCTTACGACAACCCTACCCAACCTAAGCAAATGTGAGTGGATCTGACGAATCGGGCTTAAGGTGAAAGGCAAAATTCCTGAGAAAATCTCTCCAAAGCGGGAAACATTTTCTGTGGAAATGTAAACTTGCTTAGAATATGAAAGATTAGCAATTTTTCTGCATTCAGTTAAAATATTCTGCTTGAAATCATCTTAGAAATATATGTATTTTATTTTGATTTTGTAAAAGACATATTACAATTTCACCTTAACCCCGATTTCGCCATTTCCGCTCACCAGTGCTAAGCCGGTCTGAGATAGAGATATTACCTGGGCTGTTTTTATCTTCCGGATTAGAAGCTGTGAGCTTAGTATGAATTTAATGTGACGAAACTCGGTAAACAAAGTTATCAAGAACGCGCGGTAATTGATCTGAGGTATTGGAAAATTGAAATGTTAAACTTTATGTCCACACATTGCCAGGGAGAGCAGGGCGTACGTTCTGTTTGGGATGAAAAAAAAATTAATCCCCTCATCCCCCATGTACGACTTTCATACATTTGGCCCCACCCTCTGCCTACTTTCTCCCTTGGTAAAAGGGTATGACCATTGAAATGTTACATGCTGATGACAAGGCTTTGTATGGTATTTTGCATGAGATATTAATTTGTTTCCTCAGAAACATGAAGCCATATCATGTATAAAAGTGTTGCCAGGCCCGGTAGGCTGCGAACTCTGCAACCTTAATACCAGGATTAGCAGTGCCTTTTTGTAAATGGCCCATAATATTTGCCGAAAAAAAGAGTAAATGAAAGCAAACTTTTTTTTATTATTATTTATTATTATAATTATTACCATAACCGAAAAAACGCACGGACCCTCCTTAGTGACCCCGACACACCTCTCCATACCTTTCCATGAACGTCTTTTGTCCGTTGGAGACACCTCCACCCCCACTCCCATCCCCTCGGATCGTACGCACTTTTTGGGTGGTCCCTGTTGAAATGATTATTCTAGAACATAATGGACCTTTGAAAGGATTTGAAGACAATTTGGCTCTTTCATTATTGTAGAATTTCCTTGATTCCTTTATCGGAATATAATTTGTTATAATGGATACGTATAACGGTTGAGAGCTTTTCATCCAGACCGTGGAAAATTCCCTGTGATTGATGATATGAATCGCTTTCCTTGGAAATTGTTACAACTTCATGAGATCTGTCATTAATTTTACAAGCACACAAGTATAGACAGTTAGGTAACAGCAACAACAACAACAAAAAGCAGAACGACATAACCTTACGAAATAATGTACATTGTTTCAAGTGTCCAGCCCACACACGTTATTTTTTTCTTTTCAAGGTAAAGTTAGGAAAGATACTATTAAAAAAGAAAAACAGAATATCCGTGGGGTCGCAGCAAGGCTTGAAGCAAAGTCAAACTGTGGCAAAGAGAGAAAAATTTATGGGCCTATGTAGCAAAGCCTCGCACATGAAATAATACAGAAACGATTCAATCAAAGGCAAAGGAGAAGGAACGACAAGTAAAGCTTTAGATACCGTATAACCTTTGTCAGGGAAAAAAAAGTAACAAGATGGAACAAAGAAAAAAATTGTAAAACGTTTAACAACTCGTACTTAACGTTTGTGAGTCCCAAATTTGCATTTTCGGAGCATTGCGCGTCCGCCAAAGTATGGTGGCTCGAAGTCACACTAGTTTCTCTCACTCTGATTAGGTGACGCCCCTAAACAATAAAAGCATGTCAGAAAACCGCATTTTTTGGGCTGATTTTTCAGAAGATTCCTTTTTGTATGCGCTTTTTCTACCCATACAGTTCTCTTGTGTTTTACAGTCTCTAGGCTTTTGCGATTTCAGTGAGTGAAGTGTACATGCGCGAGGTGCCAAAGAGGGGAACAAAATACAAGAACTTGCGACTACTGAACGGACAAACTCAACTTCTAATAGCTCACCTCAGATCTGATCATGAAGTGACAGTAACAGTTTCGATTCTCTAGCAACCCAAGCCAACTAGAGGACAAATTTGTGCCCTGCATCACCCCCTCCCCCCCTTTTTTTTTCCTCTCCGCCATTCATATGTTTCAATAAAAATGTTTCCAAATAACTGACGACAAAAAAGGAGATGATTATGAAAATTTTCATCACAAAAGTGTGTTGTTTAAATTGAATGCAAACAAAGTGAAATACAGACATAAATTCGGTTTCAGGACTTCTGTACAAGCTATAGAACTCGAATTATAATGATCTGTGAGAGGATGAACGATTTTCTATTTTCAATATGTGCTTTCATGGTAACGCCAGTGCGTGAGTAAGGGACGGCCACTCATAGTAGTTTATGGACACTTGGCCGAGTACCATTAATTGGATTATTTCCCTTGTAATACTAGCGAGGGACCCGTTATTCACATCACGGTGGAAAGCGCGCATTTTGATTGGTCAATTGGAAATTTTGACCACCGGGCTTCCAGCTCTTATATCATGGCTTTAAGTTTCTTACAACTCGCTCATTCGTTGTTATCCACTGACAGAAAGACGGGAACCCGAATTCATTTTTGAGAGTAGGCAATACCCTATCGGTACAAAATAGGTACTCATGATAACGTTTGTTATCAATGGAGATACGTCATATTAATGGACTGAAGTATCCCGCACAAATTTGTCCAATGTTGTTAGTCCTGACACTTTGAAAATTTATATTAAAACTATTACCGGGTTTCTGGTATAAGTAGTCAGTTAGAATTTTAGCAGCAAGTTTCTACTTTATAATGGTACTAATTTCGTTGTACTTTGATGCACGGGTCCTACTGAAATAATTAATAAGAGGATCTCGGATTTAAAGCAAACTATGAGTTAGACGCATGTTATCCCCGATAATTCCAACCTGGGTCAAATTTATTCAATTATTGCTGGAGGGGACGTTAGAGTAATTTCTGCAGTTTACTGGGATACCTAATTGACTTTTGTGTGCACCCTTTTAACCGTACTGTAAATTCGATTGTGTTAGGACCCTAACCGGTTATGTTATTCGGCTGGACTCAATGTCCGAGCCTTTCACTTGTCCAACACTGGACTACGTAATAGCCCTCTCGGACGTCCGCGCTGGCTCATAAAGATGATGCCAGTTCGAGTGGTCAGTAGACTCCATCAAAGACGCCGCAACAATAGGAAGCACAAGTGGACCTTGCAGTACAATAGACCGGCGGCGGCCTGCCGTGGCGCGCCTCGCCCAAAACATGGCCTAGTCCAGTTGCGCCAGTAGCAGAGAGACTTTGGCTTATGGCTGGTTGGGCTTTTTTTTGCTTGGTAGGGTTCTCCTATGCTTTTTTGTTTGGTAGTGATACCTTTATGTTGAGGCATTTATCAATAAATAAGATTGCCAGCAGAACCCTGTGTTTGCCAATCCTGTGTATCCTTAAGGGAGTTACTATTGAACCCACGCAGTAACCACATTAGCCACTCGTAGTTCATCCAACATTTTCTGGTGTCAAGAAGTGGGATACACAGAAGGGTTAGTTTGTAGTGTAGAAAACCCAGCCATGGAAATTTTTAGTTTGAAGCCCAGCCAGCCAGCCAACCCCTGCCCCACCCCATAGGAACCAGGGAGCCACGAAGACCAACGCCCTCCAACATCAACTCAAGATTCAGGACCTGTATCCCAGTCCTGTGTACACCACCCATCCCACTGCAGTCAACAGGGACCCGTTGCGGGTATTTCATCCCGCAATCTACACGTATCCGCAACATCCGCCCCCGCAGCCTGCGTCGACCAGTGTCTGGTACTCCCAGCCCACCACCCTTGCCAGCCACCTGCAGCCCAACCAGACCCTCAACATGGGTTGAGAACTTTACAGCCCCTACCTCCTGTGCAGCGGTCCAGCTGCCCCCATGTCCAGCTGCCCCCACCGACAACCCCAGAAATTAGACCTATGACTCTTATTAGTGATTGACATTAGACATTGACGGTGAGTGCAGAAAGAGCAGGGGAGCGTACCCATCAAGATCCCCCTAGTTTCAATTAGGCCAGAAGACAGACCGACGATCAAGTGAGCCCCGCCTCCAGATGTCAAGAACAGATTTAATTCATAAATGTTTCCACTGACTAAATTTTTGTGAGAGAGCAGTGAGTAATTTTTACAAACGTAATTATTGTGCGAGCCAGCATAACTTGGTCTCGTAAACAAGTTGTTTTGAACAGTTTTTTTTATAATAGATAGACAGAAGATGTGGGGAAGGATAGACGGACAGCGTAGGTGTGCATGACTGAGCACTTGTTGTATCTCGTGTTTTGAACTAGGGTTAGTAAAGAGGGAAGGGGTGAGTAGGAATTAAATGTTATTGAGACGTCTGTTGACGTACAGAAAAACCGTGATCCAGAGTAAAAGCTCGGGGTTTTGAACATGTTAAGAATTTATTGCTATAAAATTTACATTATATTGTATTGAAGTAATTCGACCTTTGATGTCGACCCAAGGTCGTTGCGTTGGGCTGTTACTTAAAATAACTCAGTTCGGCAGCTGAGCTAGAAGTGGTTGCACCAATCACAATCCAGGAATTAGACGGTAAGCTGCAGATGCAGTCCAGTATTTAAGGCCATACAGAACTTAGTTCTGGGCCACATGTAGACAATCCATTTACGAGGTGGTCGGCGATAGTCCTCAGCCAGATGAGAGACATAGAGACGCAGTTGAGCAGTCCATTGTGAGGAGCCTGATTTAAAGCTCCAGAGCCTAAGCTACTTGGTTTGATATAAACCCACAGCGTTTACATCCAGCGCTCTCACTCCTAGTGAGGGCCGCATGGTGAGAGTCCATACTAATTTGTAATGATGAAAGTGAACCGTTCTACTTACTTTTGAAGACAGTTTCAGAGCTACCGCCAGACAACGCATGGTTGTACAAGCATTCTCCATGGCGTGTCTAGAGGAAATGTCCATATCCTAACATGTCTCATTGAATTAATAGAATTTAAACTGTTAGATCCGTCGCCACGTGCGCGGATTCTTTTTGCCATATAACTCATATGACCTGCAAGTAGTTAGATTGAATACGTTAGTCTTTATAAAAGCTGTAGTTCCATTAGTTAGATTCAGTTGCCTTTGAATTGATATTTATATTTATAATTATATTTGTTACATTAATTCCTGTAATTAAACTGCCCTACAGTTCTGCTAAAATTGAAAGCAATTGATTTATTTAGTTTTTAGAGTGCAAGTATTTATTTTTGTGTGTTCGTCGATTGTGGGAGCGGACCTCGAAAGAGTGTCAGTCGAAATATCCCCATGTAACCCACATCGCGACACTGGAGGGGACACTACACACCATTGTTTAGTTTATAGTTTATTTAGATTAGAGTATATCGTTTTTCTCTTTGATTAACTTTTGTTTCTTTTCAGTTTCAGTGCTCACGTGGTCTCGCACGTTGAGCTAGTTTAAAATTATTTATTATTTAGTTTGTATACTGCTTTCTTCATTATTTGTTCCACATATTTCCGGCTCTCCCATTGACCCGAGGATCGAGGCCAAGGAGATGTCAACATAACTGAACGGTGAAAGACAAAAAAGACTGACTGTGGTTGTTACGGGTTTGGTTATTATGGAATTGATGTTACGACTGCATTTTAAATATCGAGAGGTTTTTAGAAATTACTCTTCCATACCATGCCACATATACTAATAACAATTCGAATAAGTTTTATCAAGGACCTTGCAGGGCCACAAATTTATTACTTTAAATTCCCTAACAAATTTCGTCTAGCTCTTACATACTAAAAAGACAACATCAGCAGCATCAAATGAAAATTCAATAATATATCACTAGAAGTCTCCTCTAGATTCCTAAAAGATTATATCATTCTGACTCATTCACAATTTAATTATTACTTATCTATCTTTCAGATATAGCCTGCCTACTATCTAACAAATAATATCTAATGTCTCAGACGACAATGTTAACTCAGTTATTGGTGCCTACCGCTTATAAAGGATCCAACTCGTCAATACAGACTGACGTAATTAAGTTAGATCTAGATCTACTCTAGGATGGGCTGGCAATCCCCAGCCTCATCCAGACACATCAATTTCAATTTACAAATGTGTATACCAGACATTCATGCTAGATCTAGTTGCAAGTTAAAATACATGTAGTCTTGCATTCTTCGGTAGCACTTCTACTAGAAAATTTAAGGTCAGCTTCACGTTCATCGTCGAATCAATAGGCAGAAACTTACACTTGGTCCCTGATACGAGATCAGGGAGCAGGAGATAATAGCAGTAGATAATTTCTGAACAGCATATGGTCTCATTCCAGTGTCTATCAAGGACATAGACATGGCTTTAACAATCTTCTGATTCTCTCTGGCTGAATCCCGCCGACTGCCTTCACAGATGGATAATTTCTGCATGGAGTAGTGAAACATAGGAATGGCCCCGGTTATATACCGCGCGGCCATCTGCAAATCCCCAGCCAACTGCCCAAATTTGATTGGTGCATCCATATCGAGCTCAGCTCGTAGTATTAATAGATTCTATTAATAGTAACAGACAAGGTCAAATTAACATATCAAAACCCTTACTAAAGTCTCTAAACCCTCTACGTTTTATGTACGAATTTACTCACTCCCTTTTCTCACCCCTGTTAAAGTTTATCAAAATCACGGGGTCGAGAACTGCACCGTCACTGTTAACTCATCCATTTATTCTATCCTGCCCCACTTTCTTTCCATCTCTAAGGAAAAGCGTTACAAAAACAAACTGTCCACGAGAATAGTTCAAGGACATTTGCACTGGCTAAAATCAACGAGACCCTGAAATAAACAAACCGTGACCCAGCACGACAATTCTAGTCCTAACCCTGACATCCCCCACCCCAGTGAAAATTTTAAGTAAAATTTACACGATAGGATCCAAGAAATCCCAAAGTTATTGTGGTAGGGGCTTAAGTAGTACTGTAGAAAAACGAGCCTTAAGCTTGAGAAGAAAAATCTAACTAAGAACGTGCATATTGGATGGACAAAAAAGCATACAATTATTGATGCCACGTTCTATATAATCTAGTCTATCGAAACATTCTTACTGCACACAATCAAACTTCTCAGGAACATCTATAATAAGAATGAGTATATTACTGTATACTGCTGAATTAAAGTATAACTATTATCAACAACGAAGCCCCACCGAAGGAATAGGCTCATAATTATCTAGTCAACACACATAATTGCTGCTTATATACACATTCACACACAATATATTGTTAATTAAAATACTGTGGTATCCAATGGCAGCAGTAGCTCTGGTAGCTTGGTTTGCCATGTCTCCATCTCATTGACCCGCTGACAAGGGCGTCAGGTTTTCCAGAAGTTCAGGTCACAGTCAGGAATGACGCTGGTGGAAAGAGGATATTCACAAAAAAGGATTGTAAAACTGGTTCATAAAGTAATGAACAAGATAAATGTGAATCCATCCACCGTCTAGAATTGAGGGGGACAAGCACTATCCAACCCCAATACAAGACACAACACTCTTTAATAGGAAACTAAATGAGACGTGACAAAATATCAGCTTGGGAATTGTCACCGCCAGGGATAGCCCGGATAACAAACCGGTATTCCTGGAGTGCAAGACTCCACCTCGTTAATCGAGCATTTTTAGCCCTGTTAGTCTTTAAAAATAACAACGGACGGTGGTCCGTTTCAATTATAAACTCGGACATGAGTAGATATCGCGAAAATGCGTTTACAGCAAAAATGATAGCGAGGCACTCTCGCTCGATAATTGCATAGCGGCATTCCCTATCTAGCAACTTGCGGCTGGCGTATAGACATGGCCGCAAGGTATCGTCTCGTTCCTGTAATAACACAGCTCCCAATCCTTTGTCCGACGCATCAGTGCGGACAATAAATATTTGGTTTATATCTGGCAGTATGAGAATGGGGGAAGTGGAAAACAATTGTTGAACGGTACGAAGTGTATCAGCACATTCGGTTGTCCATTTCACTTTATTAGGAAAATTCTTTCTTGTGAGGTCCGACAACGGAGCTGTAAGTGAAGAAAAATTTGGAATGAATTTCCTATAATAGTTAAGAAAGCCCAATAAACTACGAACTTCTTTCTTAGTTCGAGGGGGTTGGAGCTTTAAGATGGTAGTTATCTTCTTGTCATCAGGAGTTTGAACACCGTGGGCAATTGTATGGCCCAGAAAATTAATTTCATTATATCCCAAAAACACCTTACTGGGTTTCGCCGTAAGGCCAGCTCGACGAAGAGCAATAAAAACTTGTCGTAGGGCTGCGAGGTGGCCCGACCAATTGGTTTCATAAATACAAATGTCGTCAAAATACGACAATACGGAATTCATACCCTGGAGCAATATTGTCATCATACGGGCGAAAGTGGCAGGGGCTGTAACTAACCCGAAAGGCATATAGCGCCACTGCATAAGACCCAACGGAGTCTGAAAAGCGGTATATTGCTTGCTATTCTCATCAAGCGGAATTTGCCAATAGCCTTTGGAAAGGTCAATTTTAGAAAAAATCGTTGCCCTCGCTAACTGCGCAAAAAGATTCTCCTGGTTGGGAATCGGTTCAGCGTCATATATCGTAACCTCATTAAGTTTACGATAGTCAATACAAAAACGCACGGTATCATCTTTTTTTTTCACTAAGACGATGGATGAGTTATATGGGCTCGTCGATCGCTCTATCACTCCCAGGTGAAACATGTTACGTACCTCGGTTATTATAGTCTCCTGTGCGTGCAGCGGACGCGGGTATGGTTTAACAAAGACGGGTATATCCGTCTTTAATCTTATAACATGCTGTACCAAAGAAGTATTACCTGGTAGATCAGTAAAGACTGTAGTAAACTCGTTAAGCAAATCTCTTATATCTTGTCTTTGCGATTCAGATAAATCTGGATTTATATTTACATCCGAAGTGTTTTCAGAAGATCGAAGTGCGGGGATTGAATTCTCTATCTTAATAGGATCATCATCGTCAACTGAAAACAAGGCCGCATTGGCCTGAGCAACCACATTTCGGCGATTATTCTGTCGATTATCATCGTCGGACAGGTACTGCTTTAACATATTTATATGGAAGACTTTGTCCTGTCCCCGAATCTTGATAAGATAATTTACTCGAGAAAGTCTCTTTAGGACTTTAAAAGGTCCCTTCCATGTAAGAAGGAGTTTATTTTTCGTCTCCGGAAGGAGAACAAGAGTTTGGTCTCCGACGGCCAAGGTTCGCAATCGGCTACCTTGATCACGATATAGTTTATAAAGACTAGCATGCGCAGCTGAAGATTTTTGTGCGAGCTGACATGCGTTAAGAATTCGATTGCGCAAGTCTACAACGTATTGATATGCAGACCGCGTATCGTTGTCGTCGGTGTCTGATCCGGCGAATAAATCATGGAGTATGGCCATTGGACCACGCGGCTTACGACCATACAATAATTCGAAGGGGGAAAAACCCGTCGATGCGTTCGGCAGTTCTCGGTATGCAAAAAGAATAGCGGGGAGTTGTCGATCCCAATCACTCGGCTTGTCGGCGGAAACTCGCGCAAGCATAGTTTTCATGGTAGCATTCCACCGTTCACAGCAGCCATTAGACTGTGGGTGGTATGGAGATGTCAATCTTTGTTTAATCCTGACCAATTCCAAGACTTTCTTAAAAAGCTCAGAGGTAAACTGTGGACCTCTGTCCGATAAAATTTCAACCGGAAACCCAAGACGCGAAAAAATAGTAATAAGGGCCTCAGCGATATGATCGGCTGAAATGTCTTTTAGCGGAATGGCCTCTGGCCAACGGGTTGCGTAGTCGATGACAGAAAGTATAAAACGATGTCCTCTGTCTGACTTGTGTAGGGGTCCAACTATATCTACGGCAACGCGCTCAAATGGTCTTGAAACCATAGGCATCTCCTGCAGAGGAGCCCGCGATGCTCTTCCTTTAGGAGTACGTCTCTGACATACGTCACATGTTGATACGAACCGGTTTACATCTGCGTAAATACTGGGCCAAAAAAATTGCGATAGTATTCGAGACTTAGTTCTGGCCTTTCCTTGGTGACCCGCCAAGGAAGTGTCATGCGCGAGACGAATAATGTCGCGACGAAAAGATCTTGGTACTACAAGCTGCATAACGGCCTCTCGCTTACTCCGAAAATTACGATATAATAAGTCATCTTTAATAAGAAACTTAGAGGTATCCGGCGCGGTAGGATCAACCTTAGCAAACAAATGTTTCAATGTGGGATCTGAATGTTGCTCATCATGAAATGCACGAGACGTTATGTTCACTTCAATAGTAGGATTACTCAATGGACTGTCTGCTCGTCGACTCGATTGTAGGCGTGTTGTCGCACAAGCAACACTCTCATCCTCAGTCCAAATTTCCAAGTTACCGATAGGAAACTTATTTACTTGAGGTACATTCCCTATGATTATATCAGCCACCGGATTAGGCAGTACACATGCAGTAACAATACCTGTGAGAAAAGGTGTATCAATATAAACTTCTGCAAGACGGAATCGCTCTACAGATCCGCCAAAAGTAATACAAGTTACATCCTTGTCCAAAAATTGTGTTGGACGGACTAGTGACTGTCGAACGCCGATAGTCGTGCATCCGGAGTCACGTAGAACAGAAGCGCGAATCGCGTTCACGCGGCCCTGGTAAAATGTTAATTCACCCAGTTCATGTAGGGCGGACATGACTGGAATAGTCTTTGATTGCGATGAAGATTTATTATGACCGTCAGTCTCATAAGGTGTAGATTTAACAGAGCAGGCATTTGCTGCTTCCATTTTCACGTTACAAAATTTTTGTATGTGGCCTACCCTATTACACCTAAAACACATAGTACGATTAGGATCGTTTCCACGATAGGGAAGACTCTGCGGCCTATCATAATTATGATTATTATCAAAATGCACTCGTCGCGGCGGTCCCTGAGGCCGGTTATATTGTTGGCCTGGATAGTTGCCACGATAATATGGGCGAGGCTCGTAAAAAGAATAGCTCTGGTATCCTCGACGCGGGAATACATTACCTCGATTCGGAAAATCTCTCTGTCTAAAAAAAGGCGGCTCTGATTGAGAGCGCGGATTTGGGGCCTGACGACGAGTCGGCCTTGAACGATCGTGTCCGGTTGGCGCTCCTTTGCCTACGTTGGCATAACACGGTGCTATAGTTGAAGGCTTTGCCAAAGGACGATTTGGGTGGGCGGACGCATAGCGTTCCGCGCACGATGTGATTTCTTCAGAGGATGTCGGTGCCCTCTCTTTAAGGTGGGCAACCAAATCGGAATGACATGCCGTATAGATTTGATCTTTTAAGACCAAATCGTAAAGTTGAAGATAATTTCCGGTAGTTACGTTCGCGAGCTCGATCCAGCGGTCTAAGTAATGTTTCAGCCGACTCACATAAGTTGAGAAATTTTCAGATGGCTCAGGTTTACATGCGCGAAATCTTTGATGAAAGCCATCCTCGGTATGCTGGAATCGCTTAAGCAGTGCTGTTTTAAGTTTGTCATAGTCGTTGGCATCCTCTACTTTGAGGCTATGAAATACTTCCAGGGCCTTACCTGTTAGTAAATTAGACAGGCATGAACTGTACATCGCCTGATGCCATCCGACGCATTTAGCGTGTAGCTCGAACCGATGTAAATATGCGTCGATCCGGTCGAGTTTTTCATTAAACGTCGGCAGCTTTGGTTTGGTAGCATAAGTATTGGTGGCAGTAGTGGGAGTCACAAGCGATTCTCGCTCTAACTTCTTTATTGCGAGTTCATGCTGTCTTTCCTTTTCTCTCTCTCTTTCTTTTTCTCTTTCTCTTTCTTCTTTTTCTCTTTCTCTTTCTCTTTCCTTTTCTCTCTCTACTTCTTTTTCTCTTTCTCTTTCTCTTGCTTCTTTTCGATCCTCACGATCTCGGTCTTGCTGTAATTGTCGTTCGCACCACGAGGCGCGTTCTTCCTCTGGTATACCCAGAACTTTGGCAGATTCAATGTATTTAAGAAACTCGGCCATGATATGTTAAAGTCTGTAATTAGTAAGTATTTACCTACTGTTAAGGTATATCGCGGTATCAATTATATTATCTATAACAGTTATTCTCTGTTAATATTAATTCAGTGTCTTACGTTAGCACTGCTTCGCGAAAAGAACGTTCTATCTCTCTCTGTAAATTGCAGGCAGTGTGTCTTCCACTGCAAAAACTTTATCTCTCTCTCTCTGAATATGAATTCTAGTAAGGCAGTGCCGTCTATCCGTTGCTCCCACTGCAATAAAATATATATATCGCCTTTAATGCGATAAGTTAGTGTCTTGAGTGATCACTCTCAAAATTTATGTCTCTCTCAACGCGACGAACCAGTGTCCTCTGTTATCACTGTCAAAATTGTATCGCTCTCTCAATGCGACAAATCAAAAATATATCTCTCTCTCAACACGACAAATTTGAAATATCTCTCTCTTCTCAAAACGCGCACACGCAGTGTCTTCTGTTACCACTGCAAAATTATTCTCTCTATACTCAACGTGGAATTATCACGTGAACAAAAATTTATTATATCTCTCTCTCTCTCTCATATGTCAATACCAGATTACAATTCGACGTGGTTTTAGCACGTGAAACACCTCAGGCATATATTGTAAACATAACAATGTTAGTATAGTAGTTTAAAGTTTATAAGGAAGCAAAAAGAAATACAATAAACAAGACGCTAAACTGACAAGTAATACGAACGAAAACAGACCCTACAAGTCCTAACATATATTACAGAAAGTTTAAGCAAAAGACAGGAGAGACATCTTCCTAAAGAAAAGTGAGGAAGTAAAAGAAACGCCACAATCTATACGAATAATGGATCCCTAATAGAACTATTCACAGTGAAGCAAATCCCCCCCGAGTTATCAATAGCCACCAAGGCACTCCAATATCCTTCGAAATGGCAAAGAAGATATGCTAAACTATGACCCCAACCAACCTCCCGCTCTTAAACTAAACATATAGTAAATGGTAAAATAGCCTGGAACACACACAGAGCGGAAAGTACGTCGCCCTCCTCAAGACTGTTAGATAGATGGTTCACTTAACTTTGTTTTTGAGGAATTCAGATGGTAAGTATCCTCAAACCATAGCTCCAAGCCCAAAAAATGCGTTTCTGTCTCAGGTAGATCTGTAAGGTGAAGAGTGTCCCTCGCCGGTGTCGTCGGGTCAATGGGATGTTGAGTTCACCATATGAAATTGAAACAAAATGTTAAATTAATACAAATTGCCTAAAATCTATAATAAAAGGACCTGAAAACACAATGGTCTCATTCCAGTGTCTATCAAGGACATAGACATGGCTTTAACAATCTTCTGATTCTCTCTGGCTGAATCCCGCCGACTGCCTTCACAGATGGATAATTTCTGCATGGAGTAGTGAAACATAGGAATGGCCCCGGTTATATACCGCGCGGCCATCTGCAAATCCCCAGCCAACTGCCCAAATTTGATTGGTGCATCCATATCGAGCTCAGCTCGTAGTATTAATAGATTCTATTAATAGTAACAGACAAGGTCAAATTAACATATCAAAACCCTTACTAAAGTCTCTAAACCCTCTACGTTTTATGTACGAATTTACTCACTCCCTTTTCTCACCCCTGTTAAAGTTTATCAAAATCACGGGGTCGAGAACTGCACCGTCACTGTTAACTCATCCATTTATTCTATCCTGCCCCACTTTCTTTCCATCTCTAAGAAAAAGCGTTACAAAAACAAACTGTCCACGAGAATAGTTCAAGGACATTTGCACTGGCTAAAATCAACGAGACCCTGAAATAAACAAACCGTGACCCAGCACGACAATTCTAGTCCTAACCCTGACATGGACGCCCGGGTGTCCCCTCCAGTGTTACGGGTTTGGTTATTATGGAATTGATGTTACGACTGCATTTTAAATATCGAGAGGTTTTTAGAAATTACTCTTACTAATAACAATTCGAATAAGTTTTATCAAGGACCTTGCAGGGCCACAAATTTATTACTTTAAATTCCCTAACAAATTTCGTCTAGCTCTTACATACTAAAAAGACAACATCAGCAGCATCAAATGAAAATTCAATAATATATCACTAGAAGTCTCCTCTAGATTCCTAAAAGATTATATCATTCTGACTCATTCACAATTTAATTATTACTTATCTATCTTTCAGATATAGCCTGCCTACTATCTAACAAATAATATCTAATGTCTCAGACGACAATGTTAACTCAGTTATTGGTGCCTACCGCTTATAAAGGATCCAACTCGTCAATACAGACTGACGTAATTAAGTTAGATCTAGATCTACTCTAGGGTGGGCTGGCAATCCCCAGCCTCATCCAGACACATCAATTTCAATTTACAAATGTGTATACCAGACATTCATGCTAGATCTAGTTGCAAGTTAAAATACATGTAGTCTTGCATTCTTCGGTAGCACTTCTACTAGAAAATTTAAGGTCAGCTTCACGTTCATCGTCGAATCAATAGGCAGAAACTTACACTTGGTCCCTGATACGAGATCAGGGAGCAGGAGATAATAGCAGTAGATAATTTCTGAACAGCATATGGTTTCATTCCAGTGTCTATCAAGGACATAGACATGGCTTTAACAATCTTCTGATTCTCTCTGGCTGAATCCCGCCGACTGCCTTCACAGATGGATAATTTCTGCATGGAGTAGTGAAACATAGGAATGGCCCCGGTTGTATACCGCGCGGCCATCTGCAAATCCCCAGCCAACTGCCCAAATTTGATTGGTGCATCCATATCGAGCTCAGCTCGTAGTATTAATAGATTCTATTAATAGTAACAGACAAGGTCAAATTAACATTTCAAAACCCTTACTAAAGTCTCTAAACCCTCTACGTTTTATGTACGAATTTACTCACTCCCTTTTCTCACCCCTGTTAAAGTTTATCAAAATCACGGGGTCGAGAACTGCACCGTCACTGTTAACTCATCCATTTATTCTATCCTGCCCCACTTTCTTTCCACCTGACAGTGGTGTACGCAAAGGCTAAAGGAATCTCCACCAGTTCCTTGAGTTAAGTGATTCCATCCTAAAATTTTGTCTGCGTCTGGGGAGTTGAGTGTTCCTCCTCGTGTTTTACAGGCTTTTTATACTTTTTCTCTGTGTTTAGGAACTCACGGGCGGTGGCGAGGGCGTTCTTACGTTTGCCAAAGTGGTGGCTTGGTCGCAGACTCTGCCGTCTCGACGACAGATTGTGCGGTCTCGCAACACCAGTGGTTATTGAAACTGTGGGAAGTCGCATTCGCGAGAACGGACTTTGATAGGGATCTGTACACTTTGTTTAGATTGTAGCGTTCCCATCTTCCTCGTTGTTTTAGGAAGACGTCTCTCTTGTCCTTTTCTCACCTATCTGTAATTATATTCAGAACTTGTAGGGTCTGTTATCGTTCGTCTTTTCTTGTTTGTCTAGCGTCGTGTTTGGTGTATTTTTTTTTTCATTAGACCTTTATCATTATGGTGTTGGTACATTCCTTTGTTTAATATAATGCCTGTGTGAGTCATGTGTCTACATTGACGCATTGATTGAGTTTATCTGGTTATTGTGACGTATAAGGCTGATACGCCAGAGTATATATTTATATATTGGGAATATTGATTCCCCATTCAAGTGCAGTTGTGCACCTGCCTTGAATATCCAGTATATAATTACTGAAGTTATTGTTCTTTAAAGAGAACTACCGGTAATAAAATTACCTTGCAATTGCAATTATACAAGAGCTATAGAAAAATAGCTAAAAATATTAATCAACGATCTAATATTCGTTGATTCACGTGTATTTATATATTACATCGGCAGTGATAACAGTAAGGACACTGCGATTTCATTGAAGAAGGAACAGTGTTTGTATTTTGTCGTCTACTAGGGACGTCGACCCGACGAGTGCAAATTGCCTCAGGGATTAATAATCGCGGAGTTAAACAAGTAAATATTTTTTATCGCGTATCGGATTAACGTAAATACTACAGTGATAACATAGTACACTGTCAGACGGGCTATTGCGTGAATTTATCCGGATACCTGTCCATTAACATTAATAGATCTCCTGTAGAGACCTATTGTGAGTGTAACTAATCATAATGGCCGATTACACTTCCTATATAAATTCAGCGAAGCTGTTAGGCATACCCGAGGACCAGCTGGCTTCTTGGTGCGAGAGTAGACTAAAAGAAGACCTAGCTAGAGAAGAGCGTGCCGCAGATAGAGCCGAGAAGGCCGCGGAACGCGAACGAGAAAAAGAAAAAGAAGAAAGAGAACGACAAAGAGAAATAGAAGAAAGAGCCGAGAAGGCCGCGGAACGCGAACGAGAAAAAGAAAAAGAAGAAAGAGAACGACAAAGAGAAATAGAAGAAAGAGCCGAGAAGGCCGCGGAACGCGAACGAGAAAAAGAAAAAGAAGAAAGAGAACGACAAAGAGAAATAGAAGAAAGAGCCGAGAAGGCCGCGGAACGCGAACGAGAAAAAGAAAAAGAAGAAAAAGAACGACAAAGAGAAATAGAAGAAAGAGCTGACAAAGCGGCTCATCGAGAGCACGAAATTGCCCTAAAGAAATTAGAGCTGCAAGGAAACCAACCGACCGCGGTTCCAAGTGTTCCAACGAATAATGTTAAAGCAAAACCAAAGCTTCCAACCTATAATGATAAGGTCGACCAGATCGATTCTTATATTCATCGTTTTGAGCTCCACGCGGTAGCCGCCGGATGGGAAAGAACTGAATGGACTTCGTGCCTTGCAAATTTATTAACGGGACGTGCACTTGAAGTATTCCATGGCCTCAACATCGAGGATTCTAAAAATTACGACATCCTTAAAAAGGCTCTTTTAAAGCGTTTTCAACACACCGAGGACGGTTTTCACCAAAGATTCCGGACTTGTAAGCCAGACCCGTCCGAAAATTTTTCAACGTACGTCGACCGCCTAAAGCACTACTTAGACCGCTGGATTCAGCTGGCTGGTGTCGCTGACGGTAATTTTAAAGGGCTTTATGAGCTCGTTCTGAAGGACCAAATATTTAACGCGTGCCATTCAGAACTAGTCTCCCACATTAAAGAGTGGGCACCTAAGACGTTAGCGGAAATCACATCCTTAGTGGAACAGTACGCGTCCGCACACCCTAATCGTTCGCTGGCTAAAGCCAAAACTAGCGAACCGTTTTATGCCGGAGTCGGTGGAACTGCGCCAATGGGTACAAGAAATTCTCGACCAGTTCATCGCCAGACGCCGCCTCCGCGTGCATATTCCGAACCGCCGCCCAATAAAGCTCGCGGTTTTCCAAGCCGTGCTGGACCTCCCACTCGGGGACATTTTATTCGCTATTCAGGTCCACCCCGTCGTGACGTTAACGAGGGCTACCATTATCAGAGCCCACCATGTCCACCTCCTTGGGCATATTATAATAATCCATATAATGCACCTCCAATGCAACCCAGACGTAATATATATGACAGCATTAGGTGTTATCGGTGCAATAAACCAGGTCATACGTCAAAATATTGTAGGGTTCAGTTTGAAGCTGCAAATGCTTGCACCGTCATTGTTCCGGCTGCACAGAGTAGCCGTACCGTTGAAATTACGTCGCCCATGACGGGCACCGTTCCGGTTATGTCGGCCCTCCATCAACACGGGTCATTGACCTTATATGAGGGTCATGTTAACGCCATACCGCGTCTGTCTTACGCGATTCAGGTTGCACCACTATCGGTGTTAGGGAATCACTGGTCAGACCGACCCAGCTGATTGAACAACAGGCAACCTGCATTACTTTCGGGGGCTCCGTCGAGCGATTCCGTCTCGCGGAGATATACATCGACACGCCATTCATTACAGGTGTCGTAACGGCATGCGTATTACCAAATCCGGTCGCCGATCTAATTATTGGTAATTTACCACAGGTTAATGATACACCTGACGGCCAGTTAAAAGTTTGGAACGAAAACATTGCGTGTGTCACCACACGACAACAGTCAAAACGTCCACCGGATGGTACTTTACAAACCCCTGCGTTTGATTTTAATGTCACGCCTACAGTTTTCTATAAGGAACAACAAAGCGATCCATCACTAAAACCGCTGTTTGCGAAAGTTCAGCCTCAGAACCGAAATGCCTCTCCGTTTATCATTAAAAATGAATTATTATACAGAAATTTCCGAAATAAACGTGAGACCATTGAACAGCTCGTGGTGCCTAAGTCGTTCCGTCGCGACATTCTGCGTCTCGCGCATGATACATCATTTTCAGGCCATCAAGGTTCAGCCAGAACCAAATCACGGATATTGGCTCATTTTTTCTGGCCTGGTGTATACGCGGACGTGAACCGTTTTGTGGCGCGCTGCGATGTATGTCAAAAACGTACACCTAAAGGTAAAGCATCACGCGCACCCCTTCAGGAGATGCCTCCAGTCTCAACACCATTCGAGCGTGTCGCAGTTGACATAGTAGGTCCTCTTAGTAAATCAGACAGAGGCCATCGATTCATCCTTTCGGTAATCGACTACGCGACGCGCTGGCCTGAGGCTATTCCTTTGAGAGACATTACGGCTGACCATGTCGCTGAGGCGCTTGTTACTATTTTCTCGCGAGTCGGATTTCCGACCGAGATTCTTTCAGACAGAGGACCACAATTCACCTCTGATCTATACAAAAAGGTACTAGAATTAGCGGGAATTAAACAGAAATTAACGTCCCCCTATCATCCGCAGTCAAATGGTTGTTGCGAGCGGTGGAATGCGAGCATGAAGTCTATGCTAGCACGCGTATCCGCCGACAAACCTGGAGACTGGGACCGTCAGCTCCCCGCTATTCTCTTCGCCTATAGGGAACTCCCGAATGCGTCCACGGGTTTCTCCCCATTTGAGTTATTATACGGACGTAAACCACGTGGCCCCATGGCCATACTTAGTCAATTGTTCGCCGGTTCTGAAACCGACGATTATGATACGCGATGCGCGTATCAATATGTTGTCGATCTCCGACAACGAATTATTAATGCATGCAAAACCGCTCTGCAATTTGCATGCGCTAGAGCGAGTTCTTCAAAATTTTATCGCGATCAGGGCGCCCAAATGCGCGCCTTGTCCGTCGGAGATCTGACACTTGTTCTTTTGCCGCAAACGCAAAACAAACTCCTTCTAACTTGGAAGGGACCATACAGAGTCCTTAAGAGACTCTCCAGAGTGAATTATTTGATAGATATTCGTGGGCAGAGGAAAATATTTCATATTAATATGCTGAAAAAGTACCTGCCTAGCGATGATCGTCGTAACAACTCCGTTCATGTCGTCCCAAGGGCCAACGCGGCTTTAGTTACTGTCGACGACGAGGACCCTTTGAGTATCGACAAATCGTTGCCCATATTACAGGCCACCGAGAGTATAAACGATGTTAATATCAATGATGAGCTTGCGCCGTCGCAGAAACAGGATCTTACGCACCTGCTCCAAGAATTTGCCACGGTGTTCACGGATTTGCCGGGTTCTACGTCTTTAGTCCAACATGTAATACGACTTCAGACAGACGTACCAGTGTTTGTTAAACCGTACCCGCGCCCGCTGCACGCTCACGAAACGATAATTACAGAAGTACGTGCCATGCTACGGCTAGGCGTCATAGAGCGATCAACAAGTCCGTATTGCTCGCCGATTGTCTTGGTCAAGAAGAAAGACGATACCGTGCGTTTTTGTATTGACTATAGAAAGCTCAATGCTATAACCATCTATGATGCCGAACCCATTCCCAATCAGGAAGACTTATTCGCGCAGTTATCCAATGCAAGTATCTTCTCGAAAATAGACTTATCCAAAGGATATTGGCAGATTCCTCTCGAAGAAGGAAGTAGACAATATACAGCTTTTCAAACCCTTTTGGGTTTAATGCAATGGAAATATATGCCTTTTGGACTGGTTACTGCACCAGCCACGTTCGCGCGCATGATGAACATCTTACTAAATGAATTGCGCTGCGTTCTATCATATTTCGATGATATATGTATTTTTCAGGCTGATTGGGCTGGCCACTTAATGGCCCTTCGTGAAGTTTTTGCCGCTCTTCGCCGAGCTGGCCTTACCGCGCGACCCAGTAAAGTGTTCCTAGGATATCACCATATAAACTTTTTGGGTCATACCATAACCCACGGGGTTCAGACTCCAGACGATCGCAAGATATCCAGTATTTTGAAACTACAACCCCCTAAAACTAAAAAGCAAGTCCGTAGCTTGTTGGGACTTTTGAATTATTACAGGAAATTTATACCAAACTTTTCCTCTCTCTCAGCCCCGTTATCTGATCTAACGAGGAAGAATCTTCCAAATAGAGTCGTCTGGACGCCTCAGTGCGCTGATGCCCTTCAGACTATTCAGAATTTATTTTCTACTTTCCCTCTGCTTGTCTTACCCGATATACGCCAGACATTCGTCGTCCGAACGGATGCATCAGATAAAGGAATAGGCGCCGTGTTACTCCAACAGCGTGACGGTTTCTTGCGACCGTGCTTATATGCAAGCCGGAAATTACTTGATCGAGAGACGCGCTATGCGATTGTCGAACGAGAGTGCCTCGCAATTGTTTACGCACGAGACCCTGTGTTTGTTAATCCTGTGTATCCTTAATGGAGTTACTATTGAACCCACGCAGTAACCACATTAGCCACTCGTAGTTCATCCAACAGATCCATATGTTGTGTAATGGTGTCACGCCTTGCTAGCAGTAGCTGGTCCACCCGTCTAGGTCTACTCAAGCATCGCCGGCCAGCTGAGAGCGAACTATTATGTTCTTCGATGTTCACTTCCGAAGAGACCTAGGAAAGTGAAGAATGTCCACACAATCACAAGAACCATAATATCATGAATTGACAATAACAGAAATTATCGAAAACTTTTTACATCAGTTGCCGTAAGATGACGTCTAGAATTGGGTTTGCAAGCACAGAGTTTTGGAGCGAAGTTTGCCCACATTTTATCGGCAATTTGCTGCCTGCAAATTTTTGTTATTGTTTCTGGTCTGCCTTGTGCCTTGATAAAACGTCTGTCTCTTTCAGTCTTTGTTTTATCCTCACTATCTATGCTTTGATGGAATCTAAATGGGAAGATGATACTTGTAACTATATGAATACAAATTACAAGGGAAAAGTTCCGTACCTTCCGACCACCTCGTCAAAATACCCTAAACCTAGCCTTATCCCCGACCTTAAACCTAAACGCTGGTCTCTTACCCTTTCAACCAGAAAACAGGTTTATGAATAATGACAGGGCAGTGGCGTGCAGAGGTTTGGTGATGCCCAGGGCCAACTCTTTGATTTATGCCCCAAGACTCAGGCATATGACATATTATTACTGAGATAATATATGAAAAGAAGACAGATAAAATAACTTTCAATTCACATTAAATATAAATCATCCACGTTAATTAAGTTCGTTGCCCCAAATGAGATATCTTGTCAGAAAACACTTAACTACTTCAAACGGATGTCCGGAGCCGTTGCTCTCTGCCCCCCTTGGGGGACGTTCAAATATAATCTTACGCCTCGGAGGAGGGGGGGGGGATGTTTGGCTCCTGTAAGAAAAGTATAAGAAAAGGGGGGGGGGGTGTCTTGAACCAATGTAATATTACACTTTTGTGAGGTGAGAATATAAAAAGGAATAAAAAAATTAGACAACATAATGAACAAATAATATAAAAAGAGAGATAACTTATGAATTGACTTTGAATGAGTCTCATTTTCCCCCATTTGTAAGAAAGAGTACGTGTGCAATGTATAATTATTACATGTGTTATTGTAATATTGCGGGATGGAGGGGGGGGGGGAGAAGCAAATGTAAGAAAAGTGTAATAAAGGGGGGGGGGGTAAAAAGTGCCAAAAAGGTGTAAGATTATATTTGAACGTCCCCTTGCCCCTTCCTGTTTGACTGGGTGGGCGGGACGCATGGAACTCTTTCTCATTACGAAACGTGCATATTTTAAGTAACGTTCCTCTTATATCTCAATCAGAGGTAATTCTAGTGTGGGGACATTATACTGTTGGTGTTCAGGGGGCTGGTCTAGCTGCACGAACAAACTGCTGTAGGCAACGCTGGTCTGGTCAGTCTGCCTATGAACATGCAGGAATATGTTTCGTATATTTTTTGTAGCTGTTTGTTATTCTATGGTTTGTAACGCAATAAGTCAAGTCTGCTTTTGCCTGGGTTTTGATGTGAGATGTGCATTAATGAGTCAACTGGATGCTGGGCACTGGCGAGGCTGAAACAATTCTGTCTAGTTCATTCAAAGGAAGTTCAGGTCAGAGTCAAAACCAACCCAAAATAGACTTGACTCAGTAACTACTACATGTATAGCCAAAATCTCCAGTTCAAAAAGCCCTAAAGTATGAACCCTGAACTTAATTACAAAGTCGAATCTACTAATAGGCCCTACTTTTTTTTTTTTTTCTGTATGAATTTATCTCTTCCTTTGCATCTGTCTGTCCATGCTGCCATCTTTATCTGTCAATCCTTCCATCCATCCATCCATATGTCAAATTTCCTTTCACCTACTCTGAGCCCAAATGGACAGCTGGACAAACATGCACACACACAAACGCATGTTGTCCTGGTATCCCAGAAACACCCAAGCTCTACCACAGTGACAGTGAAGAACCAAACTCAACAGAAAACAAGTGGTAGGAAGCTTCTCATTTCTGTTTTATTACTGGATGTAGAAAAAAAAAAGTTTGTTTTTCAGCAGGTAATCAATACAATTATGATGCATTAAGTAAGAAATCGTTCAGCAGATCACAAATTACATGAAGTGCATAGTATAGGGTTTTCAATACTTCACCAATTGAACCAATTGTTCAAAAGGTATCTTCAGACACAAATGAACCTGCACAAAAGTTTAGACCGGGACAATAGGTGCGGAGATGGCTGCCAATCTGAGGGTAAAAACAAGCTAAACAAAATGAGAATGTTAGCACATGTGTCAGCAGAATAGCTGTCATGTAATCAGACTTTTTGTGCATTCACAGAATGATGTGCACAACATTTGAAGAAAATTATGGTATTCAAATGTAATAAGATTTGGTCTAAAATGTAGTAAAATATTTTATGTGAAAAATATACACAAACTTTGCATTGTAGACGCAGTTATTCCACATGAAAAATGATTTATGATTTACATTTCTGAATGGACAGAAAAATTGCAAAGATTATAATTTCTTTAACTTACAGAAAAATCCTTCACAAGTTTGTTAAACATTTAATGAATTATCAAACTATAATCTACAGGATGAAAATATGAGCACCTAAAACTAGTCATGGCTCACATTCAAAATTATGAACTTTTGTCTACTAGCCAACATAAACGAGGTGAATCTAGCAAATTCTTTGTATCTAAATCTAGTTCATATAAATAAAGGCACTTCGATTTGTTGCAACGACTAATTGGACTTAGTGTTACGCCACAATTCCTAGCAGAAGATATAGATGTGATAAAGTTGAAAAGCAATGTGTGAAGAGAGGAACAGAATTCTAATCATACTTTTCAATTCTACACAATGAAAATGTGTCTTAAATTTTCCCGTTACAAAATAATCATAATTAAATAATATCAAGACAATATTTTGTAAAAAATAGATGTGCCCACATGATTTTATCCTCTCATGTTGTCCTGTTTGGATTTTTAAAGTTTTTATTTGATTGCTGTTCAAAGGCATTCAATTTGGTGCAGGTTTCCCTAACAGGAACAGAGTGCACAGCATACTAATGCACCTAGGAGGCTGTATTTGAGAAAGAGAGATGGATGCACATGAGTAGCATATTTCAGTAGCCCGTGCACAGATAAGCTAATACTGAAGTTATTATCTAGGGTCAAACATCTGCCCTTGCTAGACTTCGCAATAGGACTTTCTGTTCAGCTTAAAACATTGGTGGCAAACTGCATGCAGAACATTTGCATTCTCATTATGACAGGTTGAAAATTATTATACATGTACAATGTACAAGTGATCTTAACAGTTTCTAACTTGGAGTATTTAATTCAAATTATGAATTACCACATTTCAGTTGATCCGACTCATGCCCATTTGAGCAAATTGCAGTAAACAGTTTTCCACACCCTTGAAATAGCATGAATTACCTTAAGAAATGTATGATTGCCATGCCTCTCCCAATGCTAACAGCCACATGTAGTAAACTGCGCCATGACATTTTGTGTTACCTTCCTACCTCCTACACCACCCACATTCAGGAAGGATGTTGTTATACATTCTGCATATGGCCTATTCAGCATTTCCATAGTTATGATTTGTGCCATATAACCCAAATGTGAAAATGGTTCATCTTATTAACCCTCGTCCTGCGGGAGGCCACTATATTGGCCTCCCCGCACAACACGCGAGGCCAATATTGTGGCCTACGCACTGCAAACCGGGTCCAGCGGGAGGCCAATTTTATATTGTATGGCAGCGCAGTCCCTTGCGTTTTGTTTATTCAGTTGCCGCAACTGTCGTTTTTTTCACGTTGTTTTCTTTCCACACTATTTTCGCGTGTTTATCTATCCTGTCACCCCTACTATATCTAACGAAATGGTATCGTCCGATTACGTTTATCACAATGCAACTATTCGTAACTATTCATCATACTCATGTAATAGTACTGACGGTCTGAAGTTCGAACTGGGGAAAATCTTGTGGAAACTTTTACTTTGATGCTTGTTGTCGTCTACATGTGAAATGAGAAGAAAGGGGCCATGTTTGAGACACCGTTCTATGTCTGTAATTATGAATTCCGTTGTAATACTAGGGCATGCTGCATAAGGGCGTCTGTCGGTGGGTTTTTCATCAGGGAAAACTGGGAGAAAATGACCGACTTTGTTGTTGTTTGTTGTCTTTATTTGATGTGGTAATTAGAGAGATATTGTGTTCCTTTGATTAAACCGCTTTTCAGTACATGTATACATGTGCTCTACGATCTGGAAATCACATCTCTCTCTAAAACTAACAACATAGTACGTGGAAGCTTTACATAGTACAGGAGGGAGAAGGCAATGCCACGATACATGTTGTTAGTAAATTAAGTGCCTGGCTTAAAAAATAATTTGTTCACCTGAATGGCCTGATATAGGGACAGAAAAAGCACAGAGGTCTAGGGAAAATGATAAAACATGTGTTAAACTGCATGTAAATGCAGAAAATTCTTGATTTTGGACCTCCCATTTAACAATAAAGCTTACTGCATATCATCACATGTACTTTATCCAAATATCATAGGGGTCACTTACAATTTATCCACCACTATTGTTGTTATTGCGTCCTAAAGTAAACACGATACACGTGTTCACAAGGACCCGATTGACCTGACCGCCGAGGTTATCGGCAACACGCGAACGATTGGCTGTCTGGCCACTGACTATCCCCGCACGGAGCGTTACGTGGACGAGTTCACTCAGCGAGGGACGAGGGTTGAAATATTGATTTAAACACACTGAAAACGTGTAAAAATAGAGAACACTTTTTTTTTGATACAATAAAAGCCATTGCAATGACAGTGACTCATTCGATATCATCCTTGTCATGTTCTCTCAGAGAAAATTTCTGGTCGCTCCACTCATGGGCAACCGATAATATGTTGCCTTGATAGCAAAAAGCTTACCCAAAACAAAATACAGGCCACTGCTTTCAGGAAATTCTGAATCCTTTTCTTTTCACAAAATAGCAATCAATTCTTTCTGAGTGGAAAATCTGAAAGATGAGGGGGGAGATAAAAGAGGACAACTGTTTTGAGAAAGTTGGGAGAATTTCAGAACTTGACACATCTTAGATTTTCATTTGGTCATGATGTGGCTCATTTTATCTTGGGCTTATGTGTCAGGAGTGTCCCTCTGTCCCTCTCAGCTGTGTGCATGTGTGTGTGCACATAAAAGAAATTAATGTGCGGTTAGTTACTTAAAATAACTTAATAATTAATAATTATGTTTTCTGCTGACATTACTTTCGCCACAGGAAAAGAAAATTGGCACAACAGAAGTCTTTTGCACACAATGACTACTAAAAATTAGAGGGAACATTGCTTGTGAAAGTGAATTATGAATATTAAAATAACAAATTCCAGCTGAGTTATAATATCTCTGTCCCTGTACTTTTGATGGGTCACGATTCATGTTGTGTATCTAACAATAACTAGACAATAAAACTGAAACAAGCTCACAAATGAACTATTTGGATTTTTTATATTCAAACAAAGGTATGTATCTGGCAAATGCTGAACGACGGAATGCATCAGGAAGAAAAGGGAGTCTGTAGACTTCTGGGCCTTCTTTGTAACCTCCAGGTAAAGACATGCCATTGGCAGTTTCTTTGTTCTCTACTTGTTGAATCTGTGCCACCAGTCCACGCTCCTTCAGCGAGCCTGCAAGCACAGAGAAATGTCAACTCATTTTTAACAGCAATATGTCATGTCCAGGGGCGAGGCTTCCTCATAATCAAATAATCAGTGATTAACCTTTGAATATTAATTCTAGAATTACTACGCTTTTCAGATCGAGCCCAACTCCAAGTCCATTTAGTCAATTCAGCATTCTATTCTACGTTGCTATTTTGGGTTTGTTGTTATAGACTAACACCCCTCACCGAAAAGCATCTTTGTAGGGACTTACACCATATGAACTGGTCCAAAATCAGTGATTAACAAAGACGAAGAAGACTTGACTACACCCAGAAGCGAGCTTGAGCATAGCCTGTTTTCTTCAAAGCGGCGCCGCAGACAGCAAAATAGTGGGGGGGGGGGGGGGGAATAAAAATAGGTTTATAATCAAGGTTTGACCTGATTTTACGTACTTATGCAGGTTTTTCACTATGCGGTCGTTTTCATCCCAATCGAAAGGTAAAGAGTAGAGTGAAAGAGTTTGTGTGGATCTTCTTTTCTTTTTGTTAGAGGTAATCTAAGAATAATTTACCCTACGCACAGCAAGAATAATAATTATTATAGTCTAGATCTAGATATAACTGTGATCAAAATCAGCCGAACGTATTAAGAACATCAATTCATCAATTCACTCAATTCGCTCGAACCTAAACCGCAACGGCAGATAGCCACTTCTCCGAAATCGCTACACATTGTTGTGTCACAGAGATGCCATTTAAGCACTTTCTACCATTTAATGTTAATGGGTCCTTTTCGAGAAACTTTATGAGATGGTAGAATAACAAAATCTCTGGCTATGAATATGACAATGAAAACGTGCTGTTCAAATTATATTTTAAAAAATGGGTGAAAAATATGCGTTTATAAGTCTGTTAGTATGAATGAATAGTTTTTCAGATTAGTTTGGCTTATAAATTGCTGCATTCCTGTCCTGTTGACAAGAATAGTCCGCTCTTCAGATTTTTGCAGTGCCTAGCAACAGTTTCATTGTTTTAGTCGCTGCATTTATAATTATGGACATATGATGTAGCGATACGTCCTATTATGAGGATCTTACTACCTTAAATTCTGATTACCCTCTGCAGAGGGCCACGCTTCGCCCCTGGTCATGTCAGTTTTAACTTTTTAATGTTTGATTCCTTTCAATTCACAATGTCCTGTTTGGGTGACTTTTAACAGTGCCATGAAAGAAATATCCATAATTCACTTGCACAGAATTCTGATCTCAGAAAAACTGATGAAATGAAAAAAAAAAATTTAAAAATTAGATAGTACCTTACCTTGGTCCTCCAATCTACAGTTTTTATGTGTTTATGACTAATGAGGAGTGCAGATTCATTGTAACCTCCAGAAATTTTATCCTCTCCATACCACCAGCACTAAAACTTGCATGATATAGTTTCATCTTTGCAGGGTTGGCTCAGTGCAGTAGCTCTTACTTGTAGAATAGAGCACAATACTCACTTTACTGATATAAAATTGTGAAAAGTCTATGATCAGATTAAAACAGAATGAGTGCATACCTGGCATTAAATTGTCCATAAAACATGCAAATGCCCCACCAACAAAAGATGGATTGGAGAACAACATCTTCAAGGCAGTGTCCACCTCTGAGCTTCCTGTTGGAAGAAGATGAAAATAGTATGCCAGGAAGAGATTGTGTAAAGGAGGTTGGCACAGGATCTCAGCACAGTAAAAAAAATATTGATTAAATATGAACTGATACAAGCTGCAAGTCAGCATTCATTAAAATCCAACTAGTCATGTTAGGTTGGTTTTTTTTTTTTTTAGATACATCATATTTTTTAAACTTCCTGTTTTAATATTCTTTTAAGCTTAATGTGTTTTAGCTTTATTATTTAGATAATATCAAATGAACCGATTCCAATGACACACACACACAAAAAACTGGGCTATAAGACTTCACAGAAAAATGTGTGTAAAATAAGGGGTTCTGGCAAGTTTTCCAAGGAATAACAATCTCTGCACAGACTAGGTATTTGAAGGACTTTCCATGGCATCAGAGATGAAAAATAAAATTATAAACTCCAGCACTGGATGACAACCGAATGCTTTTCAGATTTTCAGGATTCTGTGCTTATGAATGTTAGCCTACAAAGACACATGCAGATTTTAAAGTATGCAGCCCATCAGAATTACAAAACCCCAGTGTTTTGAGATGTCCTCAGAATAACTGTCAATTATAGAAACAAGATTTGAAGACAAAAAAGACAAGAGGCGCGAAACAAAATGTTAAAAAATAATAATACAAACCATAAAGCTAGCACTTTAATATTTGCATGTCCATGGGAAGCAAATCAGTCAAATAGTTTTGCGGGGCAGGAAGACTAAAGAAATGGCTAGAACATTCCACATTCCATGAAATATTGAACAGAAAGTTTTGAAACTTTGGGTATTTTACCTGTATCAATTGCATTTGGGTTTTCTTTCACCCAGTGAGGCATCATCAGGCCTAACAGCAGTGATATTCCAATTATAGCCAGATTTCTGGTTGAATTGAGATCAACACTCTGGAAAGTAAAACAAAAATATCCACACTCTGGAAAGTAAAAAAAAACAAAAACATTACAAAACATTTACTTTTCATACTACATCTATGTATATAAAGGGCCAATTCATAATCTTAATTTAATAAAACATGCAATGGTGTAAAATGTGTTTCATGTCAAAATGATATTTTTCTCTTACATGTATACAAAAGTTACCTGCAAGTAGGACAAGATGACCCCAATGAAGATGCCGATGGCAACAATTTGAGCTCCACCCAGTACAGAGTAGGGGATGGTTATGAAAACAGCACCTAACTTGCCCATGACAGAGAACAGAATGTAAATAATTCCCAGGATTTGAAACACACGTCGGCTGACAACCTGCAAGATAAAATAGAATCAAGTATAAGAAATAAGGTTAACCTTTATGTGCCGCAGTGATCAACTGCTGTTTGCTTCCCAACCTATCACTTCACACAGCAGAAATCTCATGCTGCCTGCACCTGCACTTTCAGTATAGCATTAGTATTATCCTCGTGTGAGAGGATGAACGACTTTCTATTTTTAATGTGCTTTCATGGTAACTCTGGTGCGTGAGTGAGGGACGGCCACTCATGGTAGTTTATGGGCACTTGGCCGAGTACCATTAATTGGATTATTTCCCTTGTGATACTAGCGCGGGACCCGTTATTCACATCACGGTGAAAAGCGCGCATTTTGATTGGTCAGTTGGAAATGTTGACCACCAGGCTTCCAACTCTTATATCATGGCTTTAAGTTCTTACAACTCGCTCCTTCGTTGTTATCCACTGACAGAAAGACGGGAACCCGAATTCATTGTTGAGAGTAGGCAATACCCTATCGGTACAAAATAGGTACTCATGATAACGTTTGTTATCAATGGAGATACGTCGTATTAATGGACGAAAGTATCCTGCACAAATTTGTCCAATGTTGTTAGTCCTGACACTTTGAAAATTTATATTGAAACTATTACCGTGTTTCTGGTATAAGTAGTCAGTTAGAATTTTAGCAGCAAGTTTCTACTTTATAATGGTACCAATTTTGTTGTACTTTGATGCACATATCCTATTGAAATAATTAATAAGAGGATCTCGGATTTAAAGTAAACCACGAGTTAGACGCATGTTATCCCCGATAAATCCAACCTGGGTCAAATTTATTCAATTATTGCTGGAGGGGACGTTAGAGTAATTTCTGCAATTTACTGGGATAATTAATTGACTTTTGTGTGCACCCTTTTAACCGTACTGTACATTCGATTGTGTTAGGACCCTAACCGGTTATGTTGTTCGGCTGGACTCAATGTCCGAGCCTTTCACTTGTCCAACACTGGACTACGTAATAGCCCTCTTGGACGTCCGCGCTGGCTCATAAAGATGATGCCAGTTCGAGTGGTCAGTAGACTCCATCAAAGACGCCGCAACAATAGGAAGCACAAGTGGACCTTGCAGTACAATAGACCGGCGGCGGCCTGCCGTGGCGCGCCTCGCCCAAAACATGGCCTAGTCCAGTTGCGCCAGTAGCAGAGAGACTTTGGCTTATGGCTGGTTGGGCTTTTTTTTGCTTGGTAGGGTTCTCCTATGCTTTTTTGTTTGGTAGTGATACCTTTATGTTGAGGCATTTATCAATAAATAAGATTGCCAGCAGAACCCTGTGTTTGCCAATCCTGTGTATCCTTAAGGGAGTTACTATTGAACCCACGCAGTAACCACATTAGCCACTCGTAGTTCATCCAACATTTTCTGGTGTCAAGAAGTGGGATACACAGAAGGGTTAGTTTGTAGTGTAGAAAACCCAGCCATGGAAATTTTTAGTTTGAAGCCCAGCCAGCCAGCCAACCCCTGCCCCACCCCATAGGAACCAGGGAGCCACGAAGACCAACGCCCTCCAACATCAACTCAAGATTCAGGACCTGTATCCCAGTCCTGTGTACACCACCCATCCCACTGCAGTCAACAGGGACCCGTTGCGGGTATTTCATCCCGCAATCTACACGTATCCGCAACATCCGCCCCTACAGCCTGCGTCGACCAGTGTCTGGTACTCCCAGCCCACCACCCTTGCCAGCCACCTGCAGCCCAACCAGACCCTCAACATGGGTTGAGAACTTTACAGCCCCTACCTCCTGTGCAGCGGTCCAGCTGTCCCCACGTCCAGCTGCCCCCACCGACAACCCCAGAGATTAGACCTATGACTCTTATTAGTGATTAACATTAGACATTGACTGTGAGTGCAGAAAGAGCAGGGGAGCGCACCCATCAAGACCCCCCCGAGTTTCCATCAGGCCAGATGATAGACCACCGAATCCAAGGGAGCTCCGCCTCAAGATTTTAAGTTAGAGAGTATGCCCATGTTAGCTTTCTCCACAGCTTAGTTACAATTACTTTTAATGCCTATGTTGACCTTACCCTTTTTCATTGCACTAGTGCCCTTATAGCATATTGTCTTTTTTTTGTACTGTTCGATCCTACGTTAACCCTGATAGTGGTCTGGGACCACCGTTGCAGGCCTGGGACCTGTTTTGTCCATATGATGTAACTTACTACAGCCAGAGCTGAGACTTTTGTGTACATCTTCAGGATGCCAGTAGTAACTTAGCCGGTTCACGCCACCTGTTAGTAGTTATAAAGAGGATGGACCATTGTTGTACTTCGGTTCACTGTGTGTAATTTGCAATTGTTTTACTCTAAGTGATGGTATCATAGCCCCTTAGAGTTTGATTATACCTTCAGTGGTCTTTTGTAAACCTTTGAATTGATGTATGTGTCACGTAAGGGACTACGTGACTTAGCAGGGGAGAATGTGAGAGGATGAACGACTTTCTATTTTTAATGTGCTTTCATGGTAACTCTGGTGCGTGAGTGAGGGACGGCCACTCATGGTAGTTTATGGGCACTTGGCCGAGTACCATTAATTGGATTATTTCCCTTGTGATACTAGCGCGGGACCCGTTATTCACATCACGGTGAAAAGCGCGCATTTTGATTGGTCAGTTGGAAATGTTGACCACCAGGCTTCCAACTCTTATATCATGGCTTTAAGTTCTTACAACTCGCTCCTTCGTTGTTATCCACCGACAGAAAGACGGGAACCCGAATTCATTGTTGAGAGTAGGCAATACCCTATCGGTACAAAATAGGTACTCATGATAACGTTTGTTATCAATGGAGATACGTCGTATTAATGGACGAAAGTATCCCGCACAAATTTGTCCAATGTTGTTAGACCTGACACTTTGAAAATTTATATTAAAACTATTACCGTGTTTCTGGTATAAGTAGTCAGTTAGAATTTTAGCAGCAAGTTTCTACTTTATAATGGTACCAATTTTGTTGTACTTTGATGCACATATCCTATTGAAATAATTAATGAGAGGATCTCGGATTTAAAGTAAACCACGAGTTAGACGCATGTTATCCCCGATAAGTCCAACCTGGGTCAAATTTATTCAATTATTGCTGGAGGGGACGTTAGAGTAATTTCTGCAGTTTACTGGGATACCTAATTGACTTTTATGTGCACCCTTTTATCCGTACTGTAAATTCGATTGTGTTAGGACCCTAACCGGTTATGTTGTTCGGCTGGACTCAATGTCCGAGCCTTTCACTTGTCCAACACTGGACTACGTAATACCCCTCTTGGACGTCCGCGCTGGCTCATAAAGATGATGCCAGTTTGAGTGGTCAGTAGACTCCATCAAAGACGCCGCAACAATAGGAAGCACAAGTGGACCTTGCAGTACAATAGACCGGCGGCGGCCTGCCGTGGCGCGCCTCGCCCAAAACATGGCCTAGTCCAGTTGCGCCAGTAGCAGAGAGACTTTGGCTTATGGCTGGTTGGGCTTTTTTTTGCTTGGTAGGGTTCTCCTATGCCTTTTTGTTTGGTAGTGATACCTTTATGTTGAGGCATTTATCAATAAATAAGATTGCCAGCAGAACCCTGTGTTTGCCAATCCTGTGTATCCTTAAGGGAGTTACTATTGAACCCACGCAGTAACCACATTAGCCACTCGTAGTTCATCCAACACTCGTAAGGGCAAGTTATGAATGAAAGTTAAACTCTGCATGGCAGAATGTTTAGCCTGCTCTCTTCATTGGTACAAATTGTGTTTAAAACTTTTCCATCCATCAAAAGTTTTAAATTTTTTTCAAATACTCCAAAAAAATCACACTTATGCAGGAAATGCTGCGGCCTCCTGCCCCAAGTGTACTCAGGGAATGAAATGCTTCAGTGCAGTGTGGCACATAAGGTTATGAAAATCAAGAACTACTATAGGACTTTCCGCTCAGTTTCACAGATCAGGTCCCAGTGATATAACAGAACAGGTAACATTTCATACGTACATGTACCGCAGGTTTACTGGTTCTGAGAGGATTTTACGTCACACAAATTTAATGACATGTATTAAGATAAAAGATGAAGAAATATCATGTCCATGTTCAAACAAATGTCATGTTCCTTTTCCGTGAAAGGCAGACATTCTCCATGCACATTTACTCATTAACACTTACTCCTGTTATGCCCATTGCTCCAATGTTCCCACCATGTGACACTGTGGCATGGCAGCACCCCATGGACCCACTGAGGATGGTCATCAGACCCTCCACTGCCACACCCCTATTGAAGGCATACTTGGGGGGTGGGGCCACTTGAGCAATCCTCGCACTGGCACTGTAATCTCCAATAGAATCCAATACAGACAGAAAAGTCACCAGAAAAAAGTTGATGAAAGCTCCAGTGCTGAAGGAGAAATGACCAAATTTGCCTGGAAATAGACAGGCGCGGAAGGAATTGCTTCATTTCTGTGAAACATCCAACTATACAGGAATGGTATTTCCAACATGGACCATGATGTAACTTGGAATTCCTAATACTGATATGAGGCAACAAGCATGAAATCGGCATTATGTCACACCTCACCCAAGTTGAGAAAAATCAAGCAAAATGATAACTGAGGCTCAACATATCAAAAAACTGTTGCCAACTTACAAACCTCATTATGTCTGGTATCATTTTTTATTAACATAAAGGTAAATTTTTGTCCCAACTATTGTTTTGCTCATTTCTCGCAGCTTGGTCCCCTCTAACAGACTACAGATTCTGTGCCATTATCTAACAAATGTGATTATTAAATTTATCAAATACCTCCTCACAATGTGACAATTAAATTGATCAAGACAATCAACCTAGATCAAACTGAAGAAATGAAATCTGAACTGCCACTTGGCCATGTTTCTGTCACAAATTTTGGATAAATTTCACTGGAAAATTTGGCAAAATACTAACAATGATTACCTCCATACAGATTCATAAAAAACACAATTTGAAACCATTGTCAAACATGTTTTCCTGCATAAATTTGTGTCATATATACTGTAACTCTAAAAACAAAACATGAATACAAGGTCACTGATTAATTATCAGTCAGTTACAAAATTAACCTTTCCAAGTTTCACTTTCAACTCTACCTGGATATGGAAATGTCAACCAGTCCACCTGGTCTATGACATGGGAACGGGAATCTGTCCTTGCCAAGTAGTCGCCACTCTTGGGGTCGTCAGAATATGCTCCTGCTGATGTCATGATGGCACTGACTGCCCAGCCAACCACCATGCCAATAAGAATCTAATGTAACAAAATCAATGATCTTTTAAGCCAGTGTTTCATGGGAGAATTCATGGTAGAAACAGAAGAAGTCACATTATTGTCACCTTGTCAAAGACCTGCTCTCTGCTGAAATTTGAGAGAGATTTCTGTGCAGGGTATTAATAACAACAATTTATAAATCTAAAAATGATGGTCACAGAGTAGTATATGAAAGCAAACACAGCCTGAGTGTCCTTTACAACATGGTGAAAATCTGGTCACATATGGGCAAGATGGCAGATCTATTTGCCTTTTTATTGTGGTACTTCCTTACAATTGTTCTCTATGAGAGGCTTCAATCTATCAGGGATAACTATGAAATTTTGCATTCTAACTATTTTGACTGTCTGGTCCACTGAAGTAGTGTCCCCTGTGGCTGAAGAGGCCAATATGGGAGTGACAGTCTCTATTGCAATAGGCACATTTTTTTATACCCGTTACATAATTCTACACTCTGGATACTGGACAGTCAAATGTATCCTCTTGGTCTCTGGATCTATTCATTTGAATAAGTATAGAGACAAGTTACAACTGAATGGAGATTTCTCCCCCATCTCCATCCTCATACCATTTGTTTTGTCCCACAGTTACTTTTCCAGCAAAGGAGTTTTTAAATATTTCAGATTTCTATGAATACTCATCACTAACAGGCCCAGACTTTGTGATGGTATTTTCACTTCCATACTTCACAAACACAGTCTAAAATGAGTCATTGTCAGAGAAATCAAAAAGAAATTTGGCTGGCTCCAAAGATTCTAGTACCATTTGCAATTCACATCTCTCTGCGACTACCAGAATGGGGCAATTTGGCTATTTTGAGCAAACAGAGAGCAGGTTTGACATGGGTGAAACTTTTTATATTTATTTTTGTTTTTGTAGTAGCCTGAGCATATCGTCTTTTCCCAAACAACTGCACCAATTTCCTGTTTTTAACAACTCTAAAAAAACGGAAAACAATAACAGTGACATGTTTGATTGTTGACAGTTGGTATTGTTCATAATTATGCCACTGAATAAATTTAATGCTTGAAGGAAAGCATGATATGTTCCGTATGACACATGCAATGACAATGTATCAGTTTCCTGAGTCTGGAATATGGAATATGATATACTTTCACTGCATTATAATGGTGAAAATTGTCCAGGACCAAACAATATGCTGAATATACCATAAATATAAGTACTCTCTAATGCTGATGATGACATGCTGCAAGATAGAAATCTTCAAGTAAGGATAAATTTTGTCTTAAATATAATATTGCATAAATTTGCACTCACAACACCAAATATGCCTGGAAATTCCAAAGATCTCTTGGAGTGTCACAAAATACAGCAATGGCCATGTTTATTGAACCTTCTCATATTTATTAAACAATATTTTTATCTTCAAAGCATGTCATCATCAGCTAATCAAACATTAATAAAATGGTGATTTGGTTGTGACACAGTTACCTTTAACTGATCCATTAGTTTGGCCCTTTACATAACAGCCAGCTTAGCTGTACGAAAGGGCCCGCATATGAAATTAGACCTTTGCCATAAATTCTTAAATTGACCCTTGCACATGAGAGCCAACAATCTGACATTGATGATTTTTGGGATGGAACCCCAAATCCAAAACAACCTTCAAATCTGAAAGATAATGTGATTACTAAAGGTGCTCACCAATGTACAGTTCACAAAGTATCATGCATGTTAAAATGATTTTGCAAATGACATAGATGTACACAGATTACTAATGCACAGGCAGCAAGAAAATTGCCAGGAAAACTCCTGCTTTGAGCTTTCCCCACAAAATAATGAATAAAACAATCAAATAATATTGTGGACAACAAAGTGTCATTTTGTAGAAATTCCTCAAATCTGTAACTGAAATTTTCAGTACCAGTACCTACATAAACTGCATAGAAATCTATGGATTTTGTTTGAATTTTTATAATTAATTGTTCCAGATTTGTCAACAATCTGGATAATTCTTGCTGACAAACTTAGTAATTGTGTGCAGGACATAAAAAAAAAAAACAATTCGAATTCAATACACTTTTAGAAAATAAATTTGATAACGAGCATCAATACAAAATAATAAATAAATTTGATGCAAATTAAATATATTTCTGAGGCCTTTGTTAAACTCTTAAAACTTGACATGGAACTTTAAAAAGTTTAATTTTGTAAGTAGTCAGAGAACATTGAGTTAGAGATAAACAATATGTATATTTTTAATAATTTCAGTGGTGCTAATTGTAATTATAGGATCATTAACTAATGTAAACAAATTTTTCTTTGACGGAAGGATTTAACAACTGACATAACATAATATCTTTCCTTTCAAAATCACAGAGCATTTCATAAATCATGTGCTTTCATATTTAATTTGAGCCGATGCTTCTAGATGCCTGTAATCTCAGATTCACCAGTTTACTATCCATGTTGATCTGCCAAGGAGCATGCATGCCCGACATAATATTTTAATTCATCTTCATCTAAATGATTTTCGTTTCATGTCCAATCTTCAATCCAGATGACAATATAACAGTCTGATCCCATCAGACAAATTTTACATCAAGTGAAAATGCACAAGTAAATTATGGTATTTCATGGTACAACAACAACAAAAAAAAAAGCGAGAGATACTTTCAGCTGGTGAAAGAGTCATGTGACATCAGTAACGTGTGATACAGCTTTTTCTGGTGTATGAAATATCTATAATATGTTCTCAACCTCATTACTTGTGGGTGAAATACCCAATGTAGACCTGATATGGTTAATTTATAAATAAGGGATAAATGCACGTACCTGTTTTGTATTTCATATCTCTATAAGTTCAAAAACTGAATGTCTTTTTGTTCTTAATTTCTGCACCAATATTGGCTATAAATTACATCCAAAAGGGTTGATGAACAGATGTAAAACTAAGAAATATAGGACAGTCTTGTTGCACTTCTCCATTAAATCAAGCATGCAGAAATAAACTGGAAACTTTGATACAGAATCCAATAGTTATTCGAACACACCAACACACATAGAGACTACAATATCATCCATCGATGTCTACAAATTTCCTGATCAGATTTTCAACTGTTTGTTTTAACGGCCCTAACTCTTTGCTGAGTGCAACTTGTTCGTCAACAGAGATTGTCTAATATTATGTAGTAAGTAACGTGTGAGTTTTGAGTTGAGATTAGGTGAGTCTGACCTAGGCTATATCGGTTGACATTCATATCCCGCCAAATATTTTCCACTAATGCTTTTTAAAATCTTTTTCATCCTAACTGAACATCCACTAATGAAATCAGACCCTTTTCTTCATATTTCAAAATATCTGCTGTGCAGTGTTCTTGTAAGTTAACATATGTCAGGGTACTATTGAATCTGAACTCATTGAACTCATTAAAGGCTGTTTATGATTTTATAATAGTAGGCCCTTGACAGTTAGAGCAGTCCAGTTGTAGGACAAGTCATCTGCTCCAATACTGAGACACAGTGTTTAACCCGTGAATACTGCAGAGAACCTTAAAAGACAGACAGCAAGAAGACTTGCACAGTGTAATGTGCACATTTTTAAGTGTATTAGTAAATAAAAAAAATAATGACCACTAGTTCCATACTGCTCAACGATTTAACCAGAACTTTTATTTGGTTATTTAAATTTGCAGAAAGAAATACGGAGAATGTTGTAGGAATAAAAAAAATGTACATGTGTTGTGCAGTCTATGACTATGGCATAGAAAGGCTGTGAGTTTGTTGTTATGAGTATTCCCTGGATAAATGTCAGCTGATTAAAACTACTAAAGGTGTAAGAGATTTGCTGGTTACAAAGAGGCAGTGAGAAATTTTATAACAATTGAGGTAGATTGTCCATCCTGCTACTGTTTAAGTATTCACTAAATCACACAATGCAAGCCGTGGTTTCTCATTTTTTTCATATTTTAAAAATTACTGAAGTCAAATTTCCCAAACCAGATACATCTTTGTCCTGATCCACCATGTCATAAAAAAAACAAGGATCTGCTGTACCTGAATGAAATGGAAAAAAAAAACTTTCTACCAAGCACCAATCAATGTATTTCTGTAAATAACTGCAGCCTCTATGTGCTTCTTTAAGGTTATTCTCCACTTCAAAGACATGGTATTCATTCATCATAGTTCCCCATATCTACACGTATGTAAAACAAACTGATACTCACTGCAAAAACTTGATGCAGGGGAAACCAAAAGATGTGCAGTCCTTTGCGTTTGCTCCACCAAGGAATTGGGGTTCTACAGTTGGACAGGAACAGAGACAAAAACATACTGGTTCCTGCCGTTCTGTGGACACATCATCATTAAGTCAGGGGAAAAGGCTGTCACTGGGGGGGCGTGGTATTTTACACGGTAAGCTATATCTAAACAGTGAACACAACTCAGTATTTTCTGTATTTATGGCTTTGTAATTAGACTTAACAATAACCAAGCTAAAATGTGGCAAAAAACAGAAAAGGTTCCATGTAGCAAAGCTTCCCATTAGAACCAAACAATCCAACCAAACAACAGGATTAAAAAAAACCATTCTCTTACACATGAACATGCACACATAGGCATGCAGGCACACATTCACTGTTTTGTATACTCACATGGCAGCCACTGTCCAACTGGTCTGACAAAATCGTACAGTCACTGTGTAAATGTTCAAACCCACAAGAACAATGGCAGGCACAATGGTGATGGGACCAATAAATCTGCCAAGAGAAGTGGAGCAGAATCAAAGCAAAGCCCTGGTTCATTCAGACATTGCAGTAAATAATATATACCATGAAATTTTATATTGACTGTGGTAATAAGCCACAAAGTGTGTGTGTGTATGACATCAAGGTCAGTTTCTGTTCTGTCTGGGTTGCTCATGTTCATTCTGCATCATGTGTAGATCTATATGGAATTCTGTCGATTGCAGTCCATCAGCTGAGTGATATGACAAAAGGTAAGTCTAAAATATTGTAGAAATGACAGCATTTGGTGGAAGACACAAAATTCTGGTGTCACTGATCAACTTGGTCAGCATTACGACTGTATGCAACTGACAAAATATTTTCCATAAAATCAAACAAAAATTCCTGGTTTGGAGTACAGTTAAAAATGGGACAAAACAAAAAGTATGTTAAAGTTGTACATATCAAAGCCACATGTTAGAAACAAACAACAAAAACCAATTATACAATAAATTCCAAAAGAATTATAAATGTGAGAAAGAGCCAGTTCTCAGACTGCAGCTAAAACAACTGATAAAAACGAAAACAAAAGAATCATAAATGGACCAATAATAATAACGTATTGTATGTGATAATGTAGCAGTAAGTGAAACAGAATGACACAATTCATGCTTGCGTAGGTACTGATGAACACAAGTTGCCTAGTACATGTAAACTGGTTTTCCACAAACCATACTACAATAGCAGAAATAATTTCATTATTGTCCTTATTGGACCCAAATTACAGATTGCCAGATCCAAATTACAACATGCATCCCCCCATTCCATCCCCACCCCTCAGCGTTCACACTGCTCCTTTCACCTTATGAGAATACCCACTAATCCAGTGGCACCAATAAGGCAGTGCAATATTCCAGCCAACATCAGACTTCCAGACAGCTGTGGAATAGAGAAGTCTCCTAAGTTCCCAAGCTTTTTTATCACATTTACCCCTGGCAACTTTGCAAAAGTAAATTTACTTCCACCCTGTTTTGTTCAGTGTACTGTAATATACCAAAATGCTAAAAAAAAAATACAGGGGCTTGGGGTAGAAAGAACATAAGATTAGAACATAATAATCAGTTCAATAAATGTACCAAAGAAGGATAGATGTAATTTTAGCACATGAATAACTTGTTCAATATTTCATTTTTCATAGAATTTTACTCCCCTGAAGTAGACAACTACATTGACGATATACTGATATACGGTAGTTAAAAAAAACAACACATATGCAAAGTCCAAATGGTAGAAAGAACACAAAATATGCCCACTTCAAATTTTCTTCCCAATTTCAGATTAAAAAAAAAAAATTATACTTCAGATTGAGTGGTACGGAACTCTTGCTATATTGGGGACTCGGTGGTCTAGAGGTAAGGTACTCATCTTTCATGCCGAAGGTACCGGGTTCAAATCTCGGTAGGTGCAGGCATGTTGGAAACTTGGAATTTTTCTCATATTTTCCTGTCCATGATCCTATGGGAGGTAGGATCGAGCACCTAGTCTTCTTGGATAAGGATGAAAAACTCAGAGGGTCCGTGTGCACATTGTGCACATTAAAGATACCTTGGCAGTTGGAAATCAAAAACAGCAGGTCAAACAGGCTGCTGCCGGGGCAAAATGAAATAAAATTTGTCCCTACCACCAAAAAAAAAAAAAACGCTGACCGGTGCGGCACTGTGGCGACAACATGTATGCTCCAGTTGTAACTGGGTTGCAAGGACACTAAGGCAAACTTCCCAAAAACGGGATTAAAAAAGTATACAAAATACAAAACAAAAAAGAAAAAAAAATCAACATCATCTGATCTTGAAATTCTCAAAGCATCTGAAGTGTTTCAAAATTTTATTGTAGTGTATTACAAAGAGGATTAGTTAAAAGGCATTAACAGTTTTAAATGCTCAAGGGATATGGAGAGCATTTGGGATAAGTTCAGGGTATCTTACTGGGTGGTGGGAACGTACTCTTTCTGAAAATATACCAAGGGTGTACCTGACCAATCTTGCCAAGAATAAGATCTTTCTGTGGAATGACTGTCCCGTTCCCCAGGTCAGCAAACATCATAGTGGTGTTGGTGACAGGATCAGTTGCTATGAGGAAAACAGGAGTTTGAGTTTGTGTTTAGAATTTTGCAGCGGCAGCTTGTTAATGGTTTACATGGTGCCCATCATGGGTTAGGAAAGAGGTCTGTTTGTTAAACTATGAGAGTATGTAGTTTAGAATCATAGCCATTAAAATCATTTTTCAAAATGAGAATGAAAGAAGTTGGCTTTGAAACAAAAGAGCTATGCCAATAAAGGCAATTGGTGAAAACTGAGGTCAAAAATGTTTTGCACTTAGGAAATACCTAGATTCCATTTATTTTTTTTTAATGGATAAAACCATGCTTTTGACCATAGACTGGAAAAGAAATTTCTTACAAAGGCAGGGCAACGCCCACTTTTAACTTTTTACAGTGAAATCCAAATTTTGACAGATGCAGAATAGCCCACTCGTCTTTTAAATTAACCATATAGAGGTACAACGGGGTTTCAAAAGGGTTGAGATAAATAAAGCAAATAACTTCAATTTTCTACATAAGTGACAATAGTAGAGATGACACTCTTAGATGGCAGAGAACTTCTTCAGTTGAAAGATAAGCATTAGTAATAAAATATGTGATTGGCCATAACTGTTATGTCACAGCAAGTCACTTAACTCAACAGTCTGTTCTATATTATTATTCATTAACATATGTATAAATCCAATATTCATAACTGAAGGGGAGCTTGAAGTTGCACCAGTAAACCCAGTCTTAAACCACGGCATTCTTTCATATCTGTGTAGGTCTCTATTTCAGCTTGCTTGGGTTACTGTGTATATCAGAGAATAGGTTGATTAATAATATTGGTACCGTAATGGGAAAATGGTTAGAATGCCTTTGTACAAAGGCTGAGTAATATAATTTTGATAAAGACAGGGCAAATTTGGTGGCAAATAACTGACTGAGTATGAGAGGAAGTCAGTTAACCACAATCTTATTCCACTTACATGTAGCCGTTTTACAATGTCACACTATTTTGAGAGTTACTATGATGGGTCTTGACCTCTGGATGTCATGAAATCTTGTTGTTTTGGATGTTTGGGGGAGAAACATGCACTTCCTGACAGCCCCAGTGAAAATGGCTGTTTTTCGATGGGACTCTTTCATGGATGGGCTCACATACCCATTCACTCAGTTAGATGTCCATCCACCCAGGGGCGAGGCTTCCTCATAATCAAATAATCAGTGATTACCCTTCGAATATTAATTCTAGAATTACTACGCTTTTCAGATCGAGCCCAACTCCAAGTCCATCAAAATTTAGTCAGTTCAGCATTCTATTCTTTCTACCTTGCTATTTTGGGTTTGTTGTTATAGTCTAACACCCCTCACCGAAAAGCATCTTTGTAGGGACTTACACCATATATGAACTGGTCCAAAATCAGTGATTAACAAAGACGAAGAAGACTTGACTACACCCAGAAGCGAGCTTGAGCATAGCCTGTTTTCGTCAAAGCGGCGCCGCAGACAGCAAAATAGTGGGGGGAGGGGGGGGGGAATACGTTTATAATCAAGGTTTGACCTGATTTTACGTACCTATGCAGGTTTTTCACTATGCGGTCGTTTTCATCCCAATCGAAAGGTAAAGAGTAGAGTAGTAGAGTGAAAGAGTTTGTGTGGATTTTTTTGTTTGTTTGTTTGAGGTAATCTAAGAATACTTTACTATACGAACAGCAGGAGCTATCAAAGAATAATAATTATTATAGTCTAGATCTAGATATAACTGTGATCAAAATCAGTCGAACGTATTAAGAACATCAATTCACTTGATAGGTCGCTCGAACCTAAACCGCAACGGCAGATAGCCACTTCTCCGAAATCGCTACACATTGTTGTGTCACAGAGATGCCATTTAAGCACTTTCTACCATTTAATGTTAATGGGTCCTTTCCGAGAAACTTATGAGATGGTAGAATAACAAAATCTCTGGCCGTGAATATGACAATGAAAACGGCATGAAAACGTGCCGTTCAAATTATATTTTTAAAAATGGGTGAAAAATATGCGTTTATAAGTCTGTTAGTATGAGTGAATAGTTTTTTTCAGATTAGTTTGGCTTGTAAATTGCTGTATTCCTGTCCTGTTGACAAGAATAGTCCGCTCTTTAGATTTTTGCAGTGCCTTGCAACCGTTTCATTGTTTTAGTCGCTGCATTTATGATTATGTGAATATGATGTAGCGATACGTCCTATCATGGGGATCTTACTAGCTTAAATTCTGATTACCCTCTGCAGAGGGCCACGCTTCGCCCCTGCATCCACCCAATGCATCTATCTGTCCTACGTATCTATCTGTCTATCTATCTGTGGTCCATCTATCCATCCACCCATCCGTCCATCCGTCTGACTGTCTATCTAGCTATCTGTTTATCTCTCTCTCTGGGCCTATTTATACACCTTCAATCCATCCATCCATTCATTCTTAATCCACCCAATCATCCTTCCTGCTATTTTTCTTCTGTCTGTGTGTCCACATCTGTGTCAAGTTTTCCACATGTTTTTCTTTTCAGTTGGAAAAAAATCTCGGTTATATTGCCTTTTTTTAAAAACTTGTTTCTTGTTGCTTGCCTGTCTTTACGAGTAATTAGTAACGTGTCATCTTTTTTTCATTGATTTAGTTATCTCTCAGGAAAATGTTTGACGTTAGAGTGGCATTTGAGGTAAAGGGATGAACTGAAAACATAACAGAAAGAAAGAAGTGGTGGCGAAAGAAAGGGAAGGGTAGAGAGGAGAAACTGCTGACTAAAGTAAAAGAAGACAGGAAAGAAACAGAGAGAAAGAGAGGGAGAGAGACAGAGATGAGGGGGGGGGGGAAGGCGAGACAGACAGATAGACAGAATGAGGGGGCGGGGGATGAAATTCACTGGCAATTGAGAATGGAAAACTTTGGGGTGAGAAAACTTATATGGCGAGCAGACATGGGAAAGAAAGACTGCATGTCTAGAGGAGTTGGGAAAGAAAGGTTGCATGGTGAGAGGAGTTGGAAAAGAATGATAGCACGATGAAAGGACGAAAAGAAAGATTACATGACGAGAGACGTTGGGAAAGAAAGATTGCACAATGAGGGGAGTAGGGCAAGAAAGATTGCACGATGAGAGGGCAGGAGTAAGGATAGAAAGATCAGATTTTATCAAAGTTCAACAGGTTCACAAAAATCGCCTTTCCTTCATGTTGACATAAACCAGTGCAACTTCGAGCTTTCTTTCAATTTTACGTAACTGTACATGTCGCGACCTTAGTCCTTTTTTTTTTTTTTCTATCTCCATTTACTGAAAAACTGGAGATCTTTTAGTATGTAGAAGAGGTATAACAAATGTACACTTTGACACTTGTTTAAAATGCATTGTGTCCCTTACCAAGCTATTTCACAGTTCCATTTATCCTAACTCCTTATCAAAATAACTAAAGCCGCAAACGTTAAACGTCGAATTTCTCAGTTGTGCAAAAAGTGGAGTTGGATCAAACAAGAACTGAGGTTGCAATGTGCTGGATTTACATGTACTTAGGGTTTAAAAAAAAAAAAAAGGCAATTAACACCCGCGTCAAGACAACACATTTCACAAGTAGGCCTATGCCTTAATTAACCCACCTTCTATGCTCTCAGGACATTTCCAGTCAGAGAGAGACGCCATAGCTGCCAGATTGATGAGATAAATAGGTGTTGGGCCCTGGAATATTGGCAATCTGAAATTAAGACAAATTTGACACTTGTTTAAAATGCATTGTGTCACTTACCAAGCTATTTCACAGTTCCATTTATCCTAACTCCTTATCAAAATAACTAAAGCCGCAAACGTTAAACGTCGAATTTCTCAGTTGTGCAAGTAAAATACACCAGACCAGTGCAAGTAAAATACACCAGAGTACACCAAGTACCAGTGCAAGTAAAATACACCAGACAATATTGGCATTTGAAACATCTGCTCTGCAGATTGCACCTTGTCATTCCAGACAATGGGTACAGAAAACTGTCGTTCCAAATCAAAGGATGGCTTTGAACATGGAACATAATATTAGAAAAATGCGACAAGGAATTGCCCTGAAAATTATGTAGCTAGCAAAGAAGACACTTTGGATTAGTGTGTAATGTCCAATTTAGTTCAGCTAAGCGTAAAGTTAGAACCCTGTCATTCTAGGTAACGAAATGTAGGACCTAGAGAGCAAGTTCATTTTGAACTCTATGTTACACGTTATGTTCTAATATGCAACAAATCCCCGACAGGACTGGCCGTGCTTAAGTTACCCCTGTTGCACCTTTCTGACTTTTGTGCTATTTTGGCGGGAGGGGGGGGGCGGCGGACACCACGAGAGAATAATAGAAACTGTGTGGCAATGGCTGAACTTTCAGTGTAAGTGGATGGCAGTTTTGGCAGTTAGGTGATCCATGAGGCCTCATGTTTTGGGGATTTTTCTTGGTGTGTGTGTTTTTCTGTCCCATTATAATTCGGCTTTAAAGCAGCGTCAGTTCGACGTGGATTTGCGTAAGCGTGGTAGGGTTATTATAGGGGTGGGTTCCTTACATCAAATCCACGTCGCGCGATGTCGTAACCAGCGGACCATTCCCATGTGCAAACTTGACGTCAATCCTACGCGTCTGACTTTGACTGGGAATCCCTCAGAAGACAAATGAGATCCGGACATTCGCTAAGGGCCAAAACTCTTTAGCTTTAATTTTCTTAAAACTGCCGCTCGATTCTAAAGATCCACTTCCCAAAATACGCTTTCCGTACTCTTGTCATCAACCCCTCACAGCCATCCATTGTATGAGCGTACACCTATTAGGCTGGTGGGGCGCCAGAGCGGTGTCTCGTCGCCCGTAGACTTTGCTTCACACTGACACAATGGGCACTGTCCAGTGTAGCCCGCTGGGTGGCGGTGTGGACTGTGATTAGTGTATTAGTGTTATGCCATAGTCATTAGGCGGCGGGTCACCAGTTTGGCGCCCACACTAGCTTTGCTCTGGTCCACCTCTTAGAATGGTGATAGTCCACGATAAATAAAACCTTGGTTTCGCTGAGAAAGAACAAAATCATTAAAACCAAACACTGCAACTTATTACCATTACTGAAAAGCTTGTGTGCGCATCTCCCGAAGTCCCCCCCCCCCCCTCCCTATTGTTGTTTTTTCGTACCCTGGGAGCACCCCTCTCCCTGCGTAGGTATTGTATGGACGGGCCCTATCCGTGTTCGCTCTGAACGAAGCATACATGAATACTTCTGCCGAAATAATTATGGTTCGACAATCAGTGTCGTGAGCGGTTCACTGGCAGTCCTTATCCAGTGGGAGGTTTCGTCCCTGCGTTTGGAATTTCACACCTCGTTTTCTAGTTGTGTGTCTTTCTTGTTCTTTTCTTCCGGCCTTCAAAATATCAAGTTCTTATCGTGAACCTCTAACATTTCAATGACGGTAAGCTTATACAAAGGGGGAGGGAGGATTAAGGTCAAGCGTATGAAAAGCCTCCCGGGGCGGTCAGAAATCGCCAAAATTGAGCGTAAATATTTTATGGGTGCCCCCATAGCGCGTGTCATCTCTGAATGTTGACTGAGCCTCGCGGTATTGATTATTACTTACCAACTCTGCAAAGTAACAGATGTCGCCAAAACCAGAGCAGACGCAACCTTTCCCCCATTCTATATCTGTACAAATCACACCAAGACGTGCGCACGCACACACACACACACACAATGCAACATCTGTTCTGTTGGCAGCACGTGCAAATCTCCCCCCCCCCCTTCCCTACCCCCACTCTCCACCCCCGCCTTACCCCGGACCATATCGGCCTACTGTCGTTTCATTTCCTTTGTTATAATGGTTTGTGTTCATGGTGGTTGTTCCTGCTGTCGCTAATGTTATTATGACGGATCGTTAAAATTGGTGTTTTTTGTATTGCTGTTACAATAATTACATGTAATATTGTTCTGATTGTCTCTACTGCAATATTTACTAGAACCGTTTGCGATAACCAGGGCGAATGTCTATCATCATAATTACATCGTGAGCAATTTGTTGCCTTCTTCTTCTTCTTTTTCTTCTCTCTCTCTCTCATGAAATTAGGACAGCAATCGACACTGAAATTTAACCCCCCCCCCCCCTACACCTTTTGCTCTCTCTCTCTCTCTCTCCTTTTCTCTGTCTCTCTCTGTTTGGGTCAGGTTCACATAGGCAGAGCCGCAAAACCGCCAAGACGACAGCACAAAAACTATCTTGTCACTCACCTAACGCCAATAGTTGTCATCAGCACAGTTGCAAGTCCAGCCATCATCATAGATGCACTTAAAATTTGGGCTTTAATGATGTCATCGTTTCTTGCGCACACCACCTCGGCGACCAGCACGGACACACTCAAAGGCGTGTCAATGGACAAAAGGCATTGCTGGAAGGAGAAAACATCACATATTATGGGAGGTCAGGGAGTGCACACAGTTTGTGCCATATTTTCAGGAGGGAGAAAATACAAGAAGAATTGGTATGATCTGGAGTGTGCGTGGAGGAAGGGTGCAGTGAACGCGTGGAGATGAACGGCGAAGGAAAGTGGTGAAAATATAGACATTTAATTATCATAATCTATACCACAATGGAGCTAGAGGGTGAACATGTACGCAACTAAAACGTCTTGACTACATGACCAAAAATTATGAAAATTTGTGGATTGTCTCAAATTTTTACAATAAATTATGTGGACACATCTATTCCGGACAAAACTGAGTCTTCAGTATTATTTATTTACAGCAGCTTTGAGCCGCTAGAGAGATGTATTTTCGCCTTACAATTACATGCCGACTGTGACCATGTAAGATCAAGAAACCCTCACACCGTGAGCTCTGCCATGTGTTTTTTCACTGTCGTGGTGAGACTTGTGAAATGATTTTCTCCTCTCTGTTGATCAAGCTGTGGTTTGTTGAATCTCTCAAGTGGACTCGACAAAAATGAAAGGAAATTTCACTCTTCGCAGTTTTTTTTACACATTAAATATCATTCAGGGTAGCTAGTACATGTGTTAACAATGGACAATGCATGAGGAAACTAGCCATCTACCCAACTTCGAGCCGACAACTGACCGCAAGTCCACGCATAGAAATGAGATCGTTTCGATTAGGTCCGTTGATTACGATATCGCGCCGCCGTCAGTGTGATGTAAGAAATCCGCCCATTAGGTAATCTTATCAACTCTATGGAAACCCGATACCAATCTACGTTGGACTGACTTATGGATGCTATGCTATCTGGGATCGACTTCAAGATGGAAGACATGCAAGACAGAAAAGGAGGAAAGAGAATTTTTGGGGCTGAATTGGACATTGCCGGTATCCAATTGTCAAGAGTGGTCTCACGGGCCGTCTTTAAACATGGAATGGAGAATTAACCTTTGAGCTGCTTGTCAATTCTGAACAAAAGTGGGCATTATTTCCAGATCAATAACCCTCCTCTGTACATTTTGGGATTGTCTGCCTTGTCCCAGATGTCGCGAGAATGACCTTCACTTCACCCCACGGACTCTCCTCTTTTCCTCCTCTTTACCTACGCTTGGCCTCATTTTCGTCCCACCCAACCCCGCACCTCAATTTACGCATACGACCACGAACACAATGGTGAACGTCCATGGTAAGGCTTTGATGTTCTGAGACTTTAATTTTAAATGGCACTTTGCATGGAATACGAATATTAATTTTGATTCCTTCACTGGAAACATGATTTTTATATAATTATAAAACCCAACAACTTAATTTCATGAAGAAAAAAACATTATTATTAATTGAATACAACCAAATTTTCACTTCATTACCATAATTCAAAAGAGTACATACCAGAACTCTCCACTCCCCTCCCCCCTCCCCTTTTTTCCCCATGTAACAGACGCCTTTCATACATTTGAGGACCCCCCCCCCCTCCAGAGCACATGCTTGAGGAATGGCCCCTAAATCTATAATTTAAATCAGCGTCTGTGATTGGCCGGTCTGTGGACGGTAAACTGGGAGCCAGTAAGGTAATGCTGGTCAAGGTCGTAGATCAAGTGTGAACACAAATGTTACCAGTTGAGATTTTGATTCCTCGGGTCATGGAAGATTTTTGTATGTTGCTCCCCTTTGTAGTTTCAAACCTTTGGTCACAGATGTACCATTTTTTATGAGTTTTTTTGTTGTGCCCGGGGTGAGGAGGGGAGGGGGCAAGGTGGTGTGAGTAGCGGAAGGGCAATGATGATAGAAACAGACATTATTACGTCTGAATTCTTGAACGAATAAGCACCGACCTGCAGAGCTTGGCTTGCATATTTCACCTAAAATGTGATATATATTTCACCTAAAATGTGATCAAATTCCTGTTCCTGGCATAGGTGTACGGAAACATTTTGGTTAAGGGGGGTACGGTTGGTGGCGGGGGATTGATTTGGCTGAAATTTTAGATAACTTGTTGAACCTTTTGCGTTGTCTGTCCACTCTGTGTTTTTCTGCTTCCTATGTCAGAATTTTACAAACTGTTTTGCTCGAATTGGGAGGGAAGGGGGGGGGGGGCTTGGTTCGTAAGCCCATTGTTTTTGGCATGTCACAAAAAAATTCGATGCCTATGATGGATTGAGTTTGAGTCTGAGTTTGGGTTTAACAGCGCGTCGGCACGGTAACGGCCACTTTTTTGCCTCTCACAGTAAATTTGTTATCTCACTTTGGGCTAGCTTTCAGCCCTCAGATGCCTACAGGTAAGATCAAATAAGAGTGAAGTTAAAGTTTAACAGGAAGAGGCCCGCACTGTAAAGCATGCCTTTATGAATTTTGTAAATAATGATAAACATCTGTTAAATAAACTTGGAGAGTTGGACCTCTTTCACAAATGTAAAAAGATGTGCTGCAGGTCCACGTCAGAAAATAGTTCTTTCATGGATCGTCAGGCCTATGACGTGTGTATACTAGAAAAATACTGAGTCATTGACACGATCTTTAACTCTTTCAATACTGAAACAGCATTGCTGTAAAGACTTTATTGCTCCATCAGGTACAGGACTTGTTTCTCCATTGCCAGCTTTTAAATACAGATCAGTAGAGTGATTTAGATTCATATTTACCGCTCAAAACTACTGATATAAGTGGATCTCAATGTAAACTGGATTCGTGAAAATGTAGTATTCTCCACCTCAGTAGACAAAGGGTTAATTTCAAAAAAGATTTAAATGAGAAAGTTAGCTCTGAAGCACGACATGTTTGACGCTACTCTTTGCCTTCGGCTGGTGGCGCCTGCCAAGCCTGTTTTGTCTCTTCGCGAGGTCTAGCTTTCCGGTGGGGATAATGACTGTGGCGATGACAGAAAATTTGGGGCCCAAGGGGGCGATTGACTGAAAAAGGTTGAGAACCACTGCTTAAATTTTTTTTTTTTTTTGGGGTCTTCTGATCGAATTATGAATTCTCTCCACTGTATCTGGAGAAAAAAAAAACACTCTCTCCTCCGTTTCTGCTGGCTCCATCCGGTCTATTCCCGTCTCCTGCATGTATTAAATCGTACTTGCGCCCCTTCCCTCTCCCCCCTCCTCCTCCTACTCCCAGTCTCGTGTATAAGTAATTTATATACAGGAACAAATTCCGCCCAAACCCCTCCCTGCTCCCTCTTGTGCATGGACAATAAACATAATATATTGAGAATTTTCAACCAGGGTGTGTTATGTCTGCAAATATCCAAGACTGTGACTTTATTTCAAAACCCAGTAAAACTATTCCTGTGACGGCGTTAAAGTTATTGCAACTGTATGAATTTTCATTAGTATTTGGCCTACAAATTTCAAACTCGTTTTTCTCAGTTTGTCTATTTTGGACATAAACCATTCTGGTTGCAAACCTTCGATATTAATATCCCTATCCCACCCCAAGCCCCTCTTATTCTTAACTCTCTCTCTCTCGTGCTTAATAAATCCCATGTTTACCAACGTGACACTACTTCGCCACCTACATGTCTGTTTGAATGACTATGTTTGCCATAATATTTTCCTGAGAAACCTGACGTTTTCCAGGGATACAGCTGCAGCAACCGTTCACTCACGCACTCGCTCGCTCACACACACGCACGCATGCAGGCAGGCACACACACACACACATGGGGAAAACAAAAACATGACCCATAGGCCTAAACAAACTGAGGTCGAGATTCACCAGGTCACATCTGAAGCATTGTATAGTAACTGTGCATCTCCGACCTACACAGGGTCCGTAACCGAATTATCATTTTCAGATTTTAGTGCTGCAGTATTATCAAATCAAAATGTTGTCAGCCTAAAACGTCAGTGGTAAGTAAGTGAGTAAAAGTAAGTACATGTAATAATCAGCTTGTATAGCGCTAAAATCCACACCAAAACAATTTGCTCTATGGCGCTGAACTAAACTTAGAAACTTGATTAACATTAAGATCAATTCATTGTGCCCCTGCTCACATTAACAAAACCGAATGTACTACGGTACTGTGCGCCCCTTCCCTTTTCTCGTCCTTCCTCCCTTCCGAACCCCACTCTGTCTCATGCAAAAGTAATAATTATATATATATTATTGTGAGAGGATGAACGACTTTTTATTTTTAATGTGCTTTCATGGTAACTCTGGTGCGTGAGTGAGGGACGGCCACTCATAGTAGTTTATGGACACTTGGCCGAGTACCATTAATTGGATTATTTCCCTTGTAATACTAGCGCGGGACCCGTTATTCACATCACGGTGAAAAGCGCGCATTTTGATTGGTCAGTTGGAAATGTACCGGGCTTCCAACTCTTATATCATGGCTTTGAGTTTCTTACAACTCGCTCACTCGTTGTTATCCACCGACAGAAAGACGGGAACCCGAATTCATTTTTGAGAGTAGACAATACCCTATCGGTACAAAATAGGTACTCATGATAACGTTTGTTATCAATGGAGATACGTCGTATTAATGGACGAAAGTATCCCGCACAAAATTGTCGAATGTTGTTAGTCCTGACACTTTGAAAATTTATATTAAAACTATTACCGGGTTTCTGGTATAAGTAGTCAGTTAGAATTTTAGCAGCAAGTTTCTACTTTATAATGGTACCAATTTTGTTGTACTTTGATGCACATATCCTATTGAAATAATTAATAAGAGGATCTCGGATTTAAAGTAAACCACGAGTTAGACGCATGTTATCCCCGATAAATCCAACCGGGGTCAAATTTATTCAATTATTGCTGGAGGGGTCGTTAGAGTAATTTCTGCAGTTTACTGGGATACCTACTTGACTTTTGTGTGCACCCTTTTAACCGTACTGGAAATTCGATTGTGTTAGGACCCTAACCGGTTATGTTGTCGGGCTGGACTCCATGTCCGAGCCTTTCACTTGTGCAACACGGGCTACGTAATAGCTCTCTCGGACGTCCGCGCGGGCTCATAAATAAGATGCGGTTCGAGTGGTCAAGACACTCCATCATAGACGCAGAGACAGAGCCGACGCTTGCCATCGCCACCCCGCCCCATAAGGCATGTAGCGGTAGCACAGGACCCGGAGAAACTTTGGCTTATGGCTGGTTGGGCTTCTTTTTTTGGGCTTCTTTTTCGGGGTTTCTTTTGTTGGGCCTCTTTTTCTTTTCCCTTTTTTTTTGTTTGGTAGTGATACCGTTGTTAGGCTTTTTGAATAAATAGGATTGCCAGCAGAACCCTGTGTTTGTTAATCCTGTGTATCCTTAAGGGAGTTACTATTGAACCCACGCAGTATCCACATTAGCCACTCGTAGTTCATCCAACATTTTCTGGTGTCAGAAGTGGGATACACAGAAGGGTTAGTTGTAGTGTAGAAAACCCAGCCATGGAAATTTTTAGTTTGAGGCCCAGCCAGCCAGCCAACCCCTGCCCTACCCCACAGGAACCAGGGAGCCACGAAGACCAACGCCCTCCAACATCAACTCAAGATTCAGGACCTGTATCCCAGTCCTGTGTACACCACCCATCTCACTGCAGTCAACATCCGCCCCCACAGCCTGCGTCGACCGGTGTCTGGTACTCCCAGCCCACCACCCTTGCCAGCCACATGCAGCCCAACCAGACCCTCAACATGGGTTGAGAACTTTACAGCCCCTACCTCCTGTGCAGCGGTCCAGCTGCCCCCACGTCCAGCCGCCCACACAGACAACCCCAGAGATTGGACCTCTGACTCTTATTAGTGATTAACATTAGACATTGACTGTGAGTGCAGAAAGAGCAGGGGAGCGCACCCATCAAGACCCCCCCCCCCCGAGTTTCCATCAGGCCAGATGATAGACCACCGAATCCAAGGGAGCTCCGCCTCAAGATTTTAGGTTAGAGAGTATGCCCATGTTAGCTTTCTCCACAGCTTAGTTACGATTACTTTTTATGCCTATGTTGACCTTACCTTTTTCATTGCACTAGTGCCCTTATAGCATATTGTCTTTTTTTGTACTGTTCGATCCTACGTTAACCCTGATAGTGGTCTGGGACCACCGTTTCAGGTCTGGGACCTGTTGTTTTGTCCATATGATGTAACTTGCTACAGCCAGAGCTGAGACTGTTGTGTACATCTTCAGGATGCCAGTAGTAACTTTGCCGGTTCACGCCACCTGTTAGTAGTTATAAAGAGGATGGACCATTGTTGTACTTCGGTTCACCGTGTGTAATTTGCAATTGTTCTACTCTAAGTGATGGTATCATAGCCCCTTAGAGTGGTCTTTTGTAAACCTTTGAATTGATGTATGTGTCACGTAAGGGACTACGTGACTTAGCAGGGGAGAATGTGAGAGGATGAACGACTTTTTATTTTTAATGTGCTTTCATGGTAACTCTGGTGCGTGAGTGAGGGACGGCCACTCATAGTAGTTTATGGACACTTGGCCGAGTACCATTAATTGGATTATTTCCCTTGTAATACTAGCGCGGGACCCGTTATTCACATCACGGTGAAAAGCGCGCATTTTGATTGGTCAGTTGGAAATGTACCGGGCTTCCAACTCTTATATCATGGCTTTGAGTTTCTTACAACTCGCTCACTCGTTGTTATCCACCGACAGAAAGACGGGAACCCGAATTCATTTTTGAGAGTAGACAATACCCTATCGGTACAAAATAGGTACTCATGATAACGTTTGTTATCAATGGAGATACGTCGTATTAATGGACGAAAGTATCCCGCACAAAATTGTCGAATGTTGTTAGTCCTGACACTTTGAAAATTTATATTAAAACTATTACCGGGTTTCTGGTATAAGTAGTCAGTTAGAATTTTAGCAGCAAGTTTCTACTTTATAATGGTACCAATTTTGTTGTACTTTGATGCACATATCCTATTGAAATAATTAATAAGAGGATCTCGGATTTAAAGTAAACCACGAGTTAGACGCATGTTATCCCCGATAAATCCAACCGGGGTCAAATTTATTCAATTATTGCTGGAGGGGTCGTTAGAGTAATTTCTGCAGTTTACTGGGATACCTAATTGACTTTTGTGTGCACCCTTTTAACCGTACTGGAAATTCGATTGTGTTAGGACCCTAACCGGTTATGTTGTCGGGCTGGACTCCATGTCCGAGCCTTTCACTTGTGCAACACGGGCTACGTAATAGCTCTCTCGGACGTCCGCGCGGGCTCATAAATAAGATGCGGTTCGAGTGGTCAAGACACTCCATCATAGACGCAGAGACAGAGCCGACGCTTGCCATCGCCACCCCGCCCCATAAGGCATGTAGCGGTAGCACAGGACCCGGAGAAACTTTGGCTTATGGCTGGTTGGGCTTCTTTTTTTGGGCTTCTTTTTCGGGGTTTCTTTTGTTGGGCCTCTTTTTCTTTTCCCTTTTTTTTTGTTTGGTAGTGATACCGTTGTTAGGCTTTTTGAATAAATAGGATTGCCAGCAGAACCCTGTGTTTGTTAATCCTGTGTATCCTTAAGGGAGTTACTATTGAACCCACGCAGTATCCACATTAGCCACTCGTAGTTCATCCAACATTATTATGAACACCCCCTCCCTAAACCTCCACCTTGCCTCTTCCTCCTCCATCTTGTGCATGAATAACAAACACAGAACATTCTCCCTCCCCCCTCGCGCGCTTAATATACCCCACAGTTCCTCAAACCTCTGAGACCAAAAAGGGCATTCAGTTTCAAAGAAAACACTCCAAAACAATTCAGTTTTGAGTCTATTTTTAAATGTTGATGGATGGTGATCTCATTTTTCCTGGTGTCGACGCTAATGTCGTCCTACAATTTAGGCCCACCAATAGAAAATGCCCTTTCAAACTACATGTAGTACAAAATTGGTTCACATGATGATGGCTGCAAAGTCGTCGTGTTAGGCATTTCCAGTTCTATGACTTATCTAGATCTAGTACTAGATTCAACACTTTGATTGCGATTGCCAAATAAGGAGGGCGGGAGAAAACGAGGAGTAGGAGAGGGGGCGGAGGAGGGGAGGGTGAGGCTTTTACGCAACTGCTTACAGTTTCCTCGAAGTTCACTCAACTTCTTGTACTAATAGGGCCTATGTGCTCAAGGCCAACCTTTCAAGATTTCTACCCAAGCGCGTCAACGCTATTTGTGTATATGTGTGTGTGTTTCTGTGTTCATAAACGAGTGTGTGTGCACGTGTTGCGCTGCCTGGGTACACATCATGGATCAATGCCAATAGCAATGAGATGGCAGACGAAACCAATTAGGCAAGGAAAGGAGGAGAAGAGATCACAGGCCCTCCCAATATCCACGTTTCATGTGCGAGCGGCTCACGAAACACATGTATAATACAAGCAGAACGGACAAACTTCGACACAGAATACATTGACACAAAAGGCAATTAATTTAAAAAGCCCGGTATCCATTTCTCTCTACCCCCGCCCCCCCCCCCTAATTCCATTCAGTACCTCTGCTACATACATTTACTCCCTAAAAGTCTCTCATTATGTACAGTAAACACCCTTAGTACCTAATATCCTATTATTCTCAACTTTATCTGTTTCTCTACTATCCTACCTAACATGGACATCTCCCCCCACTCACCCAAACTTGGCGAGTCAGTCCCTTACATAGACATTTGTTGTTTTTTTATAATTTTTTTTTAGAACTAACATAACTTTTTTTCTGTTTGACTTATTTTCCAAGACTTGAGGAATTTTTGACAAGAAATATAAATTTGGGGTCAATTTTCATCAAACAAACAACGTTTATGCTTAAAGACAGACTCTGCCTGCTGAAGCCCTTTTCTCAGCCCACTACAAAATCAGCACAGCGTTTCGGTTTACAGGTCCAGATAAATGACAATTCTGTTTAAATATCTTCAGTTTCAGGAAAGATGTAGTGTGGGAAAGGGCGACACTCAGTTGACATGACATGGGTTGGCCAAAATTGACCAAAAAAATTGTTTGTAAACTGCCCCTACCGAAGTACTCCCCAGGGAAAAGCAAGTGGGGCAGCTGGAAAAACAGCTAGGGCGAAGTCAATGCCATCATAATAGGATCAAGATCATTCGTCTGGCAATATTGAAACTAAACAGTTAATCTAAACCTCTGTTACGCAGTGACGTGACCAGCGTGGGGTAGATGGGACTGTGGGCAAGAAATTCGATTTTGAGAATTCAGCTAAAGTATTAAAGAACAGATTTAACAGGAGGCCCTGTTTTACATTTGCTTTGGGTGCCATCAACCCTGTCACGCCTCTGAAACTACTGCGACTCACCTGCATGGCAAAAAGCAACAACAAATGCACGGGAGGCGTGTCTGACACGTTGTAGATCAAAGGTTTCCGTATGTGGCCGTTTATTTCTAGAATGATCTCGGGTTCCTCCCGAAATTTCGCGTGGACTTTTTCCTGTGATGGCTCCGCCAGATCACCGTTGCTGATGAATGAAGAACATTCGCTGATTCCCACGTCATGCTGACCACTTGTGTCTACGGCATCGCACTGAATTGTCAACGTTTGTGTTCCGCTATCATTGCTGGCTAGTGGTGAGCTGCTGTGTTTCATTGTCATCCTTTCTGTCTGACTCACCTGGAGCAGAGAAAAGAAACATTATAATCTGAGTTCAAGGATCGATGAAGTGGGGCGACACGGACTGGCGATAAACAGTCAATAACATAGACAACGAGGACATGTCTACATTGTGCACGTGAAAAATTAGACCATGCGCGGCCGTGCGATTTGCCGCCGTGCTGCTGTCTTAATTTTCATGTTCCCGTTGACTCTGCCATGAGCACGAGTGCCAAGGCAGTCTTCGCTTCATTCTGTGAGAGGATGAACGACTTTCTATTTTTAATGTGCTTTCATGGTAACTCTGGTGCGTGAGCGAGGGACGGCCACTCATAGTAGTTTATGGACACTTGGCCGAGTACCATTAATTGGATTATTTCCCTTGTAATACTAGCGCGGGACCCGTTATTCACATCACGGTGAAAAGCGCGCATTTTGATTGGTCAGTTGGAAATGTTGACCACCGGGCTTCCAACTCTTATATCATGGCTTTAAGTTTCTTACAACTCGCTCCTTCGTTGTTATCCACCGACAGAAAGACGGGAACCCGAATTCATTGTTGAGAGTAGGCAATACCCTATCGGTACAAAATAGTTACTCATGATAACGTTTGTTATCAACGGAGATACGTCATATTAATGGACTGAAGTATCCCGCACAAATCTGGCAAATGTTGTTAGTCCTGACACTTTGAAAATTTATATTAAAACTATTACCGGGTTTCTGGTATAAGTAGTCAGTTAGAATTTTAGCAGCAAGTTTCCAATTTATAATGGTACCAATTTTGTTGTACTTTGATGCACATGTCCTATTGAAATAATTAATAAGAGGATCTCGGATTTAAAGTAAACCACGAGTTAGACGCATGTTATCCCCGATAAATCCAACCTGGGTCAAATTTATTCAATTATTGCTGGAGGGGACGTTAGAGTAATTTCTGCAGTTTACTGGGATACCTAACTGACTTTTGTGTGCACCCTTTTAACCGTACTGTAAATTCGATTGTGTTAGGACCCTAACCGGTTATGTTGTTCGGCTGGACTCAATGTCCGAGCCTTTCACTTGTCCAAAACTGGACTACGTAATAGCTCTCTCGGACGTCCGCGCTGGCTCATAAATAAGATGCGAGTTCGAGTGGTCAGCACACTCCATCAAAGACGCAGAGACAAGAGCCGACAGCACAGTGAACCCAGACCAGCAACCCGGGCCCGTAGAAGCTCAGAGGCTTGCCGACGCTTGCCATCGCCACCCCGCCCCATAAGGCATGAAGCGGTAGCACAGGACCCGGAGAAACTTTGGGTAAGTTGGAGACTATTATATTAGAAGTGACTTTAATTTGCGCACCCCCCCCCCCCCTTTCTTGGATGCCGCGTAGAGAATGCTGATCTACAGAGACTATTATGAGTCCGGCTCAACGGTAATTGCCATTGTCATTAGACGTGTAAGATGCGCGGTGCAGTGCAGTGTCTTGATATTGTGACTTTATTGTCAAAGTTAACGTTTGCGGTGCTAGATGATAATGATGGCTGGCTAACCAAGCTATCACGATTTGCTTGTGTGCATATATATAGTGTATGTGTAGCATTGCCTTGTTGTGGTAGGCAGTGAGGATTTCCTGACATGTTAATGTGGATGGCTTATGTTATAGCGAGCGGCACTACAGACTTGATTGTATTACGGGTATTTGTGTACCTTGCCAGTACCACTATGCTATAGAGAGCAGTGTGATTGTGATTGCGTGTTTAGTGTTTAAGATGTGTAATTAATTACATGTATTGGAGATGTATAATATTAGTTGGGCCTCGCATGTGTGAGCCCCAGGATTGTTCTATGTGCGGCGGTGGATGAACAATGTTTCAGTGAGTCTACACATGTTGCAATGAGTCTCGCCGACATATATATATATATATCATGTGCATGTATTATGGTTATCCAGATGTATTATGCTTCTATGAGTTTCGTAAGTGTGTGAAGGACAGTTTCATTTTAAGGAATGTACACATTACTTTATGTATCTAGTGGTGTGTCATACACATGTTAGCCTGGCGGCATAGCTCCGCGGCTAAGGTCAAAGGGCATGACCCTTGAGTATCGATTGGGAAGGGAAGTAACCAATACAATAGCCCTGGGGCGGGTTAGTACTAATAATGGGAGTGGGCCTATGAGGATGGCCTGCATTGGGATGCAGCGTCTGTGTTATGGACGGTCAGTGGGCCATGTTGGCCACTGCGTTATTAAATGGAATGGCCACTCTGGATGTGCTGTACACCGGCTCAGTGGAGCGAAACTATTGTGTTCTTGCCCCTTCATTTGTTATGTCCTTCATACTTTGATTAGTACATTAATTAGTTTATGTTGCCAGTGTACTAGGAAACTCCTTGTGTATATGATATAGCCACTTGTAGTTGTTATTCATTAACCTTAGCGCTATTTTATTCCATGCATACATATCCAGTTGGTTATTGCTTAAATTCTATATTATGTTGTTGTTGTTTGATTTAATACTTAATACTATTACTATGTATGTCCACCATTGATTGCCTGATTAATGTTGTCATTATATCCTAATCATATTTTCGTCTTTTTCTCTTGTTCCAGCTTATGGCTGGTTGGGCTTCTTTTTCTGGGTTTCTTTTTCTTTTGCTTGGCAGGGTTTTCCTATGCCTTTATGGTAGCGATACCTTTGTTAGGCTTTTGAATAAATAAGATTGCCAGCAGAACCCTGTGTTTGTTAATCCTGTGTATCCTTAAGGGAGTTACTATTGAACCCACGCAGTAACCACATTAGCCACTCGTAGTTCATCCAACAATTCATTCGCCTTGATTTCAAAAAGTTAAGAGTTTGGAGAAAGCACCTCGACATGACAACGGTCACATTGTGCCAGGAGAAAGCAAGACGCAAGACAGGACATAGAACGATAGGACAAGAGGAGACCAACCAGAAGCGCCCACCAGGGCATCAACCAAACGCGCCTAGATTTTAAAAAAAGGAAGTGTATATCCGTACAACATGTTGTATGGATATGGACAGTGCATATCCGTACAATATGTTTACCAAAAGCGCGACTGGTGAAGGTTTGGTGAAACAAAACTTGGTATGGTGTTCACGAATTTAAAGTGACAACACATGGAATAGTCAGATGGACCTGGGGCGTGAGGATCTAGTCAGTTTGTATCAATGGGCGGTAGTCAGATTGACCAATCAGGCGAAAAAGGGCTGGGGTGGCCATTGGTGATCGACGTATACTCAAGTATATTATTAGCGCACGTCACGCAATCTCCGAGCAGAAGTCGGATTGTTTTGCTACTAAGCCGATTAATATTTTTTAAAAACTATGCAAATTAACAAGGTCTGTAATAATTATAGGTCGTTGCTGCTGACTGTGAGTATTCCGGTGTGTGTTTTACGACATCGCATTGTGTGCGTTGTACGGATATGCACTGTCCATTGTTGTACGGATATGCGCTTCCTTAAAAAAAATGGGACTGAACTGCGACGCGACTTCGATACAATAGATATGTATGTAACAAAGTCGCACGCCTTGGCTAGGAGAGTGATATAACTCCACTTTAATACACATAGATTCTAGTTGTTGTTGTTGTTTTTTTTAGAAAATTGAGCTCCAACATTATTTTTTCTTTGATTTAAATAGCAAGCCAAGAGAAAAGACACGACAGAATTAATTTACTTCATCTGGAGCCAGTTAGACCTTTAGCCTATTCCATTGAATGTTTGCAAGGTCCTGTGTCTGCTCGAAAAGTTACCTAAGTTTCAAACGGATGTGGATTTAGACCACTTTTTTATTTACAAGCACAACTTCCATTGTCAAACCCAATCTTTCTTTCGTCGCCCATGAGATTTGATTCATTTCTGTGCACAAATTCTCTCGTTCTAACTGTTGGATGAACTACGAGTGGCTAATGTGGTTACTGCGTGGGTTCAATAGTAACTCCCTTAAGGATACACAGGATTAACAAACACAGGGTTCTGCTGGCAATCCTATTTATTCAAAAAGCCTAACAACGGTATCACTACCAAACAAAAAAAGCCCAAAAAAAGAAACCCAACCAGCCATAAGCTGGAACAAGAGAAAAAGACGAAAATATGATTAGGATATAATGACAACACTAATCAGGCAATCAATGGTGGACATACATAGTAATAGTATTAAGTATTAAATCAAACAACCACAATATAATATAGAATTTAAGCAATAACCAACTGGATATGTATGCATGGAATAAAATAGCGCTAAGGTTAATGAATAACAACTACAAGTGGCTATATCATATACACAAGGAGTTTCCTAGTACACTGGCAACATAAACTAATTAATGTACTAATCAAAGTATGAAGGACATAACAAATGAAGGGGCAAGAACACAATAGTTTCGCTCCACTGAGCCGGTGTACAACACATCCAGAGTGGCCATTCCATTTAATAACGCAGTGGCCAACATGGCCCACTGACCGTCCATAACACAGACGCTGCATCCCAATGCAGGCCATCCTCATAGGCCCACTCCCATTATTAGTACTAACCCGCCCCAGGGCTATTGTATTGGTTACTTCCCTTCCCAATCGATACTGAAGGGTCATGCCCTTTGACCTTAGCCGCGGAGCTATGCCGCCAGGCTAACATGTGTATGACACACCACTAGATACATAAAGTAATGTGTACATTCCTTAAAATGAAACTGTCCTTCACACACTTACGAAACTCATATAGAAGCATAATACATCTGGATAACTATAATGCATGCACATGATATATATATATATGTCGGCGAGACTCATTGCAACATGTGTAGACTCACTGAAACATTGTTCATCCACCGCCGCACATAGAACAATCCTGGGGCTCACCCATGTGAGGCCCAACTAATATTATACATCTCCAATACATGTAATTAATTACACATCTTAAACACTAAACACGCAATCACAATCACACTGCTCTCTATAGCATAGTGGTACTGGCAAGGTACACAAATACCCGCAATACAATCAAGTGTATAATGCCGCTCGCTATAACATAAGCCGTCCACATTAACATGTCAGGAAATCCTCACTGCCTACCACAACAAGGCAATGCTACACATACACTATATATATGCACACAAGCAAATCGTGATAGCTTGGTTAGCGAGCCATCATTATCATCTAGCACCGCAAACGTTAACTTTGACAATAAAGTCACAATATCAAGACACTGCGCTGCATCGCGCATCCTACACGTCCAATGACAATGGCAATTACCGTTGAGCCGGACTCATAATGGTCTCTGTAGATCAGCATTCTCTACGCGGCATCCAAGAAAGGGGGGGGGGGGGTGCGCAAATTAAAGTCACTTCTAATATAATAGTCTCCAACTTACCCAAAGTTTCTCCGGGTCCTGTGCTACCGCTACATGCCTTATGGGGCGGGGTGGCGATGGCAAGCGTCGGCAAGCCTCTGAGCTGCTACGGGCCCGGGTTGCTGGCTGGGTTCACTGTGCTGTCGGCTCTTGTCTCGGCGTCTTTGATGGAGTGTACTGACCACTCGAGCTGGCGTCTTATTTATGCGCCCGCGCGGACGTCCGGGAGAGCTATTACGTAGCCCAGTTACACAAGTGAAAGGCTCGGACATTGAGTCCAGCCGAACAACATAACCGGTTAGGGTCCTAACACAATCGAATTTACAGTACGGTTAAAAGGGTGCACACAAAAGTCCATTAGGTATCCCAGTAAACTGCAGAAATTACTCTAACGTCCCCTCCAGCAATAATTGAATAAATTTGACCCAGGTTGGATTTATCGGGGATAACATGCGTCTAACTCGTGGTTTACTTTAAATCCGAGATCCTCTCATTAATCATTTCAATAGGACACGTGCATCAAAGTACAACGAAATTGGTACCATTATAAAGTAGAAACTTGCTGCTACAATTCCAACTGACTACTTATACCAGAAACCCGGTAATAGTTTTAATATAAATTTTCAAAGTGTCAGGACTAACAACATTCGACAATTTCGTGCGGGATACTTTCGTCCATTAATACGACGTATCTCCATTGATAACAAACGTTATCATAAATACCTATATTGTACCGATAGGGTATTGCCTACTCTCAACAATGAATTCGGGTTCCCGTCTTTCTGTCGGTGGATAACAACGAAGGAGCGAGTTGTAAGAAACTTAAAGCCATGATATAAGAGTTGGAAGCCTGGTGGTCAAAATTTCCAATTGACCAATCAAAATGCGCGCTTTTCACCGTGATGTGAATAACGGGTCCCGCGCTAGTATTACAAGGGAAATAATCCAATTAATGGTACTCGGCCAAGTGTCCCTAAACTACTATGAGTGGCCGTCCCTCACTCACGCACTAGAGCTACCATGAAAGCACATTAAAAATAAAAAGTCGTTCATCCTCTCACATTCTCCCCTGCTAAGTCACGTAGTCCCTTACGTGACACATACATCAATTCAAAGGTTTACAAAAGACCACTGAAGGTATAATCAAACTCTAAGGGGCTATGATACCATCACTTAGGGTAGAACAATTGCAAAATACACACAGTGAACCGAAGTACAACAATGGTCCATCCTCTTTATAACCACTAACAGGTGGCGTGAACCGGCTAAGTTACTACTGGCATCCTGAAGATGTACACAACAGTCTCAGCTCTGGCTGTAGTAAGTTACATCATATGGACAAAACAACAGGTCCCAGACCTGCAACGGTGGTCCCAGACCACTATCAGGGTTAACGTAGGATCGAACAGTACAAAAAAAAGACAATATGCTATAAGGGCACTAGTGCAATGAAAAAGGTAAGGTCAACATAGGCATTAAAAGTCATCGTAACTAAGCTGTGGAGAAAGCTAACATGGGCATACTCTCTAACTTAAAATCTTGAGGCGGAGCTCCCTTGGATTCGGTGGTCTATCATCTGGCCTGATGGAAACTCGGGGGGGGGGGTCTTGATGGGTGCGCTCCCCTGCTCTTTCTGCACTCACAGTCAATGTCTAATGTTAATCACTAATAAGAGTCAGAGGTCCAATCTCTGGGGTTGTCGTGTGGGCGGCTGGACCGTCGCACAGGAGGTAGGCGCTGGGAAGTTGTCATCCCAGGTTGAGGGTCCGGTCGGGCTGCAGGTGGCTGGCAAGGGTGGTGAGCCGGGAAGTACCAGACATCGGTCGACGCAGGCAGTGGAGGCGGGTGCTGTGGACGTGTGTTGACCACTGGGGGGTGAAATAACCGCAAGAGGTCTCCGTTGACCGCAGAGGCATCTCCATCTGGGTTTCTGATGGTAAAGTAACCACCATGAGGCGGGGGAACAGACAGGACGGTGTGCACAGGACCGGGGTACGGGTCCTGGATCTTGTGTCGACCAGGATAGTGGTGCTTGACAAGGACATGGTCGCCCGGCTGAAGATGGGCGGCGTTGTGGGGGGTCGTCCTTCGTGCGTCCTGCAGAAGGTGCGTGGACTCCACCTTCCTCGCTACCTTCGCCCTCAGTTCGTTAAGCCGTTGTATATGCCGCTGGACGTAGTCGCCTACCGAAGTGGAGGCTGGTGTCTCGTCGCCCAGATAATCTAATGGCAGACGTGGTTTCCTGGTTCCTATGGGGTGGGGCAGGGGTTGGCTGGCCGGCTGGGCTTCAAACTAAAGATTTCCATGGCTGGGTTTTCTACACTACAAACTAACCCTTCTGTGTATCCCACTTCTGACACCAGAAAATGTTGGATGAACTACGAGTGGCTAATGTGGTTACTGCGTGGGTTCAATAGTAACTCCCTTAAGGATACACAGGATTAACAAACACAGGGTTCTGCTGGCAATCTTATTTATTCAAAAAGCCTAACAACGGTATCACTACCAAACAAAAAAAGCCCAAAAAAAGAAACCCAACCAGCCATAAGCTGGAACAAGAGAAAAAGACGAAAATATGATTAGGATATAATGACAACACTAATCAGGCAATCAATGGTGGACATACATAGTAATAGTATTAAGTATTAAATCAAACAACCACAATATAATATAGAATTTAAGCAATAACCAACTGGATATGTATGCATGGAAGACCACTCGAACCGCATCTTATTTATGCGCCCGCGCGGACGTCCGGGAGAGCTATTACGTAGCCCAGTTACACAAGTGAAAGGCTCGGACATTGAGTCCAGCCGAACAACATAACCGGTTAGGGTCCTAACACAATCGAATTTACAGTACGGTTAAAAGGGTGCACACAAAAGTCCATTAGGTATCCCAGTAAACTGCAGAAATTACTCTAACGTCCCCTCCAGCAATAATTGAATAAATTTGACCCAGGTTGGATTTATCGGGGATAACATGCGTCTAACTCGTGGTTTACTTTAAATCCGAGATCCTCTCATTAATCATTTCAATAGGACACGTGCATCAAAGTACAACGAAATTGGTACCATTATAAAGTAGAAACTTGCTGCTACAATTCCAACTGACTACTTATACCAGAAACCCGGTAATAGTTTTAATATAAATTTTCAAAGTGTCAGGACTAACAACATTCGACAATTTCGTGCGGGATACTTTCGTCCATTAATACGACGTATCTCCATTGATAACAAACGTTATCATAAATACCTATATTGTACCGATAGGGTATTGCCTACTCTCAACAATGAATTCGGGTTCCCGTCTTTCTGTCGGTGGATAACAACGAAGGAGCGAGTTGTAAGAAACTTAAAGCCATGATATAAGAGTTGGAAGCCTGGTGGTCAAAATTTCCAATTGACCAATCAAAATGCGCGCTTTTCACCGTGATGTGAATAACGGGTCCCGCGCTAGTATTACAAGGGAAATAATCCAATTAATGGTACTCGGCCAAGTGTCCCTAAACTACTATGAGTGGCCGTCCCTCACTCACGCACTAGAGCTACCATGAAAGCACATTAAAAATAAAAAGTCGTTCATCCTCTCACATAACAAAACTACATTAAATATTTTAAATCATTCTGTGGTGACTTTTGGTTCTATCCTACAACAAGTTAATAGATGCAATTTCTGATGGAAAAAACGACATAGTGAAAAGCAGATATTACAAAACAATCACAAACTGTGTATGTCCGGAATTCAGATTTCAACAGTTTCGTCGGGCAACACGACGAAAAATTAGCTGGTTTGTTGGGAGTGGTCGGACTATGTACACTATTCAGTTCTGTTCTATGAAGCTTTCGGCATGCCAAATTTCAATTTCAAAGACCGAAACAATGATGACTAAATAGCAGAAATAACAGAAAAAAAGAAAAGAAATATATATATATTACATAACTATGCCTGACCTTTCAGATGGATACAAAACTCAGATGGTGTCACTTGAAGCCAGAATTGATTTTTGGGGGACCCTTCGCACTGCGCCGCTCACATCCGGAATGAAGAGATTATTCGCCGCTAGCTTGTGTAACGTACGTCCTGCAGTTCGTGACCTTGTGTTACAAAACTTTTGCGTGTTGTGTAAATGTGCATATTTATCTTTAGTTCTCAGGTGTTTTCCAGTCGGGCCACGTTTACCTTCCAAGGATTTCTGTTTCGCGCTACTGAATCAAGCTGATATTATGAAACTTTCAGGGACATTTTGCACAGACTATTTGACGCTGTGTCGGAAACACAGCCCTTACTGACTGATTTTTCGTATGATCCAACAATTCATTTTGGATTTCTGGAAAACTGTCATTGTTGGATAACGGAACAAGTATAGTTATAAGGAGCTGAACTTACTACATGTACTACAGTGACCATCGCCGGCAGACGATGGCTCCTGGTGGTCAGTTGGACAGTGGCTATGTCTGCGTTACATGAAGACCCTCCCCCCTTCCCCACCCTTTTTCCACCCCAGAAAACGACAGCGGGTGGATGGTGTGCGGTTCTAGTAGGGTCTCCTTCTGTCCTATCGTTCTGTTCTATTCTGTCTATCGTCTTGGTTTCTTCCTACCACAATGTGACCGTTACCGTGTCGACGTTCTTTCTTCACACGCAAACTCAAAACCCAGTAAAGGACATGAACTAATGCAATCTTCTAATGTGAGTGATATGGCAGTATAACCACTTGCCGTTTGAACCTTGATACACATACAAACAAACAAAAAAATTGGGGGACCAAAATTAGCAGCAATAAACTCCGATACACATGGAATAAAACTGCTTCTGACCAGTGAAAAAAAAACAATATTATCTCGCTCACATACTGTGTCCATTCAGCGACTATAACGTTCATGAACATTTTCAGTCTGTTGATTAATTGATCATTCCCAAATACTGATAGACATCTGAGTTTAAGCATAAAATATAAATACTGGCGGTTGAGGAACGCTTAGCCAAAAGGCATTAAAAAAATATTTTTAAAAAATATGATGTTTTGATGTTTTTGTGAGCACCAGTATTTGGAGATCGTCTTTCATTCACTCGTCATTTTGGACACGGATGAACACGCACCAGTTAATGACTCATTCACTGTGATATGGCAGAGGTGGCTGTTGCTGTCACAGTACCGTTATTTTCTCGGCTGAAAAATCTGCCACACGACGGAAAAACACTGGATTAGATCTATATCTGGGTTATAATTAAATACAACTAACAATCTGTTTTGGTCACTCTAAAATGGAAACTGAACACAGAAATTTAGAATAAAAACGAGGCGCAAAGCTAAGTATTTTTTTAGTCTCCCCCAACGTTGTGTTTTTGGTGTAATACACTGCGGTTGTTTTTTTTCGTAACAAATCGGAATTCATCACCCTTACCTAGATCTAGGTTTTCATGATATCATTACTCATTCTTTGGGTAACTATTATGGTTTGTATGACTATTTATCTGTCAAAATCACAACAAGTTTGAGCAACTTACATACAGTGTAGGTATAACGCTGAGCCTTGAACGGTCAACAACAACTGCCTGGAGCAAACCACAAGCACACACACACACTCACAAAAACTCTCCTGGGCAGGGTCGATAGCACACAGGCTCGGAGTTCACGAATTGCAACGGGCGGAGCGCGCGGCGAGCAACGCTTGCCTGACTGACGGAGTCCCTCCCGGTGCGGGCAGAAAAATACTTACTGCAGGAAAGCAAAAACTAAACCACTACTGTACAGGGGTGTGTTGTTGGTTGTTGTTTTTTTTCAGTCGAATAACACTGTTGGTGCTGACTCCTTGGGGAAAATACACAAAAGAATACAATAGTTGAAAACAAACCAAAAAAACACTGCACCCAGGAAATGCACACTCCTCCAGTAGCAAAAGACATCCGACGATGGTTATGGACTATCAATAAAAAAAATCATGAAGATTGAGAGAGAAATAGTTGTTGTCTGCACTGAATCTATCTATCTATATCTATACTATATATATTTGTGGACTTGAGATTTTTCGTTGCAAAAGGCTTCTGAACCACTCAACACTCAGACTTCAAATTTTATATGGTGCATCAGAATGGATGTAAGGGTGCACAGTTTTTAATAGAAGTCTCAAATCAGTGTAGTTTTTTTTATTGGAAATTTATTGTTTCGCCATCATTTAGATCTATTTCGAGTCTTAGTTCGCCATTTTAAGGTTTCGTTATCACTTCCTGCGATGTGTTCACTATCAAACACACTAACCCGTGCGCAAATCATGCTGTTGTACGGGATGCGCAGGGTGTCAACTCACAAAGGCAGAGCAGTAACACTTATTCAAAAACAAACAAACAAAAATAACATAAACAAATAGGAACAGGCCAGATGAAGCAGGTCCATAATAACCACCCAGAACTGAAACCAATATTCAAATCGATTTATCCCGGGCAGGGCCGGGGACCTCAGCTAGTATTGTATAACAGGGGTGGCCAAACCGCGGCTGGTGAGCTGCATGCTACTCTTTGGCCTTCAGTGTGCCGCTTGTGGAAATTATGTTGGCTGAGCTGTCTTTTTATCACTTTTTTTTTTTTTACACAATTATTTTCTTCCATGTTTTGACCACATATTTACTAGGACAAATAATTTAATACCATTAAAAATCTCTCTCCCTGTTTTAGTTTCATTTTTAGCAGTCTAATTTTGTTCCTGAAATGCAAACTCGCAAGTTTTTCTTAGAGGACCCCGTAGTTCATTACCGTATCTAATAAGCTCAGTTTAGTTAGAACAATTTTATGTCAAGATTTTGAAAACATTTGGTATACTTTGTGATTACTGAAACTAATACAGGATGACAGTTTGAAAAAAAACTGCATACATGAGTGAATACTGTTGCATACATGTACATCTTCATATTTATATAAATGTTTTTGTAACAAAGTGTGTATGTAACAATAAAAACGTGCCTGTAAATTTGTTCATATATTATGACTCTCGAACATCTGTGTCTGGACTAACTCTTCCTACCACAGTAATGCTAGCTTTTGCATCAGCAATAATTGAGCTGAAACTGGAAATCATTGACAATTACATTATAAATAGTGTGGAAAGAGATTAGGGGCTACCACTTACACATACATGTATGAGGTAGCCTAAATCTAGTATTTTATTAGAAGTTTTACCAAACTATCACTGTATGATATAACAAGCCATCATATCTCTTGTCGACGACTGACTAGCCTGTGTGTCTTGGACTCGCCTCTTCTTTCACAGAAGCGTCTCTTTTTCACAGTTGGAGGTTGAATTTCTGTTCCTGTTCTGTTCTGTTTGATGACTGCAGATGGATGGCACAGCATCTGGTCTGATTCAACGCTGTGTGGTTTTGTAGCCGATACACTATTAAGCAGACAACCACAACTGGCTTGGAGTCGGAGTGGACCCTTTACAAAACCACTGCTGTCTGAGAACGGCTATCTACTGACCGTTGTTTAGGGCTGAGGTTTTGTTCCCATATCTTTCCATTTTATTTTTTCATCTCTAGGAAAGTGGTGGACGGTCACTATTTCACCCCCTGATGTAAGGTTATTTGCTGATGGACATCTGACAGTACACACATCATTACCTAGGCTTTTGTTTACAGCGATGGTGACGTCACTTTCGTCTCTGTGCGCACAAACGGAAAAAACGTGCATTCTCGTGACGAAATTTGACGAGCCGATTATAATCGTGTTTTAATCCTATTCTACACGAACAATCGCCCATCGATAAATGCTTTGAACGCTTTAGGGGGGATGAAGGGACATTTTCATGACGGCATTCCAACGTTAATTTGTTTCAAATTTTGCATTTAGTGAGATCTTTAATGGGGGTGATATCAATATAATCGTTGCTTCATTTAAACACTTGTGGGCACATTGTCGCAAATAAAGGTCTTCAGACACAGTTTTCATAAGAACTGATTCGTCCTTGCGGTGTTCCGTCCATCTGAGTCCTAGAATCGCGTACGAACGGTGTGTCACATTACATGGCACGTAACGAGAATGTCGTCGGATGCAATATAATTTCTCCTTGGAAATAATACAGGGGCGGGGGGAGGGACTGTTTTCTTCCAGGAAAATGCAGTGCTTCTTTCGGGGAAGTGTTTTTTCCTCCTACACCGGCACAGCCTGTAGTGCCTGGGTGTATGAAAGCGAAGTCCGTCGGGGGGGGGGGGGGGGGGTCTGCGCGTTTGTAGGATGAGGCCCCGGAGAAACTCAAAGGATCTCAGAAACTCAGATGGCTAGGACTGTTTCTGCGAGCGGAACAGCTGCGGACTGGAAAAAAAAAATCAATTTCTTCAGCGGTTTTTCATTTCCCCCACATCACTTGAACCAGGGCCACAAATGTGAAACGACAACAACAAAAAAAAAAAACTGTCCATTACTTTTTTCTTTCTGTTTGGCAATTGGCCGTTCCAATAACTGACCCAGTTGACCATCCGCCTTTTCTCTCTGACAAACTATCTATTGTCAGATATTTCAGATGTTTCTCAGAATTATGATGTCCAAAGCACAAGTTGGAATTGTGACATGTTTTCTATGCTTTTCCCAGCCTCTTCCTTACCTCTTTCTTTGTTCTATCTATCTATCTATCTATCTATCTATCTATCTATCTATCTATCTATCTATCTATCTATCTATCTATCTATCTATCTATCTATCTATCTATCTATCTATCTATCTATCTATCTATCTATCTATCTATCTAATCTATCTCACCTAATCTAATCTAATGTATCTAATCTATCTCACCTAATCTAATCTAATGTATCTAATTTTATCCAATATATCTAATTTATCTTATCTAATCTATCTATCTATCTATTTGTCTCTCGTAGGTCTATCTCTCCCGCTCTCTCTGTTTCTCTCTGCCCCCCCCCCCTCCCCACACCCCCTCCCTTTCTCTCTCTGATCTCGCTGACACACTCGCATTATATACAACAAATCAACGTGCACTTGTATTCACAATGTCACAGAAAGTTTGGTGCGCGAAGAAGCTTAATCGTAGCAACAACTGCTTCGTAAAATAAACATCGCACAATCATAAACTGCACCACATCAAAACCTGCACACAAATAATAAAAATAATAAGGCTAGTACTACTAGTAGTGCACTGAGACTAGCCTGTTTTGCCTCGACGTGAAATGGGACCTTGAAGTCAAATTGGAACTCTCACACTTCTGAGACCAAAACAAGTCTATCTCGCTGACTGAGTCAAAGTCCAAAGCAGAGTCAAAACCAAGGCAAAATAAGTCTTGACTGAGTGTGCTACAAGCCTAATTGTGTCCATTATAAATTCACGAGCATGCAAAGCTCAAAACTGAACACTTTCTTAAATTAACTGCCCATGCGAGCCACTGCGTCCTTTGTCCCCAGACGATTTTTCCATGTTCCGCACGGTCTTGGGTCAGGAATTGACTCTTACATCATGTGGCAGTTGCCAGGAATAAAGCTATCCATTGACTGTTACATCATGTGGCAGTTGCCAGGAATAAAGCTATCCATTGACTGTTACATCATGTGGCAGTTGCCAGGAATAAAGCTATCCATTGACTGTTACATCATGTGGCAGTTGCCAGGAATAAAGCTATCCATTGACTGTTACATCATGTGGCAGTTGCCAGGAATAAAGCTATCCATTGACTGTTACATCATGTGGCAGTTGCCAGGAATAAAGCTGTTCCAATATGTACGTACGCTCCTAGTTTTTTGTTGTTGTTGTTGTTATTTTTTGGAAAGGGGGGGGGGGCGGCAGCGTTTGAAAAGCGTGCATGGGGAGAGGGGGTTGGGAAGCCTACTGAGCCAGCATCCCTCCGTCAGTCCAACTTAGATTTGTACAGGATTTCCCTAAGGTTGGTAGGATCACCGTCGGGGCCGGGTCGGTGCGATGTCGTAACCAACGGGTCTATGCAGGAACGATATCATTCCGATATATTATTTTATGCCAACTTGACGTCCATCCTAACCGTTGGATTTCCGTGCGTAGTGCTGCTTTTCACGTACGGCAATGAATTAAAAGTTTGGCTTCATGTATACTTTTTTCCCCCAACAAATGAATTGTTGGATTATACGACAAATCAGTCAATATGGGCTGTGTTTCCGACACAGCGTCCAATTGTCCTAGCAAAATGTCACTGAAATTTTCAGAATATCAAGGCCTTATCATGGACATTCAACATTTTAGGGTGTTGCGGGGAAGGAGGTATGGGGTGCTGGTGAGACCAATGGCAGGAGATTGGGCTTGGGGGAGGGAGAAGATAATCTACGGAGACCAGCTGGTACTCAAGGTTCTCTCTCCTCACCAAATTCCATCATGACACTTGACACTGATTGCTCTTCTCCTTCTATGGTGGCCCAGATCTGTTTATCTATCACTATCATCATCCATTATTCAAAATAAGTTCTGATAATTTTAACAATATGTGAGGTGCTTTGCGAAAACCCGACGCTTTGCGCAAAGACTAGACCCGAGATAGAAACAGGTGAAAATCTGACCTCAGGGTCAAATTGGGTTAAGGCCACCAGAGGTATCTATGTCAACCCATACATCAACTGTGTGAAGGTTTTTGTTGAATTCGGTCTATAAATGTGTCGAAATCGTGTTTCTTTAGGGCCATGTTGTTGCCAGGTGAAAACCTTTTGTTCTTGAAGTGACCAGTTTTTCCTGTGATTTTCTTCATTTATTCTACATAATATTTGACCTCCCGGTGATATTTTACAAACAATTTAGTATCTCTACATTCATACCGTGCAATAGTTTTTCACATTTGTCGGTGTTTTAGCAGTATTAAGAGACGTTTTTTTTTCAAGTTGTCGTGGTTGTGTTGGTGTTGTTACGGTAAACAAGTTGGCGGCGCCCAGTCAGAGAAAGAGATAGCGGAGATGTTGAATGGGTTGAAGGAGATCGGCATGGGAGTTTTGATGGATGATGATGGTGAGTTGGACGTTACTGAAGACTACTTTTGTGGGAGGGATGAGAGCAGTGACGAGAAAGATGGATTCGTGGAGTGTTCTAGACCTAGATCAAGTTCTAACTTGCAAGCAGATGCAGAGGAGAGAAAGAAAACAGGTGGATCAGGAGATGTGCAGTATATTAACGGTGTATTCAATTCTTATGTTTTGTGGGGCTCAACAGATGCCCATAGTATGTAAAAATGCTTTAAATTAGGATTGTTATTTGAACGAAAAAAGATAAAAATTAAAAAAAAAATATATGGTCTAACTTTAAACTTGATTTTGTCTGTTTTGTATTTTTCTGTTTTCCTCACTTAAAATGGTCATAACTTCTTTGATAATGAAGATATTGACAAAATCCAAGTGCATGTTGTTCAGGGATGTCTCCTCGTCATTTCTATGCATTTGACTCAAAATCCATGATTTTAGCAAAGAGTAGGCTTTTTGCAGATCACCACACATAGAATATAGTTGATATGGAACTATTTATATGTAATTCTATTTGTGAAGTTTCAAATTTTGAAGGCCTGAATACAAAGCATAAATAAAACATTAAATAGACCGTGAACTGAGAGACGCAAACTAACGGCCTTTGTCGTGCCGACGCCCCCGTAACCAAAACCATCATAATCTGTTTTTATCTATCTGCTATCCTGCCTGCCTGTGTCTGCCTGCCTACCTACTACATGTATCTATTTATCTATCTATCCCAAGCAATGTTCAGCGTTGTACACAACGACATTGTCAAGAACAACAAGACAGCCATAACTTGACACTGGTATCATTATCTGACAACAGATTTGATGACAAATTACTGGAAGGGAAGTTGGGAGCACGGCAGATGCCAGTACAGATAAATGAATATCTTAGATTAGAATACACATTTTCACGCCAACGTGGCAGGTCTTGGATTTTTCTGGCGCACCTTTTCTGTCTGCCACATGTGCACGCTCATACACAACCCACGGACATAGAGTTAAAACATACGTTGTTGTTGTTTTTGTTTTATCTATCCTGACACATTATGAAATATCTTTCCATCTTCCCTCCTCCCCTTGTTCAGTAATTTCAATTAATCAACTATTTGCACCAACCCCCCCCCCCGTCCCCCTATTTAGTACTAAGTTTACAGTTTGGCTTTGGTTACAGGACCGTGGCCTAATTCAATTACAAGGCCGAATAAAGACAATGCTGAGCTATGCAAATTTTCCGGCTATAGCTTACAATTTCCCCCTGTCTCTTATTATTGCAACGTTCATGTTTATTTCTTATTAAGTTTTGATAAATCTTTTATTCCTAACCCTATCGCTGCTGATTCTCAACCTCGGAGGATTGGATTTAGTTCTAATCTAGACTTCTTGTTCCTCTTCTTCTGGGTGCTGTTCATCCAGTACAGGATATAGATCTAGCCCTCCGCATACTTTTTCCATCTGGTTCTATCCTTTGCCCGTCTCTGCCATGTTGAGCTTTCTGGTGCAACCCTCCCATCTTTTCCCAGTTTTTCATAGCCAACGACTACACTGTGCTGATAGTTGCAAACTTGGAGGAAAGTTCCCAATTTCACTTTCTGAAAAAGCAGCTAAATGTAGGGTCAAGAAACTTTCAGACATGAAAACTAATGGAATATGCTAGGTTTTTAGGGAGCCAGTTTGCGGACATGTTGTTCTGCAATGTAATTAAACAGAAAACAAAATGATAATAATGTGAAGCTATGGATTTCCCTCGCGAATGGCGACTTCTTCTGAATCCGATTCTCCGCCAAGCACCATCGATTTATAAATAACTCAGTGGCGGCATACGCAGCACACTCCGGTGAAGTATTAAATTACCACGGTACACAAATTAATGCGCTGAAGAAAGTATATTATTTTTGTGAATTCGAGCGTATGTTAGGCTATCTCCATGTCTGATCTAATATAAAGAAAACTTCGAACGCATGCAGATATTTCTGCAGAGATGCACCTGGCAACTTCCAGTTTACTTTCGGACTGGGGAAGATTCTTTGGAAGTTTGACATTGACAGCCCCGCCCACGTATTGCCTACAAATTGTTTCGGGGATTTTTTTTCCGATGGTTTTGTTATCCAATGGTCTACGTTTGATTTTACAAAAAGCACTGATGACCATGAGAGACTATTATATACACTTTCAATTTTGGTGTTATTTCCACAGGAGACGAAAACCTCCCAGCCAGCAAAGCCTAGGGAAATCCCACGCGTAGGATTGACGTCAAGTTTGCACTTAGGAATGACATCGTTCCTACATTGATTCGTTGTTGTCGACGTCGGTTTAATATGGTGAACCCACCTCTGTGTTAATCCTACAGAAATCTACTGACGTAGGGTTACTGGCTGGGCTAAGTGTACGGAATATACTATGAAGATCTGGTTTCACAGGCTCTTATCAGAGAGAGGGAGAGAAAGAGAGAGAGAGAGAGAGCGAGAGAGAGAGAGAGAGAGAGAGAGAGACAGACAGACAGACAGACAGACAGACAGACGAAGGTTGGTAGCAGATTTATCCCAGACACTCCCAGCATCCAAGCTAGTAAAGGTTTAAAAAAAAAAAGTTACTCCTGGATTCCTGCTCTTAAGTGGCAGTTTTATCTTTTCCATCCTGCTCTGCACCGCTATTTGTCTCTTGCCTGTACATAGACTACAGCGCGTCAGTTCACGGTGCATCGGAGCGTGTACGTGTACACTAAGATCAGGTATTCTAAAAATAAATTAGATGCAGTCTTCACTCGAGCACACACATTATTAAGAATGCGCCGCGAAAAAATATTATGTAACCTACACAGGGGCCATGCTTACGCCCGGGGTGGGGTGGGGGGTGCCCCAGTGTATGAAACACATGCATACGTATTTTTTTTGTTGGGGGGGGGGCGGGCGGGATCAGGGGAGCATACGCACGTTTCTCAGTGATGATAATGAATTTAAACGTTTGTCTTTATTTATATAGATATTCTCTGTAACCAAGTGATGCAAGTCTGTAAAATGGCGTTATCCATAAAATGTGTACACTAAATTTTGCTTATTGTTTACCACCACCACCCCCCCCCCCCCTCAGTCCCCGCATATACGCTTGTCATACGCTCAGCCTCTCCCTTGAACGGGCCATTAGAATGTCCATGACAAGAATTTGACATCATAATTTTAAAACTAACCGACATTTTGCATTGACTTTGATCGACAACCTGAAATTTTATATTCCAATAACTTAATTGGGAGAAATGAATCATGAAAACCGAACTTTTAAAGGCTGTAGGAATGCTCCCCAGGTACTCTATGAGTGCCGGCTGCGTGGCTACTTTCTGTGTGCTCTGGTGTAGTGTCTGTATGATGCAAGCGTCTGTGTAGTGTATGTGTGTGCGATAATATATCTAAGTGTCTAATGCGTGGTTGTATTCTGTGTTTATTGTGTGCCACTGATGCGTGTCAGACGTTCAGTGTGGGAGAGATTGTCATTCATGTATTTGTGATGTGTGTCCAGTCCCAGTGGTTGTGTGATGCGTGTCTCTGTGTGTGCACCGAGTCAAAATGCGCCAATTTTAAAAGGATTTTTTTTCACATTTTCTATCCTTTAAAAAAAATTATAATGATAATACAAAAACCCAGAAACCACAAAGACCGACACAAATGTCAGGCATTCAAAAAACAACTCACTTTTACATGACAAAGCCTATAAAGAAACATGCCGATTAGGTTGACTGTTGGGCCTACAAGTACAATGGTCTCGAATGAGGATAAGGACGAAAATATATCATAATTCAATTCACATGAAACAGCAATGAGTAACAAGTCAACCCAGTGTCATGTTGTATTCTCAGCTGATGTAATCTGTGATGTCTTGCTGTGTGGAATGCTTTCGTTAGTCCATTGCCGTCGTTCTTAGAGCCTCTAGTCTCAGTGGCAGGCAATTAGCCCCTTGACATGAAATATGCATAAAGAATCCAGGCACATATTTGCAGATACCATGACCGGGAAATAAGGTTTCATCTGCCATTTACAATAAGCTTATACATGTCGCACAGAACCTTGTTCCCAGGTCAAGATTTGTTGATGCTAATTTGGTAAATGGAATGTAATTAAATATACCGAGAGGTCTTAAAAACGCACCACGTCACTCAAAATTACGTAAAGAAATAAATATGGAAAATTTTAGTTCACAGTAACAGATCTAGTACCCATCCATTTGCAAATCACCTGAACAAATGTGTGTGGAGAAAGGTCCCGGTTGTCGTAAATTTTGGATTTTGAGATAAGGGCATATTCTTCTAGAAAATTCAATGCTGAACACGCTGCTTTTAAAATTTTTTCCAATATCTTTTAAAGTAGTTTTGAAGATATGACACATTTTGTATGACGGGGGCAAAAACAAACTTTTGAGAAAAACAGCTTTAATAGCTCTCTCCCATGACAGACTGTTTGGATATTGTTGGGGGAGCGTAGTTTTATTACAAAGGCAAACAGGGAAACTACTGAGTTGTGTTCACTGCTCAGCTCTAGCTTTCTATGCAAAATACCGCGCTCTCCTAACAAGATCCAAAAAAACTTCCGACTTAACTGTTTTTAGGGGACCGTGGCATGTTACACGGTAAACTATAGATGAGCAGTGAACACTACTCAGCATTATCTCTATAACGGCTTTGTAATTAGTCCACGGTCCCCTAGCAACAATCACTCCAATATTACTTCCTGAAGAGTCACATGTTGTACAAATAATTAATAAAATAATATTTAAACATAAAATATTCCAAAATCCTTTTCACATGCTATTTAGAAATGGTTAAACTTGTGTTTTCTGCTAGAAGTACATTTCCGACTATGCACGACTTTTTCGACCTTTTCACCCCCTAGCTCAAAAATAGCTGTACCGACAACTGGGACCTTTCTTCAGGCGCACACACAAATCTTAATGAAAACAGTACATTTTCCACCAACGGAACAAAGAGGTGGCCGTGAGGGTACAGTGAAAATGTATAAACATAACGCATTAGACTGTCATTAGTACTAAGACTGAGCTTGCCTTCCTCTTACATCTATGTGGGTTTGGCGTCTCCGTCTCATAGTCATACTGCTACTGTTGTTTCGGAATTATGTAAGCTCATTGATTCGCATGGACAAGCTCCCGCTGGTTCAAGTTACCTTTTGCACGTTGTCTGAATAATTCTGCCCAGCTTCTCCCAGGCGTGTTCCATCAGAGCCTAATCAGGTGAACTGGCTGACCTTTCCATCATTTGCGTACAAAAAAAACAAAAAAAAAACACTACGTGCAAGATTTGCTGTGTAGGCTCTGGCATTATCATCCTGGAAAATGCTCAGACCATTTTGTGCTTGGTTGGTCAAGGGCATTACAAATTTATTGTCGGTCAAGAGGTTATAGTCTCGGCATAATTACCTAACAAAAACCTTGAAAACAGTGAACAACGGTTTCTTGTTTAGGCAGGAATTTTTTTGTGGAAATAATGACCAAAAAAAAAGTTACATTTCGCGTAAATACGGAGATCGTGAACACCTCAATCATTCAATCTCCATGGAAGTGAAAATGTAGCCAGAAGAAACTTGTATGTTGCAAAGCTTAGCACAAGAAATAATACAGAAATGACACAAATAAAGCGCAAAGGAAAAGGAAAGACAAGACGAGCTTTCGGTTAAAAAAAAACAAAAAAACCTTCAGGTAAAACATTGAAACAGTATTAAAAGAAAAATATATTTTTTTTTAAATGTTCAGTTCTGAAAGCAAAATAACGCAATAATATTTTTAGAAACAGCCGAGTATACCGGGTAGCATACCATACACACCTATATGCGAGATAGCTATTTTCAGCAGTAACAAAAATGGTACTTCTATAAGTCGTCTCAGAATATATCAAAACATCTGAAATGAAGTTTGGAAGCGCCCGAACTAGTGAGACAGACTTTTTTTGTGTGTGTGTGTCGCCAGTACGTAAGGCCCCGTCTCCGTCGCCCACATCTTACACTAGAATCCAGACAAAACAGTCTTCACTCAGTGCACCACCAGCCCCAGGCCAATCGTTACTGAAACATTTGATGCAAATTTAATACATGTACACATGGACATTTTTCTACATCATTATTCCGACTGCTTGTGAAATATGTCTGAAAATGTAGATAAAAACATGTATTTCATGATCTTGACCTGGGGGGAGATTTTAATTTATCTTTATTTTTTTCTTTCTATCAGTTTTTGTGTGTGTGTGTCTCCTCCCCCCCCCCCCTCCCTCTTTTTTTGGTCTCTTCCCCTCTTTCTTCTCTTGAGATTATCCCTTTATGGCCCTCAAGGAGTCAATCTTTGTAGAAGTCTTATATTCTTTTTCTCGCTCCTTCTGTCCTTTCCCCGCTGCCTCTTTCTCTTCTCCTACCTCCTTGTGCCTGATGGTTGATTGGCTCTTCTGGTAGGGTCTCCTTCCGCCCTGTCATTCTGTTATACCAGTAAACAGCTAAAGGCTGGACGTGGGTGTCTGGGCTGGGACAGTATCGTCATCCTCACACGATAAATGCCGTATGTCATTTTTTGAGATAGCATCTTGTTGGAGTACTACCATACGTATACACCATTGATGCATCTCTACTCTTTTATAAATACAAGAAAGCTTTGTGCCAATAGGCTCGAAAAGTAGCAAAGGGATCCTTCTGAATTTTGGCATGAACAAGTGAAATGTGGTTGCAGACCTAATAGACTATATATCTATCTTATCTATATATATATATTTGAGGACTTGAAAACTTTGTCCTCTATGCATTCCATGACCACAGCACACAGAGTTCTGAAATTTTTTGTGCTGATGCAGAGCAAAACGTACGAGGTTTTTAAGGAATACTTCTTGAAATTTGATGCTCTACTGATTTTAGAAAAATCAAACAAAAAATCGGCCGGAAAAAAACTCCAGTAGCCTTTTTAAGCGCTTTCCTTCGTTTCACACTCACATCTACCTTTTTTACATAGATCTCTATCCTCTTCAAATTGAATGGACCGGAAACTCGGAAACACACTAGATCTAGATCTAGCATTTTGTGCAATCAATAGCCCTAGATGTAGAAATCTACCTCGATCTACTTAAAAATCAACTAAGCAGTGCATAGAATCTTCTTCCGTATAGATCTAGATGTGTTTAGATCTGGAGTCTTGGCCTAGATCTATCTACTGTGTTTTTGGCATTTTGTGCAATCAATAGCCCTAGACCTAGATGTAGAAATCTACCTCGATCTAGATCTACTTAAAAATCAAACAAACAAAAATAAAATAAACAAATAGGAACAGACAAGATGAAGCAGGTCCATAATAACCACCCAGAACTGAAACTAATATTCAAACCGATTTATCCCGGGCAGGGCCGGGGACCTCAGCTAGTATATATATATATATAAATAAGAGCATACAATGTTTTGCGACTCACATAATGGAACTCGGAGCTCTAGAGAGGGTTTAGGAGACATGTTACGAACCTTGCGTTCATTGAACAGAATTCTGGATGGGCACTGAATCTTGTCTGTAGCTGGGGAATCATCATCTTTGCATTCTGCTCTGTATTTGTAAACTTCATTTTTCACAGTTTACTAAAGCACTTAATCCATGCTCCTGAGAATAAGTTGCCTACCACAGGGAGTTTTCATGTAAATCTATAACAATGGCAAGATTTCATGAAAAGAAACTAAAAGTTTTGTTTCAAATTTCCAAATAATATCCAAGTCAGCAACCCACTGAAATCCAGAGCATGGGATTGATGTAAAAAGTTTGCACGTGGGAATAACATCGTTCCTACGTAGATCTGCTGGTTATGACTTCGAGCCTCCACACATTGGCATCTGTGCTGCGAGACAAGCAAGAACTCGCAGCTAATTCTATTCTATAAATTTCATGCATATTCAAATCTTTTATTGTTCGATTGTTTTATCTGTTCAATTTTCCAATTGTTGTTGGTTTCTTTTTCTTTTTTCCATGAAAAATATGGGTCATTTTCTGTCTTCTATTTTAGTTTGCGTTCTATTGTATCGTTTGGGTATTATTTTTTACTCGCGGCTTTGCTACATACAACTTTTTCTTTTTGCCAAATTTTGACTTTGCATATAACCTTGCTGTGACCCCACAGTTTTTCTGCGGCTTTTATAATATTTCGTCAATTGGTTGTGACATTGCACCCACGTCACTTTGATATAGGGAGGCCGCCCCTACGGTAATCTTTCCAATCCGACAGAAATCCCATACAAAATCGGAGTGACGTGGGGATGCTGACTGGCCTTTGCTTACTGCTCTTTTACTTTAATACAAGACGATGAAAAATGACGATGTACCCACAATAATGGTTTAATAGGTCTGTCTGGAGGGACCAAATTCAGACATTAAAATTGTTTTGACCCCTTCAGTGCCGAAACAGCACTGCTATTAACTCTTTACTGCTTCATTAGTTACAGGTTTTGTTCCTCCATCGCTTGCTTTTAAATACAGATCAATAGCCTGATTTAGATTCATATTTACCATTCAAAATAACTGAAATAAATGGATATCAATATAAACTGGATTTGAGAAAACCTATCTTCCACAGTGTCAGTAGTCAAAGGGTTAATTTGTGCCAGGTTTGATGTGGATCCTCAAGCTGTCAAAGAACATCCCTGGTTGTGTTTTGCACATCGAGAAAATGTTATTGTCTTTTAGTGATTGTGAACCTTTGACATCTGTGATGTTTCACATTCAAAAGTCAGGAAACCTACAACCAAATGGCGTAAAAAATGTTTGAATATTTCATTCCAGCCTTTTCTTTTTCCTTCTTTGTTGAAAAAACACATTCACCAGAGATAGGCAATTTTAACTGACTTTTAAAATATGTTCGTATACTACAGATATCACTTCAGTAGTGTTGCTATTTTATTAGAGAATTTCTTGGACAGCCCAATAGATTGGTGAATATTTTGTCATTGTGACCGATATTGAATGTCTTTCATATGTCACAGTTTTTGACATACTATTCAGGGGAATTAATCATACCAAAGATTAACAGCAATTGTCTGAATTTATCTCCCTTTAATTTTTCCACGAATTTCTAAAAATTGAATTGATACTGTCATTTTTTAGTGAGATAGTCAGGTCCCCTTCAGACTGTCCAGGGGTTAATTTAAAAAAAAAAAAAAATCGTTCACTGCAACCGCTAAAAAAAGATTTGACTGTATTGTAGCACACGCCGCGGCTATTGATAATAGAACTTGGAAGTATCAGATTTGCTTCATTAAAAGAAAAAGACATCAGATAGACAGATATAGACAAACAGGCAGACAGACGGACAAACAGACGGACAGATAGATAGATAGATAGATAGAGGGACAAGGTGGTCTAGAGGCAAGGTGCTCGCCTCTCATGCCAAGGGTCCCGGGTTCTAAACCCGGGCAGTGCAGGCATGTTGGAAATTGGATTTTTCTCATATTTTCAAGTCCCTGGTCCTATTGGGGGGTAGGATCGAGTACCTAGTCTTCTCGGATAAGGACGAAAAAATTCGGAGGGCCCGTGTGCACGTTGCGCACGTTAAAGATACCTTGGCAGTTGGAAATCGTAAAGAGCAGGCCGAAAGGCCGCTGCCCGGGCAAAATTGAAAATTGAAATTAATAGATTAAAAGTTATCCATATCACCCCCCCCCCCCCCCCGCCAGAATTTATTATTCATTATTAAATATATATTGTTATTAATAAATATTCAAATATTATTTGAGTTGTGTGTTGTGTGAACTGATGTGAGTTGTGAACTGCTGTGAGTTGTGAACTGTTGTGAGTTGTGAACTGCGCCTAACAGGCTGCGTTACAATTTGCTCTGAGATAGAGAGAGAGAGAGTGAGCGAGACAGGGAGAGAGAAAGAAGCAGTGCAGTGTGTTGAGCGCTTCGCCGGCAGCTCCATTCTGCTCTGTGGTTGACATGTTGTTTCTGTAAAGCGCATAGAGCATTTTAAATGGATATGCGCTATATAAATGCTATACATTACATTATAGATAGATAGATAGATAGATAGATAGATAGATTAGATATATTAGATAGATAGATAGATAGATAGATAGATACAGAGAGAGAGAGACAGTCAGACAGACAGACAAACAGATAGATAGATAGATAGATAGATAGATAGATAGATAGATAGATAGATAGATAGATAGATAGACAGATAGATACAGAGAGAGAGACAGTCAGACAGACAGACAAACAGACAGACAGATAGATAGATAGATAGATAGATAGATAGATAGATAGATAGATAGATAGATAGATCAGATAGACCAATGGACGGACAGACGGTAACAACGGGCGGACAGACAGACAGACAGACAGACAGATAGATAGATAGATAGATAGATAGATAGATAGATAGATAGATAGATAGATAGATAGATAAAGTTGTCAAAGGACAGAATGACAAAGATTGACCAAGTGGTCCAAACAGCCAGTAGACACAATAAAAATGGCGAAATAACCAAATGAATATCTTTGTCTTTGCTGACTGTTTATTCAATTGTGAAGATGTTGCTTTGGGTTTTCCTTCCTATCTATTGCTGTGTGGCGAGGATTTCTAAGTGTAAAATGTAGTGGACAAATTAGTGTTCAGTTCTGTATCAGTGGCACACCTCATCACGCTGGTTGAGGTGTTGGGCATTGAGACTCTTTTTCGTAAAACTGCAGATTTGAAGAAACAAATCGAAACTAGAGAGTATGTATGTATGGAGAGAAGTCACTATTAGACTATCTGCGCCGCGAGACACGGGAGGCTCCGTGAAACCACTGCTAGCATGGAGCAGAAAGTAGGTCGTGGCGGTATTCATTATCTTTTTGCATATTTCCACGGGGTGAAAGAACTTATAAACGAATCTAAATGGTTTCAGTCAACCCCAAAATATGAACAAATCACAGTAAATAATACGCACATTGTCTTTGCTGAAGACCTTCTCTTCCAGTTCTTATTGCCGCCGTGACCTAGTTTCGCGAGTTAATAGAAGTGATTCCTCTCCAAATACATACTCTCTGTTGAAACTTTTCAAGGAAAACTCTCCTGTGACGAAGTGTAGACAGTGCAACCTGAGTTGATCAGCAGAAAATAATAGCAGGAAACAATCCAATCTGAAGGAAAGACGTGATGGAATATGTCTTGACAAAGGTTTCTTATGTATGTGTTCTTCAGTTTGCCTTCACCAGTCTGTGGACATAATCATAAGGCAATGAGCAACAATTGAAAAGCGTTTTCCCAAAACAGGGTAAGTCAAATTTTTGCTTGCGTTATGACCCCTTCCAGATTGTCATTCAAAATTAGTGTAAGACGTGGTGTGTAAGTGTTCAGTTAAAACTTACTATGTCGCGTCTTCATCCGAGAGCAGGTTTTAACTGAACATTTACACCGCATCTTACACTAATTTTGAGTGATTTTCTGAAAGCGGCCATATCTCATGCAAAGTTTGACTTCCGCCGCAGTTTTGGAAAAATGCTCTTCAATTCTGAAGGTCTGTTGTGGAATCATACAGTTCTGAGATACATTTTCATATTAGTTGTAGTCGGTAGTGTAGTGATATTGATGCTATTGCTGTTGTTGGTAGCTGTGAGGATGGTGTTGATGTTGGTGAAGAGTTGTGCGGGTGTGGTAGTGGTGTTGCAATCACTGGTGCACTTGAGGCCCCCAACCCCTCCACATTAGTCACCCCCTTTGCTGCAGACATTCAAAGGAGTACAAAAAAAGGTGGTCATTATTCTTCGGTCGCCTCTCTTCATCAATGAGCCAAGTAGAGAGTTGTACAATTCGGACTCACAGCTCAGGCCACTGGCCAAAAAAATGAGTGCCATCATATACGGCAAAACTTAATACTTGTAATCTCAGAACACAGATATTGTTCTTTTTGCCGTTGGAATAAACGGTCGAGTCCAGGCAAAAAAAATTCAGTCTCGCAAATGGTGACCTAACGGATCGTAGAGTTGTAGGCTATAGTTTATTCATATCATGGTTGTCAGACGATCTGCTTTAGTTTATAACAGACAGACAGACAGACAGACAGATAGATAGACAGATAGATAACGGAAAAAGAAACAATAGAACGTTTTTGCCCTCCGCTATAAGTATTTACCTCAACAAGACACTAGCTAGATGTGCCATATTTCACGCCGGTTCCTTACCATGTCACTTCATGTATGCCTGTAGTTGAGTTATGATAATTACGTTATGTAATGATGATTAAGATGTATGTACCGTGTATATATACTATTAAACACTCTGTGAAAGAGAATTTCCCCGACAGGATAATAAAGTGATTCTTATCTTATCTTAGATAGATAGATAGATAGACAGACAGACAGACAGACAGAAGTCAGATAGATTATAGATAGATAGATAGATAGATAGATAGATAGATAGATAGATAGATAGATAGATAGATAGATAGATAGATCTAGATAGATCCTATCTTATGTGTAGTTATCTATCTTATCTATGTATCCACATGACCAGTAGACAAACAGGCAAACTTACGCGCATTCCTACCGTTATTCCCAGACAAGAGAATCCTCAACACTGCGTAAACGCAGGCCAATTCTTCTTGTGTGAACTGTCCGTTGGTGTCCACGTCACAGATCCGATACATCTGCATCACGCCGAGATCCATAGCTGATCTCTTCATAGGTGACAACATTCCACTGTGGACAAACACATACATGAGTGTAAAATGAATGAAAATGTACCAGAAAAGACACACATATATTTTATGTTAAATGAATGAACATGTATTAGGAAAGACATAGAGACATGTGTAAAATGAATGAACATGTATTAGAAAAGACACACATAATTAATATTGTAAACTGAAAGGAAATTTATTAGAAAAGACACACACATAATATGTAAAATTAATGAAAATGTACTAGAAAAGTCACACAATATATATATATATATATGTGTGAACTGAATGAAACTATTAGAAAAGACACATTATTATTATGTAAAATGAATGTACATCTATTAGAAAAGACACAATGTATGAAAAATGAATAAACATGTAGGCCTACATGTATAAGAAATAACACACAGGTATGTAAAATCAAAATGAATGAAGATGAATTAGAAAAGATGCATTATATATATATATATATATGTTAAGTGAATGAAAATGTATTAGAAAGAAATGAAAATGTATTCGATAACAACATAAAATAATTTCAGGTGAGGTTACTGGCAACAGTGTGTGCAGTTTCAGTGTGTACTGTGACATCTTTCCTACAATTAGTGCTCGTTACCGCCCAACAGCAACAACAACAAAACCATATCATTACAGGATTTAGACATCAGCCAACTAAAGTCTGCGCTTCAAATTAGGGCTTCAAATTCTGCAGGGACCTCATATAATTTCGGAAATCTGCTTTTGGGATTTTAAAATTTTTATTGATTCTTTATAGGTGGTCAATCTAAGTAATATTTTAAGCTTTAAGTATTGTTTCTATGGTTACAATCTATGTGCTAGCCGAATAATACATGTATAATCAGCAAATTCGTCATCTGTTTATACATACACTTAGCTTGAAATTTTCACTTTAAATACTTTATCAAATAACTGAAAAGCATATATACATGTAATTATTTTTTCATTTTAAGAAAATTATTTTAGGCGATCCAGAGTTCTGTTTTGGATCTCATCTTTGTAAGACTTTCAGCTGTAGCCTTTGAACAAGAGGCCTCCAAACTTTTTATAGTTATGACCTCACCGAGTCTAAATCTGGCATTGACAGCAACGTTCCTGCCGTTCTCATTCTTAATACTACAAATAAGGCATGTCCTTTCCCTAATTTTCCACCTATTAATTTCCCCCCATCTACAGTTAATCTTCATCGATCGATCCATTATTACCCGGGTCTGTTCTTCTGTTCCGTCGGGTAAACATTAGCCATGAGACATTCAAACAGATCAAAAGACAGACGGACGTAAAAACAAAACAAAAATATTAATTAAACGTATGACTAGCGCACGATGTCATTCTTTTCGTTCAGTGGGAAAAGTCTGTCACGAACTGCAAGTTACGAATCTGTCACCCAGTCAGCCAGCCTAGCTGAATAGAAGACAAGAAACCAAACAATCAGCATGAAATCAAAAACAGAGCGCCAACACAGCCCTGGAAACAAAGATCTACTCCTGGGGAGGGGAGGGAGTGAGGGGCCTGCCTTAAACTTTGTCCTTAAGTCTGTCAGTGGTCAAGTCAAGTATAGAGGTCCCAATAATTTTACGCTAAGGTCCTCATGAAAGAAAAATGTACTCCCCAGGGAGGGGTGAGGCTGCTTTAAACTTTGCTCTTAAGTCTAGTCAAAGCTCGTCAAGTATAGAGGGCCCAACAGTTTTACGCTATTATGGTCCTCATGAAACAAAAATTGACTACTCCCGGGGAAAGAGGGGCCTATTGTAAACTTTGCCACTTTGCCCCCAAGTCTGGTAAGGGCTCCTGGCCCGTCTAAGAGGTGATGGTAGTGAGAGCAGATCACAACATACAGCGTCGACGACAAGGTGATGAATGAGTTTGGGTATTGAAGAACCGTCGAGGGAAATTGAATCAGAAGAGAAATATTCATCACGGAATCCAATGACATTATTTCACGGACAAGCTGGCCAAGTGGCACTAACCTGATATGAATGTCTGGAAAGTTTTTACGCCGAAAAAAAAATCTCAGTTTTTCTTTACGCCGCCCCCAAACCCATCTCCGCTGTGCCTTCTCACTATCGTTTTTCAAAGTGTGGATGTCATACAAAATTGAAGGGGCAAACATCGATTTTTTTTTTTGTTGTCTTTCTACCTGATGCTGTTTGCTCACGTCACGCCCACGACCCACTAGCGATTCTCATATCTGGAGGCCGTCCTTTGGGGCCGATGGGTGCATTTTAACTATAGTTGTTGCTGTTCTCTATAAACTCTGCAATGCGGTGTTAGATTGACATTTTGCAATGTGTTATTGTGTGTATCTGACAAGACTAGATTACCCTTGCACTGTGCCTCCTTATCACCATTTTCTGAAAAACTAGATATCTTTTATTATATGTAGAGGAGGTATGGTAAATGTACATTTTGACACTTGTTTGAAATGCGTTGTGGCACTTACCAAGTTGTTTCTCAGTTCCGATTTATTCTGACTCCTAATTATCATTTTAAAGCCGTTAGTGTTTAACGTCGAATTTCCCAGTTATGCAAAAAGTGGAGTTGGAGCAAACAAGAACTAAGGTCGCCAAACTGGGCGGAGCAATGGGTCCAAATGGGCTGAAGTCATACTAGAATTTACCGGCCTCCTCAGCGTGACCCGTGTCTGAAATGTGGAGGCGAGACCGAACGAGGCCATAGTACGCGAGACAATGAGTTAAACGGCAGAGCGATCACCGAAAGGGAAAGTTAGGAGGAGTGTGTTAGGGATGACTACAAGTAGTACAATTATCTGGCTTGCTATAATTAGCCTACTATTAGGCCTATATTTTTGTAATCATAACTTCGATCTATATCTATATATCTAGATCTAGTTCTATTCTCATTTCCCGTTCTAGGTAAGATAAAAAAAAAAGAGATTCACCTCTCAATATAGAAAACCATTCACACACTGACTGAAATGCTATGTAGCAAAAGATGGTCCACTGACATGCAGAGTCTCCGGCTTGAACTAGGCCTCCTCTACTCAAAGAAGATGTAAAGCCCCCATACTTTTCAAAGTAATGAAAGCATTCCTCCTTTAGATTTTAGTCTTTTCTTATGACATAGCCCGCAATGTAGACTAGACTGCACTTCACTTCTGTTTTGACTGAATTCTCCATTTCTGGCAATGATTCAATCAATTCACAGAGCTCATGAGTCCAGTGAAATACACATTTTTCACAAGTATGACCCGATTCAGAATGTAAACCAGATACATCTAAATTAAGTCTTAACACAACTTTTGTTTTCATTAAGTTCACTTTTTCTAATATTTGCTATGCATTTATAAAATATGTGCCACCACTACCTTGTCTAAGTTTCCCAAATGAATTTTCCAATGGATCAGTTGTGAATTTTCCAAGCAGTACATATCTATTTGTTTGCAAAAGGTATTTTGCCATTTCAACAACACCCAAGCAAGTGTGCTGGATAGCAGTGGCTGTGTCAGCTGTCAGCTTTTTTTCCCTTTTGCCATGTGAGCCCTTTAAACTTGCAGCAAAATTAGCAGATTCTGTTAAAAAATGTAGTTGGCTATCATCAGGGGACACGATTGCTGCACGGAGAGGATCTCTTTGTCGTACATCTTCATTAAGAGATTTCACATTCATGATTTTAAAAAATGTTATTACTTTTTCTATAAATTTGACAGTGCCATCAACATTTTCTTTCTGCATGCCTGGGTGATTTATTAATGCTTCTTTTGTTTCACCACAAAAAACTTTTAAACAAGTCTCAACTCTTTGTCTCTCTATTGGTTTGGGGTTTGCCGCTTGGAATGTGACTTTAGACATTTTTATTAATTCCCCATCTTCACATTTTTGAAGCTGTTGGATTTGCTGCCATTTAGCAGTCAGTTGATCTCCATTGTGGTCATACGTGATTTCTCCAGTTTTCTCTGTGAGCCAATTGTTTCTGATATTTTTTAAGATATGTATAAAATCATAAAGTAAAAACATATTGTCGTCTGTTTTCCATGGTGATGTTAAATGAAACATTTTGAAAAAGGCTTGGTTTATTCTGTTATTATCACATATTATACATATTGTAGAGCCACCTGCATTTTTAATATGAGTTAATAGAAGCTGTGTCTGTTCAAACATAAATTGTGCATCTAGTCTCCAAACTGGTAACATCTTAACTAGAAATGAAGGTCCTCCAAAAGAGAGACTAACATAAAACCTAACACTGTTGTTGCCAGATGCTCTGGGTTATTGATGGCTTTTCCAAACAGCATACCTCCATGATATGTCAAAAGAGGTTTCACGTAAACTTCATCTAACAAGAGAATGAACTGCTTCTGTCTTTGATCTAATCCAGTAAAAACGTTTGAAATAAAAGTATAATCACTTGAATTATTTACTTTAGATGACAAACGATTTAATGTTGCTAAACTTGGAAGTCCAAAATCTTTCCGAAGTTGATTGTACAATGTACGAGATGTAGCAAGATATTCAAATGCTCTTACAATAATTTCACTGGAATATTTTAGTGTTCCAACTTTTGTTGTGCCTAAACTTACACATTGCTCAAGCAAAACTGACTTCTTTTGATCTAATTCTAAAGAGTTCAGATAGCGTAAAGCTTCTTCTAGTTGTGACCACCTGTTAAGTTTCACAATTTTATTTTTACACAATGATTTAATTGAGGTTTTGACACCTGCATGAAATCCTTCGAAACTTTGATCAGGAGAGATTTTTAATAAAAAGCGAGGAATACTGGACGAAGGCAGATAATCCATTGACTGAAGACACAACACATTTTCATTTCTAAAAGCACTGATGTTAAAAGGAAAATCAAAGCTGTGAGCTCCTACACGTGAACACAATGAATCAAAAGAAACAACATCTTTTTGTGAATATTCTTCTAACTGGTCACTTTCAACTGATCTGACTGAAGAACTAGATCTACATGTTGTTCTTGCTAAGGGCACTGGTGTTGGAATTAAACTTTTGGGCAAATTAGAAAAAATCGATGGGGGGTTTTTTGGTCTTAATCTTCCTTTGACAGAAACAGTTTCAAATCCATCTGGAAAATGTTTGATGCAAACAACAGTATTTGTACTATCAGGTATATTGTCACGAGGGATCGCTTTCATCCAACGTTCTCTCTCATCTTTATCCTTAGGTAGCCTAAAAACGGTAACCTTGTCAGTTGAGTCATAATTTGACCTGCACCCAGTAACACATTTTCTACCCATTTTCAATACTCAATATTCCATTAGAATGCACTGAAATTGGTACTTAGAATCTAGATCTAGATAGTTGAGGACGATGGATCAAGATCGTTTCCGTGTAACATGGAGGCTGCCATTTTGAAAATTGTTTGTTTACTATCACCGCTGTTCTTCTCACCTCCCCTGACCTAGTAAATTTCGGAAACGTTTTTAAAATAAAAAAACAATTTTAATTGAAATAAAGAACATGTTATGAAAATGGGAAAATATAAATTACGCGTTAAAAGAAGATTAATATCAAAGGAACAGTATTTCTTCATTTGTATAGGGAATACGTTAAATTTCTATTACAATACTATTATATAGTAAAGGTAGGACAATTGGCTGTGTAATTTGACTCCCGCCATTTTGACCTCGTTCGGTTTCGCCTCCACAATCCACATTTCAGACGCCAGTCACGCTGAGGAGGCCGGTAAATTCTAGTAAGCCATGGCTGAAGTCCATCCTGCCCTGAGCGGTCATTTTTCTCTTTCGGTTCGCAAAACAATGAAAGAGTGACAAAACGAACATGCCCGAAACAAGCATTCGTGTAATGTAGACGAAAAATACATTACCGTTTGATCATGACAAATATTTTTGAAACGCCCTTGGTAGGGGATGGTGGTATTTCACATCATATTCGGTAGCGGAACGGTGAACACAACTCCGTATTTCTCTGTGAGGCCAGGGGTGGCCAACCGCGGGTCATGAGCCACACGCGGCTCTTTGACCTTCAATATGCGACTCGTGGAAATGATGTTGGCTGAGCTTTCATGTGTACTTTGAGATGACTGAAACTAATACAAAGTAACGGTTTAAACAACTGCATAAATATTTCTAAATAATTACATAAAATGTTCATAACAAATGCCTATGTAACAATAAACGTGTGTAAATTTTGTTCGCATCTTGTGGCTCGCGAGCAAGCGAAATTTATTGTGTATAGCTCTTATATATTACACAAGTTTGGCCACCCTGCTATAAGGCTTTATAATGAGACTGCGGTCCCGCCACAACAGCCGTTTTTAGAACTATGGACAATCTGTAGATTGGCAGCCGTTGCGGATTGGAACAAAGTTAAAATGTGGCACAAGAAAACAAAAACAGAAAAGGTTGTAATGTTGCAAAGCCCCTGCGTTCAAAAAGGAACCGTTACATCCGAGACACAGGATACCGAGAGGGACCATTCCTTCTTTCACACCCTGTCCACAACTTGCGCGCAAAAACACGGTATTACTCACAGAGCTCTGTGGTATTCACTTCTTTCGTTCAGTTATGAAAGGGCGTGGTTCGAATTGTTGCATTGTTGACATGGATGATACTCGCGCAAGTCGACGGACGGAATTTGGCGCAGTGAACCGTCTCGGTATCCTGTGTCTGGAGTTACAGTGAACAAACAAAAGAATAATTAGAAATGAAACAGGAAAATAACACAAGCTTTCAATCTCGGGGGGAGGGGGGGGGGTGCAATCGGAACGGTGTTTTAATAGAAAAATGCCGGGGGGAGCTTTTTAATAATAGCAAATATATTTCGATAGCTCTCTGTCACCAAGGGGGTCTCAAGGTGCTCCATAAATTTTTATATTTCAAATAAAACATAAAAACATTTAAACAAATTGGTCAGTTTTGTGCAAAGTATTGTCATCTTATCAAAGCTAGGACTCTTAAAGAGTAAACTGGTATTAAACTTGAGATTATTTCTTAAATGATTATTAGTATGTGTCACAGTGAAGGAGGAGTAGAATGTTCCAAATTGTAATTAGTGATTTTTTGTTTTAATTTCTTTTATAATTTTTTAGTTTGATCAGGACTACCTGTCTTCCATTTTACAAACTGAATTGTTTGCCTTAGAAGTAAAAACGAAAGCCAAAATTCACGTGGGATTTTCGTTTGTGTAAATGCCAAATTTCACATCTCTGCTGACAGTGCCCTCCCCTCCCAAAGCTCCGACCGCCTTTTCTTCTCCACCCCCCCCCCCCCCAGATACGCAGATTTCATGTTTTCTTCCCCGATACACAGATTTCTTATGTTTTCTACCCAGATACGCAGATTTACAGATAAACAGATTGTCTTTTCCTTCCCTGCCCTGCAGTAAAAAAAATTTAGAAGAAATTTACTCTTTCGGGAAAATGTCACTACGCCGATACTCACTGAGTCAGAGCATAACCAGTCTCTCTCTCTCTCTCTCTCTCTCTCTCTCTCTCTCTCTCTCTCTCTCTCTCTCTCTCGCCCTCTCGCTCTCTCTCTCTCTCTCTCTCTCTCTCTCCCCCATTCTCTTCCCCTCCCTTTCTCTCTTTCTCTCTCTTTCATACACATTAATACACAATGACACATGCACACGCACACGCACATTTATACATGCATAAATATAAAGTTGAGAATGAAAAAACGTTGTCACTGAACTTCGACAAAAATATTTTGTCTAAGCTGCAAGATGTAAATAAAATTAATGAATAAACAAACACCACTAATCCAGCCATACATGTATGCATTAGACTAAGATTTAGGATAAACCCAGACCAACATTAAAATCACAGCGGATTCCTCGTTATAATTCATCAGAGAAAGACTTGACAGTGAATAACTTTGAAATTTCTCGTCGCACTATTTTTATACGAAGCGCGGCTATCAATTCACATTCATAGAATTCATATATTCTTTCTGTCTTTCTTTCTTTCTTTCTTTAATTCCACGCGTATTTACTTCGTTAAATCACCAAACAGAACCAGAACCCAACAAAAGTTGAATTGATCAGTTTACCCACATCAAGTCCGTGAAGTGCGCCAAATCACCCTTGACAAGTTCACCATTCCAGCAATGAATAACAAACCAAAAATAGAAATCGCGATGACACCATCTACTCCAAATTCGAAGAGAATTGTGAAGACTGTTCGGTAATTAGAAGAGAATAGAACACGGCCGTCCTCTGCTTCATTCATCGAACACGAACAGCACAAAAACTCCGTGTTTCTATGTGTACAAATTGTGTACAATGTCATCTTATTGCTGCTATATCGGACTACCCATTTTCTTGTAACCATCGTTGTTGTGAAGCGATTTTTGTTTTATTTTTTACATTGCAGTCATCAGAAATTCATGTGGAAAACAAATGTAGATCTATGTATTATATAAATAAAATCGCCGAGTTTTCTGAATGCCCTTACGCAGAAATCTCTGCTACATGACTTACGGATTTTTTTTTTCTGTGCAGGTTCCTTGCGATGTGAAGTGGTGCCTTTCGAACAGTTCGACGAAATAGTTGGTCGGTTTGTTTTTTTAAATATTTTTTACTTTGTGCGGCTGCCAGGTTTTACGTTCCGCGTGTTTTGCATTCGCCATTGACCTTCAAGGGTATAAATCACTCCTTTTAGACCGAGCTTGTCTCAAATGATTATTAACCCGGGCCAACCTTTATATAGGTGGGCCTATTTTCATACATTAATTACTGGCCGTTTGTAGTCAAAACCCAAATACCAGGTGTCTCTCCCTCATTCATTCCGCTTTTTTTTCTTTCATCCCCCATCTTTTGTAAAGTTCCCGAAACGGCGGCACCTTATGATGATATTGGCACAAAAAAAAAAAATCTGGACGCCCTGTGTCTATTCACTCTATGAAATTATCGTTGCCCACAATTCAGACTGTATACTGCAACCTGTGGCGTAGCGTGCGCGGTGCCGTAGGTGCCGCCCCCCCCCCCGGGCGCAAAATTCTCAGGAGCGCAAAATTTCAAAAGGAGAAAAAAAGTATTAATAAAAAAAAATAGCGCCCATTGCCCCCCTACACACAAACACAGAAAATCTTCCAATATTCAAACATTCTACACAGTTTTTCAACATAACGGGGAAAATAAACGTTGATGCTACGTGCTAATGGTCCACGGGTCAGTGGGCGCAATGTTTAACTTGCCCCTCGCGCTTGCAACCCACGCTACGCCACAGACTGCAATATTTTACTTTCCTGCACACCCGCTTCGTTTACCCAAAGATACTTGGGTGATAAAATGAGACAGTTCGGGGTTTTCCGTGTACGGGTTTGGCAGCGCCACCTAGTGGCGTCAGCGTGAAAAATGTAAACAGCATTTTTACAAAGCCGAATGGAGAAAATGCCGAGTTTTGGCCAGTGTTCAGCTTTCACCCTAGACCTTGCTGGAAGTGGCTTACTTTATAAATTATAAAGTAGTTCCTTGTTGGAAACCTCACGCTATTTTTTTCCTTTTTAAATGTGGTAACAATATCATGATCGTGTACGCTATGTAATTTTTTATCGTTTTTTTTGGGGGGGGGGGGAACAACGGGATCTAGCGAGTGTCCACTATATGTTCGTTGATATTAGAGTATCGGTAAAGTGGCTGCCGGGTCAAGTTCAATTCTAAACGCATAAAACCTATACATAAAAGGCACTCCCCCCACTCCTCTCGCCTTAATCGCCCTAATGGTTGGCACAGATAATCTTGCGGCTGTAGATTCGCCTGGTAGATAAATACATGTATTGATTTCTACAAGTGAAATCCTCAATTTGCAATCACCATTTAAATCTTTGACACACTTTGAAGAGGTCAGAAGGTCACCACTCGCATCTGACTGGAATTTTTACCTCGACAGTTCAGTGTCAGGATATATTTCCTCTAAAAGGTGAAAGTGCTACAGTTTTTAAAGTAAGTAACTGTCTTTCTGTCTGTCTGTCTGCCTGCCTGCCTGCCTGCCTGCCCGCAACGCATGCCTGCATATCTGTCTATTTGTCATGTGCAACATTTTTTGGAGGGGATGACCCCAGACACCTCGGCATCTGTACTAACCTTACTTTTCCTGCAGATTCTTTTCGGTCGGAAGTGGTGCCTTTCATCCTAACCGCTCCAGAACGGGAACGGGACAATTACTGAATGTCTGTTCAAACCTTAGCAGATTTACGGAGTTCAATCATAACGAAGACATGTGTTTGATACTGTTCGAAATATTATCAATGTCTCAGTGCAAGGAAATAGTCTTTACACTGACGTGCTGTGGACGGAGGAAGGGTGCCTTGATAGAAAACAAGTGATGGTTGATGAAATGAAGCAATTGACATTTGTTGTTGTTGTTTTTTTTAAGGGGCTGAGACATTTAGTTACTGTGTACTTTTCGCCAATACTCACTAAGTTGGTTTGCCTATGGAAAATGCTGTGGCCGCCATGATGAGGAGTGACATTAGGAGAATCCATGTAGTTAGCTTGACATGAATAATCTTGGTTAGGTTGTTCAGCATGATCACTTCTGGTGACAAGTTGATTCTGGTCGTTTCCTTCAGTTACGGCGCCCTGGATAGAGACTGTATTGTCACCGTTCCCAAAGACTGTAGTAACTAAGAAATTCGAAAAATTGAGTTTTATAATTAGATATTCAACGATATTGAAAGCCACATCGAATGATCTTGGTTAGGGAATCCTAAGCCGAAAAATAATAAAATAACAAACTTTCACAAATTCATCCTAACTAGGTCAGCTGTACTAAACTAAAACAGTTTTTTGCTTCTCCTGAAAAGTAGACAAAACCGATTACTGCAATTTTAGGAAACGGTGACGATTTGGACTTATGACCACCACCTTCAGACAGCAGCATACCCGGGGCCAACTTTTTGATTGTATGCACCAAGACTCAAGTCATGGAGCCTAGTACTAAGAAATGTAAGAAAGGAAGACATTTTAAATAATTAAGTAAAAGTCGATGAAATGAACTGTTTATTAAAATTAAATAAAAATCAGCCAAATTAAAAAAACAACTTAATTGTAATTTCACTCTTTGACTAGATGCCACCTGAAATGGATGCCCGAGAGCGTCGCCCCCTCTGCCCCTCCTTCTGCACGCCGTTAACTTCAATACCGGTACAAGATTTGTATACAGAAACAATTAGCTAAGAGATTATTTTTAATAATTAAGCTTTTAATTATTAATTACTACACTATTTTAAGTAACTAATGATACCATTTTGTACACACATTAATTGTGCTTGCAAAACGCCCGCAGCTTAGAGGGAACTTTGCTTACTGTTCCCATGCCAACCGTGATAATCACTGTGCGACACAACTTAAATGCAACGAACAATTCTTATGATACAAACACAATTTCCCGCGATGTGAAAAATACAAAATTCCAGTTGGTTCCAGTGTTTTCAATTTAAAGGAACCTATCATTCTAAGGTTGTGAAAAATTGTTTTCAAAAATCAAAATGTAAAAGGCAAGAATTCCATACGTCCCGATCACCCATTCAAGACACCTAAATCTGTCCCTATTGCCCACCCTAAACCAAATCGTATCGCTTACCAAAGTGGTAAGGTTAGGGATAATTATAATTAGGTTTATGGACAAGGACAGGAATAGGGACAGATTCAGGTTATCCTGGCTGGGTGGTCAGGACGTATCAAACTCATTCCCAGTAGGGTAACTGTCAATATAGTCACAGAAAGAAAGGGTGTGAAAGTATTCTCGTACATAGGCAAATGATAATATCAGCTACTCCTGACTCTCCCACCTACTCCATCCTCCAACCCTCACATCTACCCTGTCCCCCAACTCCATCCCCCAACCCATACATTATCTACTTCATCCCTCGAACCTCCCAGTTACTGCATCCCCTTATCCTCTCATCTACTCCATCCCTTAATGCTCCCGTCCGTACCATGTCTTTATCCTCCCATCTACTCCATTGCCTCCGCCCTCCAATCTACATCTCCTCACCCTCCCATCTCTATCCCGCCCTCCCACTTACTCCATCCCCTTATTCTCCCACCGACTCCATCCCCTCACCCTTCAGTCCAGTGGCCTACACCATCCACTAACCCTCCCACCATTTCCCCACCCTCCCGTCCACCCCATCCCCTAACCCACCCACCCACCCACCCCCCTCCAAACCTACTTCATGCCTTGTCCTCCCAGCTGCTCCACCCCCTAAGCTTCCCATCTACTCCATCCCCTCACCTTTGCCGTATTGTTACATCCAAATTCAAAATCCAGTAAAGCAGCTGCGTTTTTTTCACTACAAAAATTGAATTGTGAATCTGGAAAGAACAGAGATAAACAATTAAATGCCAAGTCAAGCAAAGGACAATGTTGAAAAAAAATCCTCTCCCTATCACTTGAGTTGGCAGGAACTTCTAGACCGGGCATGGGCAACGTTTGGTGTAGAATCGTTAAACCTGAAAAAGGTGAGGATCCACAGTGTCAGATGTTTATACTCTCACCTACATTGAACCCCTTCAATAAATGATATATTAATTACGTGGATGTTCATTTTTAAAGAGGAAAAATGCTTTAAACTGTTGATTAATTTTGTCTCTACAAGAACATATCTATTTCACAATGGAAATACGCATGTATTTGTATTGGTCTTCAATTCATATTCAAAATACTCACACACCAAAGAAGCGTAATCAAAGTCCACAGTTTGACATTTACTCCACAGATGTGTGACCGCAGTGTCCGCAGTGGGGATGATTCTTCAAAATCTTTTGTTCGTCTAATAAAGAATCTCAGTTCTATCAATCTTTATAAACTCTGCGCATGCTCAGTGGCAGTGGTCGCGCGCGCTCTGCTCGTGAATTCTGGAATCACGAGCCTACGAGACAGGGGAAGTCGCCCACACCGATTTCTATAGGTTGTAAGTCCTGTGGGAGTAACTGACTTCGACCGGACCACTTAAAGGTGCGAATGGAACATTGGATATCGCACTTACAGGGACAGGAGAATACTGATACAAAAGTGGAGCATTATATAAGACGCTGTGAGCTATTGAAAAAAAAAAAGTGGATTAGATGAGAGAGGAGGAGGGTAATGGTAAGCACATTCTCTTCTTTGTTTTGTCAGGGCATCCGGAAAAGGGGCCATTCGTAGAGTACATAAACTCGTTTTTAACCATTTTTGGCACCCGCTCGACCACCCCAGTACGCTTTTCATACGTTTGGCCTCCCCGCTCCCCCTTGTACGAATATTGGATGTCGATGAAAGGTTTAAATGGCCTTTTAAACGGATTATTTGACTCTTTCGTCAGAGACGTGAGTTTTACACTATTAACAACTTAATTTGCTGGGTTAAAAAAGTAAATTAATAAAACCCATGCTGCTTAATTTTTATTACCTTTATTGCAAAAGCATAGTATGCCCCCCCCCCCCAAATCACGCATTTCGTGCGCTGGGGGCAACACCCTCTCTCCCCGGGGAATACCCTATCAGCATCCTTACGACAGTACGACGTAGATTTGTATAGGATTTCAGTGTTTTATTGGATTACCGTAGGGACGAATTCCCTACATCAAACTGACGTCGGCGCGATGCCATAAGCAGCGGATCTACGCTGGTAGAATGGTGTAATTTCTATGAGCAAACTTGACGTCGGTTCTACGCGACGGATTTCCGTAAGGTCCCTGGCTGGATACGCACCTTATTATTATGGCCCTTACTACAGTAGATAGAATGGGGCTTCCCTTCGCTTTGTGCCCTCAGTGTTGCAAAGCCGTATCCCTTCCACAGCTTCAGAAATCTCACAAAACAATGAAACAATAGAAATACTCAGAAGAATTGCTTGATACCATCGTTGGTGACAACAAAGGCTTGAATTTTTAATCATGCTGGATACTAGAATTAGCTTAGACTGTGTTGTGAAATGGGTTGACAAAAGAAGGAGAAGGTGGCTTGAAAAGGTGGGCGGTTTGCGAAAGGGGATGGCATGCTGTGGTAAAACTTGTTTCAAAACCCTGTGCTCGTTCTCAGTGAAAGATAACTCGACCTCCGGGATTGGGGAAACTTACTGACTTTCTCATGCTATGAATGAGCCTTGATTTGCTCTACACTGTATTTTCCTCTCCTTGTCAACAAGTAGATCAGTCAAAAATTGACAAAAAGAAAAAAATTGTACATAGCATAACTTCGGGTAAGAAAATACCCAAACGATACAATGAAATGCAAAGAAAAAGGGAAGACAGAAAATGTCAATATTTGGGCAAAAGCCTTCTTCAGGAAAAAAACAAGAAAAAATAACATTAGGGTTTGTAGGATTACTGCAGTGACGAGTTCCACACCTCAAACACGTCAACTTTTCCCCTTTTTCTTTGCGTTTCATTGTAACATTTGAGTATTATTTCTAATGCGTGTCTTTGCTAAATACAGTTGTTGTTGTTGTTTTTTTTTGCCAATTTTTGACTTTGCTTTAAGCCACCTAACAGTTTTTCTGTGGTTTTTATAATATTTCGTCAGTTGTTCAGAGACACAACTCAAACGCCAGGAATTGAAGGTTCTCGTACCCCCCCCCCCCCACCCAATGAGTAATTAAAGGACAGACTGACTTCGAGCCTTTGATCCATTAGGAAATCCTCTAGACCAGGCAAGATTTATTGGAGCCAAGGACCATGTGTCAGTCCAAACTAAACTACATGTATAATAATGTTATTTGACCAAATGAAAATGTTTACAACTTGTCCTGAATAAGTATTTACTATTATTTTTTTTATTATCATTATTGCTCACAAACCAGCAAAAACCTAAACAGTAATGGCTTTAATGGTGTTTTAACTGAAAGTCTCTCTCTCTCTCTCTCCCTCCCTGTCTCTCTCTCTCTCTCTCTCCCTCCCTCTCTCTCTCTCTTTCTCTCTCTGTTTCTCGCTCTTCCTCCCTCCTCCTTCTCTTCCTTTCTCCTCCCTCTCTGTCTGTTCCCCTCTTTCTATTTCTTTGTCTCTCCATCTCTCTCTGTCTTCCTATCTCCTTCCCTCTGTCTGTCTCTCAATCTCTCTCTCTTTCTCCACCCCCCCCCCTCTCTTTCTGTGACTTACACCCAACATCTCCTGAGATTATAACAATGCAGCTAACAGACATTCCACTGTCGCACAATTTTTACCTTGATATCGACTTTTGTCTTTCTATTTAAGTCTCTCGTTAATTTGAGACAGAAAACATTACAAGTCACTTTCTCGTACAACACCAAAGGTCAGTGTCTTTAATGGATGGCAGAGTACAAAGGACCTCTGTATTGTTTTAACTTGTAACTGACTGCTCGTTTGTTGTCGATGTCATAACGGTTCCATTTTCCGCTTTAGCTCTGTTTTATTAACTATTATAAAGCTCTTCTCTTTGATTTAATAAAAATGACGAATGCGTTCGCGTTCATTGCACGTAAAAGCGCACAAGCTTCAGGAGATATTTCATTCCCTCTCCGCCCACACACTTGGTGTCGTCATGGCGGGCTATTTGTGGGCACGCCTACAAAAACTCGATCACGTCTACAAAATTTATCATCAGCTAAGATGGAGTTTAAAAAACGACAGTGTCAGCGGAAGGGGGAAAAGGAGGGGGGGGGGATATCTGAATAACTTTGGTTCGCACAACCCTTGCGAAGCTAACCAAATCCCCAATATGTGAGCGAATGCCGAGCAGCGGGCTTCTCCAGGTCGTAAATTGTCGTGAGCCCAAATCGGTGATGGAGCGGTCTGTGCATTTCGTGGCTGAGAATTCAACCGGGTCTGTCTCCAGTGTTTTTGTTTGTTGTTGTTGTTGTTAAGTCTAGTAGTTTACAAGCATAATTGTATCTCAATGACTACTTGTTCCATATCCTACAAGAGAGCTTTCAGAGAAAAAGAGCCCTATTTCAGATTGTAGATAGACGCCAACTTAAGAATTAGCTGAACATGCATGGAAGTTGATCTGGTATTTTTAAGGGTATTTTTAAATGGACAATGAAGAAAAGGAAAGAGTCACAGATGAAAGAGAGTCCCGACCCAGGCCTGTCCTGTAAGGATTATTCCAGGTAGGAAGTAGTGTGTTTGTGTGCGTGAGAGAAGGAAAGAGCGAGAGATCGGGAGGAGGGAGAGACAGACAAAGAGAGAGAGACAGAGAAAGAGAGAGAGAGAGAGTTCAAAAACGCCAAGTACTGTACAGTAATGCACCAACACAAAACTTCAGAGACTGTGTTCTCAGTTTCTCGGAAAGTGGACAGTCAGTCTTTTCCACATCATCTTGCGCAAAGATTGGCCGATGCACGGCCAACTGAAGTTGAGTGGGTCTTTGCCCAATCTATCACGCCGCGCCACTCAAATCTTGAGTTTGCAGAGTTTGGCATTACTTAGTGCGTTTGGGTGTAAAACACTTTGTAACTATGTTCTTATTATCTGCTCTTAATAACCTTTACACTAATACTAGTGTCACAAATCCCAGACTGGGAGATGTAATAAGTTATGACAGGACAACAATCACGAACAAACAAGTTAACACTTAACAGAACAATCCATCAGACTCACACATTTATTAAACATAATTATACATATAATAGCGCAATTACATATATTATATTATTGAAATGACTGCCGTACAACGGCCTTATTCTCACACACACGCTCCCTCGGATCCACAATCCGGTAGTTACTCCTAAAGGCCCTTCGGCCTCAGCCTCTCCCCTCAGGGTCTTAATAGTACATTAGTAATTCACTGGCACCGCCGTCTCTCAATATCACCTTTCTATTGTCATACACCTTAGCACTCCCCTAGCACCTCAGCAGGGCAATAACACATTATTATTTCCATAGCCATCAACATGGCAACAACATAGTATCAGTTCACTAGCCTATCAACATGGCAACAATATAGTATCTCATTCACTCTCATATCTACGTCCCTGTCCGTGGCCTGACTGCCACGACTTTATGTGCCTCTACTGTCCTGCCCCGACAGTCTCACTTCTGGCCTATGTGCGGCCTCCGGCCCTATGCTGGCCTATCTCCTGTGCTCATCGAGGTGGCTCTGCGGCCCGTCCCCGACACCTACAAGAATAACATTACATTGGTATAATACCCTACCATTTCTATTCACTCCACCTCTCCTTACAACCCATGAAACGTACACACACTAGTTCACCTTTCACTCACCACACATCTTACGGTAACACACTTCCATCGGAGTACACACTACTCACTCGCGCTACAAATCCATGAACTCACTTTCATCTATCGCTCATGGCGCACATTGCTATATCCAATATCAAGGACTTCCACATTCCTCACATATACTTATTCACATCATGGTAATAGACGAATATAATATAATACATCAATCATAATAATCAATCAACGTTCTACATACCAGTCATAACTGGAAAGACTCTCACTAGTCTTCTCGACTGCTTCCCCTTTATGTCCGCCCGATGGGCTTTTATTCACACTTCCGATCCCTAGGACCTTCTAACTTGCAGTGATAGTAATACCGCGCTTTCGCCTCCTTCAGACCCCGCCCCCACTACTACTCACAACAGCACGCTTAACTTGCTGTCTACTGTGAGCCTTTCTTACTCTACACCCGCTCTGTAGCAATCCCCTTAATTGCACTCACTCCACTCGTGACATCATCCCCCACCCCAAAAAAATTAATGCAATTAATTTCAAATCGCATCAAGATGACTGTCAACGAGTGAGCGTGAGCAATACCTACACTAAAAAAACTGACCTAGCAGTTCCCCCAGTATATAGAATACCGAAATCAGGGGAAAATATGGGGATCAATATGGCCTGAAATATGCATATATGTGTCACATCATGAATAGCTAACTAACCACCATCCTTAATACAGAATCAAAAGCCAATCAACCTATCAACCATTCTTCATATCATATTTATAATGTCAATATTTTAAAGTCGACTTATTCACACAGATCCTGTCAATGTTCCTGTCCTCAGATGTATAAGCTCCTGAAATCTTCCCCTAGGCTCGACTAAGGTAGTCGGCGATATGATTGCTGGTTCCTGGAATTGGTTGAATAACGAAGGTATACGGCTGCAAAGCCAATGCCCATCTAGACAAGCGTGGGCTGGACGAACGATTCTTCGACAAAAATGTCAGTGGCTTGTGGTCTGTCTGGATACAAAATTCTCGTCCCATGAGATAACGTCCTAGTTTCTGGACGGACCAGACAATGGCAAGACACTCACGCTCTATCACAGAATACTTTCTTTCTCTCTGCAATAACTTCCTACTGACATAACATACAGGATGGAGACATTCGTTCTTCTCCTGTAGAAGACAAGCGCCGACACCAGAGTCCGACGCATCCGTTCTGAGGATAAAATTAGATCGAAAATCGGGTAATATCAGAATGGGTGACGATGATAATGCTGTCACCAAATTATCAAATGATGTCTGACATTCAGACGTCGACTGGACCTTATCGGGTTGTCCCTTCTTAGTAAGGTCAGTAAGAGAAGATGACAAGGAGGAAAAATTTGGAATGAACTTTCTGTAATAATTTAAAATTCCCACTAAGCTTCTGACTTGTTTCTTTGTTTTAGGGATTTGCAACCCTACTAACTTGTCAATTTTTGTTTCTTCAGGTCTCTGAACACCTCTACCCACAATATGTCCTAAGAATATTATCTCTGGACATGCCAAATCCATCTTTGCGGGTTTAGCCGTTAACCCAAAATGACGTAATCGTTGAAAAATTACTGTTAGTGTCTGAATATGATCAGACCATGTCGACGTATGGCATGCTATATCATCAAAGAATGACACGACATTAGGTATGTCCTTCAACACTAATCTCATTAATCGTGCAAACGTCGCTGGCGCGTTTACCAACCCAAATGGCATGACCTTAAATTGGAATAATCCAATGGGCGTTTGGAACGCCGTGTATTGTTTAGACTCCTCAGTAAGCGGGATTTCCCAATAACCTTTCGTTAAATCTATCTTGGAAAACCACGTGGACCCGGCCAATGAAGCTATTAATTCCTCCTGGAACGGAATAGGCTCCCTATCGCCTACCGTAATAGTGTTCAATCTTCGGAAATCAATACAGAACCGCACCGATCCATCAAGTTTTTTCACGAGGACGATGGGTGATGAATACGGCGATGTTGATGGTTCTATCACATCTAACTTCAACATTGACTCCACTTCCTTTATGACTCTATCTCTTGAAGAAAAAGGCAATGGATACGGTCTAAGAAATACTGGCTTATCCGAAGTCAACTTTATTTGGTGCTGGATCACCGTAGTGCGACCCGGCAAATCCGTAACAACGTCCGGAAATGACGCTAGCAGGGTCTCAAGTTCCCTACTCCTTGAACTCGTAAGGTCAGGGTTAATTTTTTACGTCCCTGTAACCTTGTGTCGCAGTTAACTCCGGCAATTGAATTTGTAACTCTTCCTGCGCCTCGGTGTCGCTTACGTCACAGTCCAACTGGTCTACGACCCCCGTACAAGCAATAGAGAAGACCGTCTCCTCTGGTCTTGTCTGTGCACACAGATACTGTGGTCTCTCATAAAATCTCTGTAGCATATTAACATGGAAAGCCTTACTCGCTCCATCAATGTGGATAGCGTAATCTACCTTTGAAACAACTCGCTCAATAACATAAGGGCCTTTCCATGTCATCAATAACTTATTATGGTCCGTAGGTAACAACAACAGAACCTTGTCTCCTGGCTTAAAAATTCTCAGTTTGGACCCTCTATCTTTATAGTCTTTTGCTCTTTTCGAAGCGATACTAGACGCCTCTTCTGCTATAGTGCGCGCTGCAGATAGTCTTTCTCTTAAATCAACAAGGTACTGAAACACCGAAATCTGCTCATCGTCTCCCGATGATGGCGACGTCATCATGTCCCGAAGAACATCAGTTGGGCCCCTGGGACTACGACCGTACATCATTTCGAACGGCGAGAATCCCGTTGGCTCCTGCCGTACCTCTCTGTACGCGAATAACACTGCAGGGATATATCTATCCCAATCTTTAGGGCGATCCGCAGCTACCTTACGCAGCATCGACTTTAACGTCGAGTTCAATCTCTCGCACATGCCATTAGCCTGCGGATGATAAGGGGTGGTAGTGATGGGTTGTATACTGAATAAGCGGAACAATTCCTTCATCATCTGCGACGTAAATTGCGCGCCCCTATCAGACAGGATTTGCTCTGGTATTCCTACCCTAGCGAAAATTGCAAACAACGCTTCCGCGACTGCCTCAGACGTTATGGTCCGCAGAGGAACCGCCTCTGGCCATCTCGTAGCATTACATATGACCGTTAAGAAAAATCGATTCCCCCTATCGGTCGCTGGGTGAATGGGGCCAACAAGGTCTATCGAGACCTTTCTAAACGGTTCCGAGACCGTGGGGATCTTCTGAAGAGGAGCCTGGGGTGTACGACCCTTATGCGTCGTCTTTTGGCACGCACTGCACGTCTTACAATAGACCTGCACATCTCTGTGGATCGATGGCCAGTAAAAATTTTTAAGAACCCTTTCTTTGGTTCTAGCTATCCCCATATGACCCGCTAATGGGACATCATGTGCCAAATGCAATACTGTTGCGATCAGCAACGCTGGCACAACGACCTGCTTTAAAATGGAGGACACCGTTACATACTTACGGAACAGACTGCCCGCCCGAACAAAAAAAGAAGATGACCCGTTCTTATATCTCCTCGTTTTCTCGGTTCGCGCTTCCCCAAAACATGGGTTTAATGATGGGTCCTCCCTTTGTAATCTCGCCAAGCGCTCTGGCGTGATGTCTAGGTTGACCGCTGGCGTAGCCAAAGGTCTAATCTTGTCTTTGTCGGCTACCCGTCGGCGTGTTTCGACCGCGGCGCAAAAGTCAATACCTTTTGATTGCGACCATGCTTGCACGTTCTCATCGGAAGGGGAAACTACCCGTGATACATTCCCAATGATGAGCTGGGCGCCTGGAAAACAACCAACGACTGCTTCGACTTCCCCGCTAAGGAAAGGTGTATCTATCATTATTTTTGCCATGGGTAATTTCTCAATGGCCCCCGAAAATTGGATGCACGGGACAGTCTCACCTGTAAGCTGTGAATCCCGAATGCAGTCCCTATGCACTCCCACAACGGTAGATCCTGTATCTCGTAAAACCGAGACCGGTTCGTCCCCAACAAACCCCGGATAAACCCTAAGACCACCTCCTGTATGACATGAATTTATAACGGGGATCTTTCTCCCACAAGGTAAAACACCGGAAGATAATAACTTCTCACAACTGGGACACTTAGAATACTGTCCGCCTCCGTTGTCCGATGTAACGCACGCAGCCGCATGATGAAATTTATTTGGGGAACATGGACTGGAGCTACTGTCCACGTTCGCCGCTATCCTACCTGCAGGGCAGTTCACGCTGATGTGATCTGCTCTTCCGCAGTTCCAACACTTCGCGGCCCTACACTCGCGCGAAAAGTGACCCACGCGTCCGCAAGTCCAACACTCCGCTCCCTGTGCTGCTCTAGGCCTGGGTCCCCGTGACCCCTCGCGACCGGAACTAGAGTCCCTATGCCGTCGGTCATCGGCAAAGGTCACAAGTCGGCCCCGGCCATTACCGCGACCTAGCCCTCCTGCTCGGTCAAACTTACCGGATCCATATGCCGGTGATTGGTGATAGCCCCTACGCTGCCCCTGGGCTTGCCCGCTATAGGCACCACGCTGACGCGACCTGTCCCTAAGTCCCGCCGGCGACCCCTCGACAACGGCGACGTAGCCAGCATCTTGGACGTACGCCCTGGCGACTGGTTTGGACGGATGCGCCGTACGGTATGCCTCCGCCAACTTAGACGCCTCCTGCACCGTCGCGGGTTCGTTCTCTTTCAGGAAAGCCACCAGATCTTTGTGGCACGACGCGTACAGCTGGTCACGGATCATTAAGTCTTTCAGTTTAGCAAAATCCGTGCCCACATGCGCCAAGTCTACCCAGTTCGCGAAATACTCCGTTAGTCTCGCGACGAAGGCAGCAAAATCCTCCCTGGTGTCTGCACGTGCCCGCCTAAACTGCTCCCGGAAATATTCCTCGGTACGCGCAAATCGGCGAAGCAGCAAAGCCTTCAGCTTATCGTAATCTTGCACGTCTTCGCGCTGTAGCTCTTTAAAGTAGGTTAACGCTCGCCCCTGCAATAGCGATGCCAGGTACGTGGCCCATAATTCCTTATTTTCCCCCCATTGCAATTGTGCGTTCAGTTCGAACCTGTAAAGGAAGGCGTCTATGTCGTCCTTCCGGTCGTCGAACGTAGGGAGCTTAATCCTAACGCCACCTTTATTGTGTACCTGCCGCTCAACCGTTTCCGTTGGCGTGTTCCTCTTGAGTTCTAACTCCGCAATCTTTACTTGCGCCTCTATCTCCTTTAACCTTAACTCCCTTTCCTGTTCCTGAGTCTTAGCCTCTCTTTCTTGTTGCTGAGCCTTAGCCTCTCTTTCCTCTTGCTTATCCTTAGCCTCTCTCTCCTGCTCCTGAGCCTTAGCCTCTTTTTCTCGCTCTCTATCCTTAGCACGCTCATCGCGCAAATCCGCCTGCTGTTCTTTGATCCAGCCGCGTAGCTCCTCTCCCTCCAGGCCAAGTTCCTTACCCAACTTCATTAGTTGTTGGAGTTCCGCCATTTCACAGATTTATGGTTATGGTATATATTTAAAAAAAACGGCTAACCTGTCGGTATGATAACTAACGACACGACCAGAGACCTGAGATTACACCAGATATAACAATACCCAATTCAGAATACAATTCAGAAATTTACCTTTACAGCAAAACTAATTCTATATCTATAAAATGTATGCACTATTAATTATAAAAGAAAATAGAAACGACAAGAATGAAGAAATACAGTAGAAGGACCACAAGTACGTCAAGGACAACGAACCAGACTAGGACAAAGCTTCTACAAAAGAAAATATAATGGAAAAAAAGAATTGCAACCTAACTACGCCGATTACACTACAAGGTACGAACAAGAACAGAGTCTGAAAAAAAAGAACGTATCTACAGAAAGGTAGAAGAGGGACAAGAGAAACGTCTTCCTAAAACAACGAGGAAGATAGAACGCTACAATCTAAACAAAAATACAGGTCCCTATAGAACTGTTCGCTGTGATGAACGAAGTTCCAAATTTAGCCCACCTCCCGAAGAGGATAAACTACGCTCACCACAGCAAACCCGCGCCACCGCCCGTATAACCTATAACGACAACAACAGCAAAAACCGGGAAACAGACAGATGAAGAGACAGCCCTTAATCCAGGGTACAAAATTTTCACTTAACTTTTGAAATTTTGAGTCAAACTCCTCCCTTTAATCGGAGCTCTGGCTGCTCGTCTCCTCAGGCTGCACGCACACACTCTGGAAAGTTTAAATACCAATTAATACCTATTCATAGCAATACATGCATCAATATACATTCATTATTATACATAAATCATATCATGAAATGTCCATTCATCCAACGAACAAGACAGCACAATTACCTACTAACTAACTACAACTAAATATTACGAAAATGGACGAGTCACAATGGACGAGCCCCCAATGTCACAACGGACGAGCCCCCAGTGTCACAAATCCCAGACTGGGAGATGTAATAAGTTATGACAGGACAACAATCACGAACAAACAAGTTAACACTTAACAGAACAATCCATCAGACTCACACATTTATTAAACATAATTATACATATAATAGCGCAATTACATATATTATATTATTGAAATGACTGCCGTACAACGGCCTTATTCTCACACACACGCTCCCTCGGATCCACAATCCGGTAGTTACTCCTAAAGGCCCTTCGGCCTCAGCCTCTCCCCTCAGGGTCTTAATAGTACATTAGTAATTCACTGGCACCGCCGTCTCTCAATATCACCTTTCTATTGTCATACACCTTAGCACTCCCCTAGCACCTCAGCAGGGCAATAACACATTATTATTTCCATAGCCATCAACATGGCAACAACATAGTATCAGTTCACTAGCCTATCAACATGGCAACAATATAGTATCTCATTCACTCTCATATCTACGTCCCTGTCCGTGGCCTGACTGCCACGACTTTATGTGCCTCTACTGTCCTGCCCCGACAGTCTCACTTCTGGCCTATGTGCGGCCTCCGGCCCTATGCTGGCCTATCTCCTGTGCTCATCGAGGTGGCTCTGCGGCCCGTCCCCGACACCTACAAGAATAACATTACATTGGTATAATACCCTACCATTTCTATTCACTCCACCTCTCCTTACAACCCATGAAACGTACACACACTAGTTCACCTTTCACTCACCACACATCTTACGGTAACACACTTCCATCGGAGTACACACTACTCACTCGCGCTACAAATCCATGAACTCACTTTCATCTATCGCTCATGGCGCACATTGCTATATCCAATATCAAGGACTTCCACATTCCTCACATATACTTATTCACATCATGGTAATAGACGAATATAATATAATACATCAATCATAATAATCAATCAACGTTCTACATACCAGTCATAACTGGAAAGACTCTCACTAGTCTTCTCGACTGCTTCCCCTTTATGTCCGCCCGATGGGCTTTTATTCACACGTCCGATCCCTAGGACCTTCTAACTTGCAGTGATAGTAATACCGCGCTTTCGCCTCCTTCAGACCCCGCCCCCACTACTACTCACAACAGCACGCTTAACTTGCTGTCTACTGTGAGCCTTTCTTACTCTACACCCGCTCTGTAGCAATCCCCTTAATTGCACTCACTCCACTCGTGACAACTAGTACTATTGCCAGATTGTAGGTTTAGTAGATTTTCTCAGTGGATTTCCAAACTTACCTCAAAATCATGGGTCCATAGGGAAAAAATATTATGAAATAAGATCGTTCAGAGGGATGGTGATACGCGTGAGCCGTGCAACATGAAAAGGTTAATCCTTAGCTCACGATTTAAACAACAGGTGATATGATCGCGAGATTTCTTGAGGGCAAGAATTGCTCAGTCAAGGTTGAGCCAAAGATCTGTATTTTTACGCCGTTCTGATACTGGGTGAATCTCTCGTCCAGTCCCGACCCTCCACTTTTCCTTAAACAATGTTATACCTTAAGAGTTCTGAAAGTTTGGACATAAATATTATTCGTGGACTCAGTTTTTGCCTGCAGAGTAGCGGTTCAGACAGTAACCACTATGGTTTGTTGTTGTTGTTGTTGTTTCTTTGTGAGCGGCTAAGAATGATTGGCCAGTGATCAGGAAAGTAAAATTGTGACTAAAGGAAAAAGCTGTACAGAATACAGAAACCGTACAACAAAACACAAAGGGAATGGAAACACAAAACATTCTTTTGTTTTATTGGATCATTCCTTAATATTTTATAGTATTTTTCTGTATTATTTCTTACCCGAGGCTTTGCAACATACAACCTTTTCTTCTTGCCACAATTTTATTTTGCCTTGCTCAGTTGCTGCCACTCCACAGATTTTCTGTCTTTGTTTGATTCTTTGTTTGTTTGTTTCTTTGTTTTAACAATATTTGTCAGTGCTCAGGAAAACGATAGATTTGGAAATTACAGTCTAAAATTGTAGATGGAGACTGATGGGTGCAGCCTATCTTCGTTGGCAGATGGAAAACAAAGTTTAACCCAAAACAGCTGGACAAGATTTCACGAGAACGTTGAAGAGAGCAATGATTTAGCACGCCATAGGTCTACAGTAGGTCTATTGTTTCAAGACGTTCATAGATCACCGACTGGCCCACAGATAGCAGGAGAAATTCAATCTGTAAGAGTCAAAAATGAAGCAGAAAACGAAAATCTCTCCAATATTAAACGACGACACCCAGCCAGTATCACTACATCAATCCGACGTACATTTTCGTACGATTGGTAGGATTACTGTAGGGGCAGGGTCCCTAAATTAAACCTACATTTTCGGGATGTCGTAACCAGCGGATCTACCTAAGAACGATGTCACGCCTATGTGCAAACTTGACCTCAGTCCTACGCCTCGGAATCCGGTAGGCTTGCTAGCTGGGTCTTTACCAACATATCTATGCGGTGGAACTGGCTCCAGGAGAAAGGGTCAAACAGGTAAGATCATTCGCAATACAACGTCTACTCTGACAGCAACAACAACATCCCAAGGGAAATTTAATTGGTCACGACCAACAGATAGCCACTTCGTTCTGAATGTCCCAGAGATAGCTTACACTAACTAGATCCTACATCCCCATTGGATGACCTCCCCAAATCCGTGTCCACTAAGGAAAACGGCGGCCATACCATGTTTGTGACCTTCTAGCCTCTGCCCCGCTCGGGTCTTACGATACAAATGAAAACTGAGGCTGTGAGTCTCCCCCCCCCCCCCCCTCCGAGAAACAAAAGACTTTCATTTTTCAAGAGTCTTCAAAACATGCAAGTTTTCGCAATCTGGGACCTTCATCAGAAAGAAAGAAAAGAAAGGAGACACAACTATCTTAAAAACACCCGAACAGAACAAGGAAAAGAAATATGAAAGAAAAAGAAATAATTGTGATGATATTATAATGGGCAAAAAGAAGGACTCAAGGGTAGGAAAAGGAAGGAGAGAGGGGGGGGGGGGGTCAGAGATCTGTTGGAGGATGTGATGGGAATGACCAAATGAATGAAAGGAAGGACGACCAAATGTTGAGAAAGAATCTAAAATTTTGTTCAGCTGCGCAACTTATCTGTGGGATGCACTCTGGGTGGCCGCCAAAATAGTTCATTGATTTTAGTCTTGTGAGACACTGTGCGCTGGCTAACTGTCGGCCATGGAGTTGGTGTGAATATCAATTAATGGCCTGTTTTGTAGAATTCCTATTGTACGAACAGTGAGCAGCAATGAACTGCTTCGCTGGTGTTGGTTTTCCAGTCATGGAGGTTTTACCCATGCTAAAATATTTTGGTGAGATTTCTTTCGGCTGCAAGTTTTTGACAGTTAGAAGATTTTTCTCCTGATATTAAATCAGTTGAGACATGATGCTGATCCCCCATAATTAGTTCAATCGGGCCGCCTCCGTCCCCCACTCTCGTAAAGTGAACATGCTTTGTCACAGACTTAATTGACTACAGTGTACTCGAAAGTAGACCAAACCTTGATCTTTAATTGTAGGTCTCGACATGCTTTATCTTCCGCATTTACAGCGATGAAGATTGCAGTAATCAATACTGGCATGATTGACTTACCAAGTAACAGTATGAACTTTTATTGTTTCTTTTTTTAATTAGGACACACATTACAGTGTACCTATGTTTGCACATGGCCACTTTAATGTTAGGCCTATGGAGATATTATGAAATTTCCTAATCATAATTCTGCTGCTTCAAAATGTGACCAACATCATACCGGTAAATTAAATGGCCTTGTGACAACATTAATTTGAGAGAAAGGTCTTGGCATCCTGCACCAGACACAAAGAAAAATGACTGCGGGGGTGTCAATGGACGATACTTTGTGGCCCGCTTAAAACCAACATTAAAATTTAATGACTATCTATCCGTTCAACATTTCTATATTCAGTTGAAAGTCTCTTTCCCTCCCACATTCCCTGAACTAAGGGGCCATCCATAAATTAATGCGCTTGCTCGGTTCTGACGATTTCTTTACCTCCTTCTCCCATGTACGGTTTTCATATGTTTAGCTTCCCCCCCCTCCCCCTCCCCCCATTTCTTTTTTAATTGCAGTTTTATCAACGTACGGCCATAAAAATGTTGAATGTCTATGATAAGGCCTTGATACACTGACACCTTAAACTGCATTTTGCGCCGACTATTTGGCCGTTTCATTAGAAACAGCCTATTGTTTGACTTTTGTGTACACATATAGTTCCACGCCTGATTTTCGTGGGGGCAAAGACATTGATTTTATGTACATATAAGACTAAAGGTTTTCATTCAATACAGTACATAGGACTACTGTACATAGCGTCACCCCCCCCCCCTCCCCCCGCCGGCGTTTCATACGCTTTGGGCAAACCCCTTCCCCATCCCCAAGCGCACGTACTTTATGGATGGTCCCTAAGTAGGACGCCTTATAAGTGCATTTCATGAGAATGTTCTTCGTAAAATATCTGCGTTCTAATGTGTTCTAACATTAGTGAAAGATTTCCCTTTGATCGTATAAGTAAGCACAATAAAATTATGGGCTTAACACTGACTTTCGTGCCTATTCCTGGTCAAGCAGTGTGGTTCTCCTCGTATTAATAGCCCAACAAGTTTTCCAGTTTTGAGGGGTTTCTTCATTAAAGGACATTTATTCTGAAAATCTGAAGAGATGCGCTGCAATATGGTGGGTGGTTTCCACTTGCCAGATAGACATCACGAAACACGAAGGCAGCCGGACATGTTCAGACTCATCCGGACATTGTAGACAAGCCCACATGATAAGAAGACACCCGTACACCGCACGAAAGCACCTGGAAGTACAGACATTCGAACATCCAGGCATGAGACACACTGACATCCGGACACAAATACTCATTTACTTGGATTTGAAAGTTTTAAGCAGAGAACGGCGTAAAAATCCAGACCTTAGGCTCAGCCTTGACTAGGCAGTTCTTGCCCTCAAGAAATCTAGCGATCGTATCACTTATAGTTTAAATCGTGAGCTAAGGATTAACCTTTTCATGTTGCACGGCTCACGCGTATCACCATCCCCCTGAACGATCTTATTACATAAAATTTTTTTCCTTATGGACCCATGATCGGTTTGAGTTTGAGTTTGGAAAAAGAGGCAACAGGTCCACATGATAACAGTGCCATTAGCAAGACGGTTGACAGAACGATCGGACAGGAGACCTTGCCAGGGAAGTGTGCCCACCAACCACACGCGACATTTGGCCGGGGAGACACCATGATATTTAATACATATCAGACACTGTGCCATACAGACTTTCGAACCTGTAAACATAAAGACATCTAGAATGAAATTGAAAGTGCAGATACCTGGGCGTGACGTACTCGTAGAACGTCTCGCCTACGATTCCTGATCAAAGGAGGCACAGATTCTTGAACTGAAAGATTCCCAGACAAGATAGGCCCAAATGTCTGAAATAAAGACTCACAGATGCCTGAATTAAAAGGTCACAGATTCCTGAACATAAGAGGCACAAATTTATGAACAAGTAAAACAAAATGCATGTACAGTAGCTCCAGCTACCTGAACTAAAAGGTCCCAACTTCCCGAACTAAAAGGCCACAGATCCTTGAACTAAATAGTGGCAGATTCCTGAACTAAAAGGTCACGGATTACTGAACTAAAGGGCACATAATCGTGAACTAATGCTAAAATGTCTCAGTTTCCCGAACTAAAGAGCCACAAATTCCTGAACTAAAAATTCAGATAATGGATCTTGTAAATCGTTTATGCTGGCAGATCTTCCGTTTTCTCTGCATGGCTGCAGAAAGTACCCACCAATATGTACACAAAGGCCCAACAACAAGTGCCGAAGAAGACACAATCATAAAGATCACTTGCATTACTTTTTCCTTCACGTTTTGTATTTGTATTTGTATTTGTATAACTCTTTAATCCCATTTGGGAAATTTGCCTTTGTGCCATTGCAGCCCAGTTATAACTGGAGCAGGCACGTCGTCGCCACAGCCCTGCGGTCGGCGTGTTTTTTTTGTGGGGGGGGGGGGGGGAGATGAGGGGGGGAAGGGGGAGGGACTGGTAGGGATGAATTTTAATTTAATTTTTGCCCGGGCAGCGGCCTGTTCGGCCTGCTCTTTACGATTTCCAACTGCCAAGGTATCTTTAACGTGCGCAACGTGCACACAGGCCCTCCGAATTTTTTCGTCCCTATCCGAGAAGACTAGGTACTCGATCCTACCCCCCCAATAGGATCAGGGACACGAAAATATGAGAAAAATCCCAATTTCCAACATTGCTGCACAGCCCGGGTTTCGAACCCGGGACCCTTGGCACGAGAGGCGAGCACCTTGCCTCTAGACCACCTTGTTTTCGCTTTGAACGCAGATTTCACAGAACGACATTATTTTGCCCCCCCCCCCCCCCAAAAGGAGGAGGGGATGTATGTGCAACAATTATAAAATAAAAGGGTGGGGGATGATTTTTAATTTTATGCTGCAGAATTCAACTATTTGTGATATGGAAAGTCGGACTGACTCATTCCATGACGCGTTTCTCTTTTCAGCCTAAGTAAATAATAGTGATGGCGTTCTTGGACATTACTGTATACTTGATTAATTTCCAGTGATTAATGCGGATTAGGGAGGCCTAACTGATTCCGTGGGGATACATTAGTACACCGTAACCTAGGGACAGATAAGACATCACTCATATGACTCAAGGAGCAATCTTGTTGCCGTAGCAACTGGCCACGCAGATATGTTTCTTCATCTGGCCAACAACCAGGGTATTCTAGAGATAATTATCTTACATCAGAGATACCTGTATCTTAACACTAACTGTAGTTCGTTCACCGAGGCGTGATCACGGTTTAGTTGGATTTTCTCAGCTATTACGAAATACAGCGTCCTGAATTTTTGCATGCAGTACCCTACAAATCTTGAATTTGAAGTCTGTGCACAGTACCGTTCTTTCAAAGCGGCGAATTCCTTTTATCTTTTCTCTGTTTTCAATTTAATCAGCCCCAAACGTGTAGATGTTTACAGTATATGCGTGTTCCAACATGATCTGTCACTTCTCGTTTCCGTGTAGTTGATCTAAATTCCTAAACATACATGTAGTAACAATCTGTGCTGTATTGCAGTGGTGTAGCGTCACGTTACGGACTTGAGGTTTGCACGTAAATGCATTTATTGTTCCTTTCCTGTAAGATAAAGCTACTACAGATTCATTATTTATCTGTTGAAAACAACATTCTAGTTATGCTAATGGTAACATCCTATGAAAGATAAAGTTTGTAAAGTAGCTAGACTTTCCAATCTGTAATAAGTTGTGAGAAATATACATATCGAGATAATTATGACCACCCTTTCCCATCTGAGTCCCTGTCATTGCAAGGGTATGGCCTTGTGAATACAATGATCAGGTTGCGGGCTTGGGACCATCTTAGGCCCATTAGAAAAGTTGGCCCTAACAAGGTTTTTTTTTTTGTTTGTTTGTTTGTTTCAAAACAGGCAAGAACTTTTCGGTGTTTTTTTTTAATGTTTTATCATCTCAGTCCTTTCTGAGTCGGATGTCTCCGTCGGATTGATGACGATATTCGGTTGAATAAAATGAAGGCCCTCGTTTTGCCAGTATTCTTCCTCCAACCGCAATACATGGTCCTCGCATTTGGACAAAAATTCTACATCGACTGTTTGCAGTGCCGCATGAGTTAGATTTTAAATGTCTGACACTTTGAAGGTCTTGTTCTCCAATGTTCCGGCATCGGATTGATTTTCATCCATGATGAAAGGAATTCTGAAATTGAAAGATCTCTGACAACGCCTCTCTGACCTCTGCGTTGGCTTACAGTCAGCGAACAATCACGAATCAAACTCACTTTAATCCCGTGCTGTACAATATTTTAGTGGGGCTCAAAACGATATGTTAAATTATTACGGTAAACCACCTAAATGTTTACCCTTGTCGGTCATCATCATCATTGCCTTTCTCACCCTGGATCAGGGTATAGGCCACCAACAAACACTTTCCATCCCTCTCTATCATGGGCCAGCCTCTTTACATTATTCCAAGTCTTTCCGCTTCGTTGCACATCATTTTCTCTGGCTCTTCTCCACGTTCCGCGCGGCCTTCCTCTTGATCTCTTGCCCTGGGGATTCCAATCCAATACCTTCTTCGTGATGCTGTTTCCTGGCCTCCTGAGAGTGTGGCCGATCCATCTCCATCGCCTCCTACCAATTTCCTCTCTGACTGGGCTCTGTCTTGTTCTTTTCCATACAATTTCATTGCTGACCTTGTCTGTCCATCTGATCTTAAGTAGCTTCCTCAAACATCTGTTGATGAAAACTTGGATTCTCTTTATGCAGGCCTGGGACGCATTCCAAGTCTCACATCCATACAACAGGACTGACTTCACGGTGCTCTCTTTTAATTTATATACCGCAAATAAACAAACTCGAAAACTTCTTTAATAATTCGGGGGAAAAAAAATCTAAGACTTCATGCCAAATTACATTCAAATATCATGGACGGTTGCAACGCTACGAGCAGTTTTCTGTGATCATGCCTCGGTGAACGGACTATAGACCACGCACTCAGTGCGCCGCACGTGACCAGTGTGTAAAACTGGCCGCCATGTTCTCAAGCCATGTCGCTGGCCTAGTGAGCGGCAGGCATGCCCACACCTGTTCCTATTAACATGCTATATTGGCTGGCATTACAAGTTATGATACAATAACCCCCGCGAAATAAACTGCTAACAGAAGCCCAACAAACACACACAAAAACTATTACATGTAATTAAGTTGAAAAGTGATCACCACATGATACAGGCACATTTAATGCAATGCCGAACTTTGTCCAAAGAAAAAAAAAAGAAGAAGAAGAAAGGGGTAGGCAATGAAGTATATTTCAGCCTTTGTGTACATGGACCCATAGCCTTCTATCCAACAGGCATGGCAGTCATTCCAAAAGTATCAGAACACTAATTGATTAAAATTATGAAGGCTGCAGCAGTCTATTGTTTATCTTATAAATGTAGCAGTACAATGTCATTGCCATAGCACAATCAACATTCCACTCTGCCACATATATACCACACATGACAAGTGACCGTAATTTTGTTGTTGTTGTTTTTAAAAATACATAACATTTCTCCCTTTAGACAACTTTTGCATTCTTACCAAAATTCAGTCAACTGCCGTTTTCTGTTTACTCAATGCATATTTGGAAAGAGTTAATAAGCATGCAGGGTTATTACAACAGCTGAAGCTTCAAAGCTTTTTTGTTTTAAAACAATCAAATGAGAAGAGTGAAATGTAATTGCTGGTCTAAAACTCCAGCATCCACTGACGACATTCTAAAGAGAACGTTTATGAGGTAAAAACGTCAAAAGAACGACAACGGAGAAAATACCATAGTAACTGGCCACACTGATAATTATGTACATGAATATTAGTGATGAATTTATTACGGGATCATCTCTATCTGTCTAGTAAATAAATCCAAGATACAGCAAAATAAGAAGACTCATCTATTTCTGACAACCCATGTCTAAATTGCTTATATTACACCATAGCCTGACCTTCTATTTAGGGGGGCATAAAAGGTGTGTGATAACTGATATTGTTCCACTTTCCAGTTCAGGTCTTCTGCCTTTTAACACTGCAGACAATGGCAGCAAAACCCAAAAGTTGCTGTTATATGTTTTTTTTGTTTTTTTAATCAATAAATTTAGTGAACTTGAGTCCTGATCATGGCTGTCAATTCCGTAACTGTACATGTAGTTCATACTTTAAAGAGGTAAAAGTCCATGTCTATATTGATGACATTCTACTGGTTCCAGGGTATTCTGAAGTGATAGTTTTAACTTACACCATTTTAAACCAGTCCAGTACTGACATCATATTGATTGTATGGTATTTTATAATAAGATATCCTATTGGTTCCATGACAATCTATCTACATGTATATGTTTGAAGACCTGGGGCCCTTGAAACTTAGCCTAATGAAAGAGTTGGTTGAATCTTTCCACCCCAGTGGTGAGGCGTGGAATTATATTTATTGATGTACATATAATTTTATTGTCTTTCAAGAGCCTTCAATACATGTCTTTTCTTCTTTTGAGGGCATCTTTCCTTACCATGAGGGTGTAAGACACTAGTGGGCATGGGATACTGCATGTAACACATGATCAGTCTGATGAAATTTCACTACCAAGAGAAGAATGTGGATTGTCTTGATATACATGAGATCTGCAGCAAAACCACAAGTACCTGTATAATGGGAAACTTTCTCCATACTGATGCTTCCCTGAATTATCATTTGCTTTGTTTCCCGATGTTGTGAAAGTAATTTTTGAAATGTTACATTTAGTGAATAATGAAATTGATAATTTGGGCCTATTACAGAGTAAAAAAAACAAACAAAAAAACGAGCATACACAACCCCACACATTCGTTGACATAAAACAAGCCTCTTTCTTGTGTAAGATTTAAGTCGCATTAAGAAGGGGAAGACAGGGTGAGGGGGTGGTCAAGGAGAGTGAGGGGAAGACAGAAAGAGAGAGAGAGGATAGCTAGTTTATTTCAAGCATTATGTAAAGTGAAGACAGTTTACTGAGTATAAGACAATATCCTAACTCATTACAATGTACAGATCTACATGTATTATATAAATATTCATAATCAAGGTATTCTGGTGGTTCCACATCTCACGAAATTCTTTTATAAAAAAAATAATAATCATGACATAACTGCCAGTAATATCAGAGTGAAATTCAGTTTATTGCTCCAGGAAGGGTTAATGACATCATAAATATACACTGGATTTTAAAAGAAAATTATTTCATCATAATTCTTATATATAATGTTTAAATAAATTTGATAACTTTGACAAATCTTGTCAGCACATTTTTTTTCACCACTACAGTATTCCAACTCATGAAGTAACCACTCTATGTCACCATATTGCACTTAGCCCACTTAGCTGTACATGCACGTAAAATCAACCAGACCTCCATGGATCCATGCAACAGCATATGCATTACAGATAAATCTGCCTTGACATGACATCAACATTTTAACCCAATCCTGCCAAATGCGGCTCAATAAGACCGTGCTCATATTCGCCCAGTGCATCTATTAGTGTGTTGTTTATAAAGTCTCTAAGCAGCTAAATCCCGTTGGCAGCGTGCTAGAGCAATAGTCGAATTAAAAACGAGATTTCCGCTCTTCAGTTCGAAAATAATTAGATGCGTCTAGCTTGTGAACTTTTTTCCAGTGAAGTGCTGAAATATCAAACATCTACACTTTGGTACTATTTTCATCAAAATTGGATAATAACTAAGTACACAAATATTTTTTTTAACTGTCACACTGCGCGAGGTGTCGAAATACGGCACTGACTTCCCAGGCGTGCAAATATGGCATTGAACGCAAGCCGCATTTTCGTGTATCAAGTCACTCTCCTCTTTGAGACACAACTACCGTCTTACTGCTCACTGTATCTCTTCTAAATCAAAGGCATTGTGACAAGGACATGTTAACCAGTGAACCATTGGTCGGAATCACAAAGACTAAGCTTTCAAAGGCTCTCCCCACACTATCAAAAGATGTAACATCAACATGCGAACTGTTGCTCAACAAAATTGCAATATTATCTCATTTTCTCACAAGCTGACCACCATCTACAGTTGTCTGTACCTAAGAACCAGTCAGAAACAAGCTCTGAAATGACCTTTGCCCCAAATGCCCACATGGGTTCATTAGTATGTGCCAATGTAGATGAAACCATTTGTTTACCGCTTGGGGGGCATGGCCAGTTATCATGCTTGGTTCTCATGAAAATTACAGCTGTCAGTTTGGTAGCATAAGTCAGATCATTGGTTAGAGACTTAGACTTTGAGACAAAGGTTTCACTGGTTAATTCATTATCATTATCAAGTGTGATAAGTCGTAGCAGTGAATGTTTTCATACCACGTGAACAGCGGCAGTGTGGTCATCACACATGGGCAAAGGTCAGTGCCACCCAGATAAGATTCCCCATGAGTAAGATCACTGACCGGTCAGCAGGCTTTACTGATAGCGCGCAGGGTGTGGGTTAAATTACCATGATTAGGAAATTAGCGTTATTTCCCTTTGCTTAGACATCTGGGCAGGTCAAGTGGGAAGCTCCTAAAGCATTAGGCTGGTATTTTTGCGCTAGCTTCAGGCAGGAAAGGGTTAAATATTATTACTGAGTATTTCTCTCCACCTAACTTGGATTTTGGAGAAACAAGAAACACTGTTTAGTTTATAAACAGACAGTACACCACCACAGTCATGCTATATTTTATACAGTATCAGATATTTGAAGTGTGGCATTTTCTATCACTTAGGTTAATATGTTTCCTGACATTTAAACATTATATTATGCCAGCTAACCATTACTTACATTTCTGTGCCTCATATAAACATTCCAAAATTAGAGTTGGGTGGTTAGGAACACACAGCAACACTATATCATACCAAACCTGTGAGAACATGAGATCAAGCCTGCTTTTTGCTGTCAAATCTACCTAACCATAAGTTAACACTGTGTGCTTTTTACAGTCAAATCTAAGGCATTACATGATATTACCTTTTTTTCCTGCGAGCAGTTTTCTTAAATTTATCCCTCTTTAGTGCACAAAAGTACAGTCTGATCTTGAATGGGAATGGTTTATTCAGTCACTATCACAGTGAACAAAACAAAATGGTGCACGAACACTACAGGCTGTATTGCTACAGCACAACATCACAGACGGGGGAATCATTCAATCTTATGCGCACTACTAATGTATAAGCATATATGTTTCTCGATGATAGTGAAAGCATGCTCTTGGTTCATTGTGAGTTTTTCCTCAACCAGGTGTATTTGTCTGAAAGCATGCTCTGGTTCGCTATGACTATTGCCTTTCAATCACTTGTGTGCGTCCGTTGGTGAAAGTATAGCTTTCCAGTGCATACCTCAGTTCATATTAAGCTTTCCAAATACTGATCAAGGTTACCCAGACTTGGCCAGTAATCGGAGGCAATGTGAACCACAAGGTCAGTAGTTCGAGCCTTGACACGGAACAACAGATGGAATCGTGGGGGGAGGAAAAACAGGTAATCATCTGTGTCCCTGATGTGACCCTCACCTGTTTGTGAAAACAAAACATTTATCAAGTCATTACCTTACACACTGCTAGGGTAACACAACCACTACAATTAACCTGGTTGAACCTGGGTTTAATTGTAAAAAAAAATAGTAAACTGATATCAGTTCCAGTCACTGTTACCTTGGTATTGCTTTATTTCATCTCCACTTCAGGACCTTTAGAGAAAATTACATGTAAAGTTTTGTTTGTAGTGTTAGAACAACTTTTAATGCTTTAAAATCTGATCCTAAAGGTGAGACACTTCATGATTTCACTGGAGTAACAGAATACACTTTATATGTCAAATTATGGTCTTATTTCATTTTTGTACAAAGTGGAGAGAACGACCAAATGCTTAAGTGCCCTCTTTAATTATTCTATCAGCTCTTTCAGGGTCTATGAAAATAGCAGTTTCATTGTTTTCACACACATCTGCCTCCTTCATGTTTCTGCTATCAGCAACTGTAACATCTACAGCATTAACATTTTCCTTATTGACGAGATTATGACAGAAAGATGATCAGGATGTTAAAATATAGACATGACTGCAAACCTAACCACAAATTTACTGTAATTTACTGAAAACCCATTACCGTAAAATAAAAATACGTACACCAAACTGGAGTCTGCCACTGCTGCAAGTACTCAAACTTGACACCCCCCCCCCCCCCCAATAATAAATTGTCTCGTATATCCAACGAAAGAAGCATAAGGCACTGAACATGTATAATCTAAAGCGGAAGAGGTTGCCCTTCACAATGGCATAATGATTTCATCGCAATAAATGAGTAAATTTTGTTGCTTTTCATAAAAAACAACTAAAAAACCTTAGAATAAGATTTATGGCATCCTATGTGTGTGTGTGTGTGTGTGTGTGTTTTAAAGAATATCCATCTTTACATAAAATTCAAAAATTGAATTAAATTTTTTAATTTTGAAGACTTGGTAATAAATTTGGCACCAAAATGTTCAGAATAAAAAAATATTCTGTTCAATGAAATAGCTTGTTTTTAGGAATCTCCATTTTGAAGTAGTCTGGAATACCTAGTGAAAAGGAATCCCATTTACAATACTGACATCAATCTCTTTATTGAAAAGGCGGAGGGCTTAAAATATAGAAGCTGATGCTGAGGCAGCCTAAATAATAACTTCCTGATGTGCTTATCTGGGATTTAATCCACTTTTTTCCTCATAAACAGCAGAGCCCCATAACCCTCTGTCTATACTAATATATTATCTTTTCTGTTTTCCATGAGGTAGCTATCAATAAATTTACGACCCCCTTGACAAATAGCATTATTTGAAGCTCAAGTAAACTGATATACAGCAAAACTTGAAGACAACAGAAGTTAACATTAGCCACAATTTTCACATGCAATGAATTCTTGCAATCACATAACCCACATCTTTACGTTCAATTTTTGACATTGGTTAAAATGTAAAAACCATTGATGTAAAAGGTACATTCTATACCCTTGACTTACTGGTGCTTATAAGAGCATTTTCCCATTTCTCGGCCAGAATCTGGCGGCTGCACTTTAAAATCTTCACAGACTCCACTCCAGAACTGTCCAGACAAAAGAAGCACATAAAGTAATTACATCTCACAAATACTCATACAAGTACAAAGCATGTGTTATCACAGCCTGCAGGTTTTAGTTTGTCTTCTTTCATTATTAGATTTCTTAAACAATTCTGAACAAAATATACATCCAAATATTTCTCCCCATCTTGGTCACACAGATTAAACTGAAATGAAGCCTTCACAATTTCTGATGTTTGTAAGAAGTTTGTGTGGTGGCTTATTAACCCCTTGCCTGCCACACAGGTTTCCACTCATATGCCAGATGCAACAGGGGACGAAACAAGCAAATCTTAAAAATTAGACACCCCAAATCCCACATTTTCAAAATACAACGTAAATGGCGCAACTAAGTAGGAAATACAAAACAATCATATTCAGAAATTGTCTCGATCACTCAAGAAACGCATACGAACTCGGCCCCGAACAGTTCTGGGCACATGGCAGTATAGTGAGATTACACAGCCTGGAACAGTTCTGGGCAAAGCAAAGCAGGGAAGGGGTTAAAGAAGCTCGTCAGTAAGAAGTATATGAAATTTGAAGATTTCACAGTTCCTATCAACTAACGAGTAAAGACAGATGTGCTGTCACACTGTAAGGTTTCTCTTTAATTACCAGTAAATACTCATCTTTTGCACACAGATAGATGGACATCTGATTTTTTTTTATTTGAAAAGTTTCACTAAAATTTTACATGATTTAAAAGAAAAGTGTTTCAAAATGAAGACGTCTTGTAGGAAAATAATTCAAATGTGGCAAAAAACAAAAAAGTTGTTCATTGCAGGGCATTAAACACAAGAATAATAAAACTACAACAATTCCACATTTTAACTCACTTGAGCCTGAGCTATTTTTACCTCAACAAATGCTGAAGACTGAATTTTTGGGGGTTTTCAAAAAATTCTCAAAAGAAAACTCTTCAAGCAAACTACTTAACTTTTTCAACACTTAGCAATAAATTTTGTACTTTCATAAAAACATAACATGGGCCTCGGTTTCAGAGTCAGAACTAGATTCAGACTTATCTTCTCCCTGTCTGGCCTATATCCAGGATCTAGATCAGAACTGTACACCTCTTCATTACTTTCACTTCTATCCCCATTTTCAAAAAGACCAAAAACATTCTGTCTTTCAATTTTGTGGCCATTCTTTGTGTTGTATTGAGCTTGCAGTGATGAAGTGATTGTAACTTTTTAGTGTTTTCAGACATTCGGGGGTGGCTCCCTTGAGAGGCTGCCACACAAAAAGTTATCACCCGACTCCGGTAAAACTAAGAATGAAACACAAGTCATAAGGCCATTCGGGGGTGGCTCCCTTGAGAGGCTGCCACACAAAAAGTTATCACCCGACTCCGGTAAAACTAAGAATGAAACACAAGTCATAAGGCTCCCACACTGCTTGCAATGGTTCTCGCCTATCTATGAGATTCAGACCGGGTGCCATGGAATTTTCTTTTCCTTCCGTGTATTTGCGAGAACCGTCAAGGGCTGCCCTTCTTGCACATTTACAGGAACCATCGCAGGTCAGTTAACTTTGTTCCCACTGCTGATGCTATCCCAAAGATTTTCTTTGTGTATGTGTCTTTTTTCAATATATTGTAAGAAAACAGCTGAATTCAAAACTATTTTGGCTCACTCAATACTGGACATATTCTCGTTAGACAAAGACAAAGGAACAGGCTATTTTATGCCTTGACTGAAAAGAGTTAACCTGTGTGCTGTGCATGTTTTTCTGTCCCCATATAATTACTCTGGTCAAGAACTCAAGCAAGTCAACCCTCACTACACTGCTAAATAATGGAAAAGAACATACAAGCCAAAAAACCAACATCTGTCAAGTGACATAAAAACATTTGACATTGCACTCTGTTTTATTCACTGTGCAATTTCCATTCCGTAATGACCAAAAGCAACTATTACTCATACAAAATTGTAGCCCAGAGAGAAGACAAAGCATAAATCATTCTGTAAAATGATGTTTAAAAGTGAATTTGACGTAGCTCAGTGTCACGAGTGGAGTGAGTGCAATTAAGGGGATTGCTACAGAGCGGGTGTAGAATAAGAAGAGCTCACGACAGACGGATAGGAAAAGACGTGAAAGGGGAAGAGTAAAAATAACTCATGCAGACAAGTGGGAAAAGCGTGCGTGTATGAGTGGTGTGGAAGTCTGAATGAGGCGAAAGCGCTGGATTACTATCACTGCAAGTTAGAAGGTCCTACGGATCGGACCTGTGAAAGAGAGCCCATCGGGCGGACTTAAAGGGAAGCAGTCGAGAAGACTAGTGAGAGTCTTTCCAGTAATGACTGGTATGTAGAACGTTGATTGATTATTATGATTGATGTATTATATTATATTCGTCTATTACCATGATGTGAATAAGTATATGTGAGGAATGTGGAAGTCCTTGATATTGGATATAGCAATGTGCGCCATGAGCGATAGATGAAAGTGAGTTCATGGATTTGTAGCGCGAGTGAGTAGTGTGTACTCCGATGGAAGTGTGTTACCGTAAGATGTGTGGTGAGTGAAAGGTGAACTAGTGTGTGTACGTTTCATGGGTTGTAAGGAGAGGTGGAGTGAATAGAAATGGTAGGGTATTATACCAATGTAATATTATTCTTGTAGGTGTCGAGGACGGGCCGCAGAGCCACCTCGATGAGCACAAGTGATAGGCCAGCATAGGGCCGGAGGCCACACATAGGCCAGAAGTGAGGCTGTCAGTGCAGGACAGTAGAGGCACATAAAGTCGTGGCAGTCAGGCCACGGACAGGGACGTAGATATGAGAGTGAATGAGATACTATATTGTTGCCATGTTGATAGGCTAGTGAACTGATACTATGTTGTTGCCATGTTGATGGCTATGGAAATAATAATGTGTTATTGCCCTGCTGAGGTGCGAGGGGAATGCTAAGGTGTGTGACAATAGGAAGGGGATATTGAGAGACTGCGGTGCCAGTAAATTATTAATGTGCTATTAAGACCCTGAGGGGAGAGGCTGAGGCCGAAGTGCCTTTAGGAGTAACTACCGGATTGTGGATCCGAGGGAGAGTGTGTGTGAGAATAAGGCCGTTGTACGGCAGTGCATTTCAATACTATAATGTAGGTAATTGCGCTATTATATGTATAATTATGTTTAATAAATGTGTGAGTCTGATGGGTTGTTCTGTTAAGTGTTAACTTGTTTGTTCGTGATTGTTGTCCTGTCATAACTTATTACATCTCCCAGTCTGGGATTTGTGACACTGGGGGCTCGTCCTGTTTACCTGTGGTCATTTTGACATTGTGTATTCGTTATATCTAGTTGTTTTTCTGTTGTGCTAGGAATTCACGCTGTTGCCTTTGTTCGTGGGATGAATGAAATTTTGATGATATGATTTATGTATGTTTATGAATAATAATATGTATTGATGCATGTATTTTGATGAATATGTATTAATGTGTACTTAAATTTCTGCAGTGTGTGCGTGCAGCCTGAGGAGACGAGCAGCCAGAGCTCAGATTGAAGGGAGAAGTTTTACTCAAAATTTCAAAAGTTAAGTGAAGCTGAAATTTTGTGCCCTGGATTTTGGGCTGTTCCTTTAATCTGTCTTTTTCCCTGTTTTTGCTGTTTTTGTTGTCGTTATAGGTTATACGGGCGGTGGCGCGGGTTTGCTGTGGTGAGCGTAGTTTATCCTCTTCGGGAGGTGGGCTAATCTAGGAACTTCGTTCATCACAGTGAACAGTTCTATAGGGACCTGTATTTTTGTTTAGATTGTAGCGTTCTATCTTCCTCGTTGTTTTAGGAAGACGTTTCTCTTGTCCTTCTCCTCCCTATCTGTAGATACGTTCTTTTTTTTCAGACTCTGTTCTTGTTGTACCGTGTAGTATAATCGGCGTAGTTAGGTTGCATTTTTTTCCATTATATTTTCTTTTGTAGAAGCTTTGTCCTAGTCTGGTTCGTTGTCCTTGACGTACTTGTGGTCCTTCTACTGTATTTCTTCATTCTTGTCGTTTCTATTTTCTTTTATAATTAATAGTGCTATGCATTTTATAGATATAGAATTAGTTGTGCTGTAAAGGTAAATTTCTGAATTGTATTTGAGACAACCGGGTATTGTTATATCTGGTGTGATCTCAGGTCTCTGGTCGTATCGTTAGATATCATACCGACAGGTTAGCCGTTTTTTTTATAATAGATACCATAACCATAACTCTGTGAAATGGCGGAACTCCAACAACTAATGAAGTTGGGTAAGGAACTTGGCCTGGAGGGAGAAGAGCTACGCGGCTGGATTAAAGAACAGCAGGCAGAAATGCGCGATGAGCGTGCTAAGGATAGAGAGCAGGAAAAAAAGGATAAGGAAGAGGAAAGAGAGTTTAAGTTAAAGGAGTTGCATCAGCAACAGGAGAGACAGGCTCAGGAGAGGGAGTTGAAGTTAAAGGAGATAGAGGCGCAAGTAAAGATTGCGGAATTAGAAAGCAAAAAGAATACGCCAACGGAAACAGTTGAGCGGCAGGTTCACAATAAAGGTGGCGTTAGGATTAAGCTCCCTACGTTCGACGACCGGAAGGACGACATAGACGCCTTCCTTTACAGATTCGAACTGAACGCACAATTGCAATGGGGGGAAAATAAGGAATTATGGGCCACGTACCTGGCGTCGCTATTGCAGGGGCGAGCGTTAACATACTTTAAAGAGCTACAGCGTGAAGACGTGCAAGATTACGATAAGCTGAAGGCTTTGCTGCTTCGCCGATTTGTGCGTACCGAGGAATATTTCCGGGAGCAGTTTAGGCGAGCACGTGCAGACACCAGGGAGGACTTTGCTGCCTTCGTCGCGAGACTAACGGAGTATTTCGCGAACTGGGTAGACTTGGCGCATGTGGGCGCGGATTTTGCTAAACTGAAAGACTTAATGATCCGTGACCAGCTGTACGCGTCGTGCCACAAAGATCTGGTGGCTTTCCTGAAAGAGAACGAACCCGCGACGGTGCAGGAGGCGTCTAAGTTGGCGGAGGCATACCGTACGGCACATCCGTCCAAACCAGTCGCCAGGGCGTACGTCCAAGATGCTGGGTACGTCGCCGTTGCCGAGGGGTCGCCGGCAGGACTTAGGGACAGGTCGCGTCAGCGTGGTGCCTATAGCGGGCAAGCCCAGGGGCAGCATAGGGGCTATCACCAATCACCGGCATATGGATCCGGTAAGTTTGACCGAGCAGGAGGGCTAGGTCGCGGTAATGGCCGGGGGCGAGTTGTGACCTTTGCCGATGACCGACGGCATAGGGACTCTAGTTCCGGTCGCGAGGGGTCACGGGGACCCAGGCCTAGTGCAGCACAGGGAGCGGAGTGTTGGACTTGCGGACGCGTGGGTCACTTTTCACGCGAGTGTAGAGCCGCGAAGTGTTGGAACTGCGGTAGAGCGGATCACATCAGCGTGAACTGCCCTGCAGGTAGGATAGCGGCGAACGTGGACAGTAGCTCCAGTCCATGTTCCCCAAATAAATTTCATCATGCGGCTGCGTGCGTTACATCGGACAACGGAGGCGGACAGTATTCTAAGTGTCCCAGTTGTGAGAAGTTATTATCTTCCGGTGTTTTACCTTGTGGGAGAAAGATCCCCGTTATAAATTCATGTCATACAGGAGGTGGTCTTAGGGTTTATCCGGGGTTTGTTGGGGACGAACCGGTCTCGGTTTTACGGGATACAGGATCTACCGTTGTGGGAGTGCATAGAGACTGCATTCGGGATTCACAGCTTACAGGTGAGACTGTCCCGTGCATCCAATTTTCGGGGGCCATTGAGAAATTACCCATGGCAAGAATAGTGATAGATACACCTTTCCTTAGCGGGGAAGTCGAAGCAGTCGTTGGTTGTTTTCCAGGCGCCCAGCTCATCATTGGGAATGTATCACGGGTAGTTTCCCCTTCCGATGAGAACGTACAAGCATGGTCGCAATCAAAAGGTATTGACTTTTGCGCCGCGGTCGAAACACGTCGACGGGTAGCTGATATAGATAAGATTAGACCTTTGGCTACGCCAGCGGTCAACCTAGATATCACGCCAGAGCGCTTGGCGAGATTACAAAGGGAGGACCCATCATTAAACCCATGTTTTGGGGAAGCGCGAACCGAGAAAACGAGGAGATATAGGAACGGGTCATCTTCTTTTTTTGTTCAGGCGGGCATTCTGTTCCGTAAGTATGTAACGGTGTCCTCCATTTTAATGCAGGTCGTTGTGCCAGCGTTGCTGATCGCAACAGTATTGCATTTGGCACATGATGTCCCATTAGCGGGTCATATGGGGATAGCTAGAACCAAAGAAAGGGTTCTTAAAAATTTTTACTGGCCATCGATCCACAGAGATGTGCAGGTCTATTGTAAGACGTGCAGTGCGTGCCAAAAGACGACGCATAAGGGTCGTACACCCCAGGCTCCTCTTCAGAAGATCCCCACGGTCTCGGAACCGTTTAAAAAGGTCTCGATAGACCTTGTTGGCCCCATTCACCCAGCGACCGATAGGGGGAATCGATTTTTCTTAACGGTCATATGTAATGCTACGAGATGGCCAGAGGCGGTTCCTCTGCGGACCATAACGTCTGAAGCAGTCGCGGAAGCGTTGTTTGCAATTTTCGCTAGGGTAGGAATACCAGAGCAAATTCTGTCTGATAGGGGCGCGCAATTTACGTCGCAGATGATGAAGGAATTGTTCCGCTTATTCAGTATACAACCCATCACTACCACCCCTTATCATCCGCAGGCTAATGGCATGTGCGAGAGATTGAACTCGACGTTAAAGTCGATGCTGCGTAAGGTAGCTGCTGATCGCCCTAAAGATTGGGATAGATATATCCCTGCAGTGTTATTCGCGTACAGAGAGGTACGGCAGGAGTCAACGGGATTCTCGCCGTTCGAAATGATGTACGGTCGTAGTCCTAGGGGCCCAACTGATGTTCTTCGGGACATGATGACGTCACCATCATCGGGAGACGATGAGCAGATTTCGGTGTTTCAGTACCTTGTTGATTTAAGAGAAAGACTATCTTCAGCGCGCACTATAGCAGAAGAAGCGTCTGGTATCGCTTCGAAAAGAGCAAAAGACTATAAAGATAGAGGTTCCAAACTGAGAATTTTTAAGCCAGGAGACAAGGTTCTGCTGTTGTTACCTACGGACCATAATAAGTTATTGATGACATGGAAAGGCCCTTATGTTATTGAGCGAGTTGTTTCAAAGGTAGATTACGCTATCCACATTGATGGAGCGAGTAAGGTTTTCCATGTTAATATGCTACAGAGATTTTATGAGAGACCACAGTATCTGTGTGCACAGACAAGACCAAAGGAGACTGTCTTCTCTACCGCTTGTACGGGGGTCGTAGACCAGTTGGACTGTGACGTAAGCGACACCGAGGCGCAGGAGGAGTTACAAATTCAATTGCCGGAGTTAACTCCGACACAAGGTTACAGGGACGTAAAAATTAACCCTGACCTTACGAGTTCAAGGAGTAGGGAACTTGAGACCCTGTTAGCGTCATTTCCGGGTCGCACTACGGTGATCCAGCACCAAATAAAGTTGACTTCGGATAAGCCAGTATTTCTTAGACCGTATCCGTTGCCTTTTTCTTCGAGAGATAGAGTCATAAAGGAAGTCGAGTCAATGTTGAAGTTAGATGTGATAGAACCATCAACATCGCCGTATTCATCACCCATCGTCCTCGTGAAAAAACTTGATGGATCGGTGCGGTTCTGTATTGATTTTCGAAGATTGAACACTATTACGGTAGGCGATAGGGAACCTATTCCGTTTCAGGAGGAATTGATAGCTTCATTGGCCGGGTCCACGTGGTTTTCCAAGATAGATTTAACGAAAGGTTATTGGGAAATCCCGCTTACTGAGGAGTCTAAACAATACACGGCGTTCCAAACGCCCATTGGATTATTCCAATTTAAGGTCATGCCATTTGGGTTGGTAAACGCGCCAGCGACGTTTGCACGATTAATGAGATTAGTGTTGAAGGACATACCTAATGTCGTGTCATTCTTTGACGATATAGCATGCCATACGTCGACATGGTCTGATCATATTCAGACACTAACAGTAATTTTTCAACGATTACGTCATTTTGGGTTAACTGCTAAACCCGCAAAGATGGATTTGGCATGTCCAGAGATAATATTCTTAGGACATATTGTGGGTAGAGGTGTTCAGAGACCTGAGGAAACAAAAATTGACAAGTTAGTAGGGTTGCAAATCCCTAAAACAAAGAAACAAGTCAGAAGCTTAGTCGGAATTTTAAATTATTACAGAAAGTTCATTCCAAATTTTTCCTCCTTGTCATCTTCTCTTACTGACCTTACTAAGAAGGGACAACCCGATAAGGTCCAGTCGACGTCTGAATGTCAGACATCATTTGATAATTTGGTGACAGCATTATCATCGTCACCCATTTTGATATTACCCGATTTTCGATCCAATTTTATCCTCAGAACGGATGCGTCGGACTCTGGTGTCGGCGCTTGTCTTCTACAGGAGAAGAACGAATGTCTCCATCCTGTATGTTATGTCAGTAGGAAGTTATTGCAGAGAGAAAGAAAGTATTCTGTGATAGAGCGTGAGTGTCTTGCCATTGTCTGGTCCGTCCAGAAACTAGGACGTTATCTCATGGGACGAGAATTTTGTATCCAGACAGACCACAAGCCACTGACATTTTTGTCGAAGAATCGTTCGTCCAGCCCACGCTTGTCTAGATGGGCATTGGCTTTGCAGCCGTATACCTTCGTTATTCAACCAATTCCAGGAACCAGCAATCATATCGCCGACTACCTTAGTCGAGCCTAGGGGAAGATTTCAGGAGCTTATACATCGGAGGACAGGAACATTGACAGGAATTGTGTGAATGAGTCGACTTTAAAATATTGACATTATAAATATGATATGAAGGATGGTTGATAGGTTGATTGGGTTTTGATTCTGTATTAAGTATTGTGATTAGTTAGCTATTCATGATGTGACACATATATGCATATTGCAGGCCATATTGATCCCCATGTTTTCCCCTGATTTCGGTATTCTATATACTAGGGGAAATGCTAGGTCAGTTTTTTTAGTGTAGGTATTGCTCACGCTCACTCGTTGACAGTCATCTTGATGCGATTTGAAATTAATTGCATTAATTTTTTTGGGGTGGGGGATGATGTCACGAGTGGAGTGAGTGCAATTAAGGGGATTGCTACAGAGCGGGTGTAGAATAAGAAGAGCTCACGACAGACGGATAGGAAAAGACGTGAAAGGGGAAGAGTAAAAATAACTCATGCAGACAAGTGGGAAAAGCGTGCGTGTATGAGTGGTGTGGAAGTCTGAATGAGGCGAAAGCGCTGGATTACTATCACTGCAAGTTAGAAGGTCCTACGGATCGGACCTGTGAAAGAGAGCCCATCGGGCGGACTTAAAGGGAAGCAGTCGAGAAGACTAGTGAGAGTCTTTCCAGTAATGACTGGTATGTAGAACGTTGATTGATTATTATGATTGATGTATTATATTATATTCGTCTATTACCATGATGTGAATAAGTATATGTGAGGAATGTGGAAGTCCTTGATATTGGATATAGCAATGTGCGCCATGAGCGATAGATGAAAGTGAGTTCATGGATTTGTAGCGCGAGTGAGTAGTGTGTACTCCGATGGAAGTGTGTTACCGTAAGATGTGTGGTGAGTGAAAGGTGAACTAGTGTGTGTACGTTTCATGGGTTGTAAGGAGAGGTGGAGTGAATAGAAATGGTAGGGTATTATACCAATGTAATATTATTCTTGTAGGTGTCGAGGACGGGCCGCAGAGCCACCTCGATGAGCACAAGTGATAGGCCAGCATAGGGCCGGAGGCCACACATAGGCCAGAAGTGAGGCTGTCAGTGCAGGACAGTAGAGGCACATAAAGTCGTGGCAGTCAGGCCACGGACAGGGACGTAGATATGAGAGTGAATGAGATACTATATTGTTGCCATGTTGATAGGCTAGTGAACTGATACTATGTTGTTGCCATGTTGATGGCTATGGAAATAATAATGTGTTATTGCCCTGCTGAGGTGCGAGGGGAATGCTAAGGTGTGTGACAATAGGAAGGGGATATTGAGAGACTGCGGTGCCAGTAAATTATTAATGTGCTATTAAGACCCTGAGGGGAGAGGCTGAGGCCGAAGTGCCTTTAGGAGTAACTACCGGATTGTGGATCCGAGGGAGAGTGTGTGTGAGAATAAGGCCGTTGTACGGCAGTGCATTTCAATAATATAATGTAGGTAATTGCGCTATTATATGTATAATTATGTTTAATAAATGTGTGAGTCTGATGGGTTGTTCTGTTAAGTGTTAACTTGTTTGTTCGTGATTGTTGTCCTGTCATAACTTATTACATCTCCCAGTCTGGGATTTGTGACACTCAGGTTATACAGAATTTTTCCATAACATGGCCATATAGACCAAAACAAATAAAACAGATGCACGAATGCATGGTGTGAGAAAATACAATTAGGCTAACACAATAATCATTTCCAGGTGTACAAAAAGGTCTCTCAGATGAAATACCTTCTTCCTGACGAGTTTTGCGTATAATTTGTCCAGTGTAGATTGAAAAATTCCTGTTTATTGGTGACGATGTCAGTGAACAATTGCCAAGGAAATGGTAACAGGAAATCTGGAAACTCAAATGTCAGCGGCGACAGCTCACACTCATAGGTTTCCTTCTCATGTCCGAAAACCACTCTGAAATACACAGAACACTTCTCTGTGATTATATTACAGAGACCATCTGTGCGCATGACAATGTGAAGTGTGTTTATCACGATAAATGGCAATGACAGCTTGACTGAAATGAGAGTACAAGTACCATACTGGGTGTCTGCAGAAGATGATGTAAATGGAATGAAATAAGTGGCTCCCAAAGCTTGGAAGAATTGGGAAGAAGCTCTGAAGAAAATTCTGGTACATCTGACAGCAACTTTGAATAATGTCACAAGTCTCTTAAAACCAGCTGCCATTGGGGCAAAACTGCTGTTATTGTGATAAAATGGGATAATAAATAAGACATTCTTCAGACTATTTTGACTGAATCAATCTTTACTTTTCTATTTTTTGATACTTAGTGCATGACATGCAACCAAGACATGGGAAATTGAGATGTACTATTCCTCCTTTCCATGTATGTCTGCAAATTTCACATCATGTATAAGATGCTGAGTCTTGGTGAGTACTAGTTATTTTTTGTTGTCTTATGAAGGGATGAGGCACAAATTTTTGCTATACACTCAGTGCGACAGGTGAAATTTGGGGAGTTGATCCGTCTCGGTAACCTGTGTCTTGGATACAAACATGTTCTGCGAACGCTTACTGATATATTTTTGGCATGATGCACATGATAACATGAGATCTACTTCCTAAAGAAAAGAACAGAGCAAATAGTTTCCCACCTGACACTGATGGAGACAGGCTTTGGCTGTTTGGGTACAACTGTATAAACCACTTGACCTGTTGCTGAAAGCACACACACACAAAGACAGGATTATATCACAAATGTTGAGACAACTGCAAAGCTATATCCTTTCCCCTTTCCACACTATGGCTAGTTCTGTGATTTGTATTATTAAGGCTCTATACCATGCAGGGGGGATTGAAGAATGATGACTGTTGCTGGCAATTTTCAATCAAGTTCTATTTTATTGTATACGATTAAAAGAAAATGTATAAAATTGTACTATGCAGCAAGGAGAGAGTGAATGACCAAGTGCATTATTTTTTTTGTCTTTTCAGAGCTTGTCTGCATGATTCTTGCATTTTAATTGGCCATCAGGCCTACAATGCACTTAAAACTAACGCTCACGTTGCTTCACATGTTGTATCTACATTTCACCAGTTTGGTGTTAAATTTTTAGAAGACAAAGAAGCAGACAAATGTTTCACATCATTTTTCATACTCCCTGATATATCTAAACCCATTCAATTTCATCGAGACAATAATATCTCAAGCTCTCACCATCACCTGTGAAGGACTAAATAATTTGTAACAGCTGGAATCAATTCATCTCACTTACCATTTCTACTGAGGTAAGACAGATGCACATCTGAAATGAATTAGATGAAAATGATGCAGGATGATGAAAAACAGAAAAACATTCCTGTTACATAGACTTAATGTGATTTAAATACAGTGGAGAAGGGTTAAACTGAAAATGGATAGACCGAAAATAGCGGTAAACTGAAAGAAAATAGGCATCCCGGATTTTTTCCTCTTTATCTTTGTTAATAAACTAGCGATAAACCGAAATAGCCCTACTGTGAAACTGAAAAGAAAGTTGCTGGATTCAGTGGCCAGACCATTGAGATTTTTGCCATTGGCCGAGACAAGTTACTGTACCACCACCCCTCCCCCCGCCCGTGCAGATGCGGGGCCCTCTTGCAGAAGAGGGACAGCAAAGAATACATCTGACGTGATACTGCGTGTCGTAAGAGGCGACTAAAGGTGCAAAGGTCCTGGTCTCCCGAGAAGAGCCAGTTGGCGGTGGGCCAACTACCCACCCTGTAAAAATAAACCAGTTACAGAAACACAAGCAAATACTTTAAATCAGTCTTTTATCTTGGGAGAAGGGGGAGCATCTGCACCTGTAGATTCAATGAAGGACAATGGACAAAGCCGAAAGGACTCCACTGGCCCGACTGCTCCCTCATCAAACAAGTCACTCCGGATTGCGTCGTGGAATGTCCGCTCCATGTATGAAGCAGGAAAGAGTGCCCAGGTTACAATGGAGATGAGGCGATACAGACTGCACATACTTGGAGTTAGCGAGACTCGCTGGATACAGTCCGGACTGAAACAACTTAATTCTGGGGAAAAGATTTTGTATTCTGGAAGGGAGGACAAAAAGCATACAGAAGGAGTAGCGATCATCTTGAGCAAGCACGCCCAGAGGTCACTGAGGGGATGGGAACCCTACGGAAGGAGAATTATATTGGCATCATTTACTACAAAGAACAAGAACATCAACATGAACATTGTGCAGATATACGCCCCAACAAACGAAGCAACCGATGAGGACAAGGACGACTTCTACAACCAGCTTCAGGAAATAGTTGACACATTGCCAAGAAAAGATGTGAACATTATAATGGGAGACGCCAATGCCAAGATAGGACAGGACAATACAGGGTATGAGGACATTATGGGGTGCAATGGTTTGGGACAAATGAATGATAATGGAGAGCGGTTTGCAAGTTTCTGCGCATTTAACAGCTATGTGATTGGAGGTTCAGTATTCCCACACAAGAGGATCCATAAGGCCACTTGGATTTCACCGGATGGAGTAACTGAAAACCAGATTGACCACTTTTGCATCACCCGACGATTCAGACGCTCACTGGAGGATGTCATAGTACAGAGAGGAGCTGATGTTGGATCTGACCATCACATGCTGCTGGCAAGACTCAAACTCCGCCTCAAGAAACAAGGTACCAGAGCAGGAACAAAGAGGAGAAAGTTTCAAGTGAGCCTTCTGGATGGAGACAAGAAGGAAGAGTTCCAGCTGACACTGAGGAATAGATTCAAACCCCTTGTTGACCTCGAAGAGACAGTAGATTTGGAGACTCACTGGGCTAAGGTAAAAGGAGTATTTACATTGACATGTCAGGATGTTCTTGGGGAAAAGAAAGTGGAACACAAGGAATGGATCAGTCAAAAATCACTGGACTTGATAAGGATAAGAAGAGACCTAAAAGAACAGGTAAATGCAAGTCGTACAAGAAGCTCAAGAGTTGGTAACCAGGAAGAGTACCGAGCATCAGCTAAAGAGGTCAAAAAATCAATTAAAAAAGACAAAGAGGAGTTCATAGGAATGTTAGCTGAGAAATCAGAGAAGGCAGCAACAGGAGGACACATGAGGATCCTCTACCAGACTACAAAGACTCTTGCTGGAAAATATGGAAAACCTGAAGTTCCTGTCAAGGATTACAACAGGAAGGCTATTTTTGGAAAGGAAGCTCCGGCAAAAAGATGGATAGAACATTTTAACAGCCTCTTGAACAGACCTCCACCAAGCAACCCACCCGACATTCTACCCGCAAGAAATGATTTACCGATCAGTCGCGACCCTCCGACTAAAGCAGAGATTAATGATGCCATAAAGCAGTTAAACCGAGGCAAGGCAGCTGGACCAGACCAGATCCCACCAGAGGCGCTGAAGGCAGATGCTGCTGGGGCTGCAGAGGGTCTGCACTCACTATTCTCGAGGATTTGGATCGGAGGCAAGTTTCCAAAGGACTGGAAGGAAGGACACCTCGTGAAGCTTCCAAAAAAAGGGGACCTCAGCAATTGTAGTAACTACAGAGGAATCACACTTCTCTCCATCCCAGGAAAGGTTTTCAATCGCATTATTCTCAAGCGAATACAGAATGCAACAGACCAAAAACTTCGTGAGGAGCAAGCTGGTTTCAGGAGTAATCGATCAACCACTGACCAGATCGCCACGCTGAGAATCATAGTAGAGCAGTCGCTAGAGTGGAACTCCCAACTGATAGTGAACTTCCTTGACTACGAGAAGGCCTTTGATAGCATCGATAGAGAAACACTGTGGAGAATATTGAGACATTATGGAATCCCAAAGAAGATGGTGAATCTTATCAAGAGCATGTACGAGGGGACAAGTTGCAGAGTCGTACACGATGGTGAGCTTACTGACAGCTTTGATATCAAGACTGGTGTTAGGCAGGGTTGTTTGCTGTCCCCATTTCTGTTTATTCTGGTGATTGATTGGCTTATGAAAGAAACCACCAGTGGAGGAAGAAATGGCATACAATGGACCCCATGGACACAGTTGGACGATCTAGATTTTGCAGATGACTTGGCACTATTGTCGCACACGCACGACCAGATGCAAGCAAAGACTACAGCTCTAAACAAAATTTCAGAATCTATTGGATTGAGGATACATCCTGCGAAGTCGAAGGTCCTAAAAATTGTTGCACCCCCAAGCGAACAAGTCAGAGTAGGAGATCAACCACTGGAAGATGTAGAGTCCTTCTGCTATCTTGGTAGTATCATTGACAATAAGGGAGGAACAGAGGCAGAAGTCAAAGCACGAATTGGAAAGGCACAGGCAGCTTTCACGTCCTTAAGCAAGATTTGGAGAACCAAGGATATATCTCTAAAAACAAAGCTGAGGATATTCAACTCGAACGTGAAGTCAGTCCTGTTGTATGGATGTGAGACTTGGAATGCGTCCCAGGCCTGCATAAAGAGAATCCAAGTTTTCACCAACAGATGTTTGAGGAAGCTACTTAAGATCAGATGGACAGACAAGGTCAGCAATGAAATTGTATGGAAAAGAACAAGACAGAGCCCAGTCAGAGAGGAAATTGGTAGGAGGCGATGGAGATGGATCGGCCACACTCTCAGGAGGCCAGGAAACAGCATCACGAAGAAGGTATTGGATTGGAATCCCCAGGGCAAGAGATCAAGAGGAAGGCCGCGCGGAACGTGGAGAAGAGCCAGAGAAAATGATGTGCAACGAAGCGGAAAGACTTGGAATAACGTAAAGAGGCTGGCCCATGATAGAGAGGGATGGAAAGTGTTTGTTGGCGGCCTATACCCTGATCCAGGGTGAGAAAGGCAATGATGATGACCCCTCCCCATCCGAAAAAAAAAAAAAAAATCCCAAGCAGAGCATGCTTTGTTCTGCCAGGCCGCATAGGCCTACATGAGAGCGGTAGCACTGAGGGGTGGGGGGAGAAGTAGGCCTAAAACCTCGCTGAAATGAAATCAGACAACAGCAGACAAAGTGTGAGGCACGTCGTGGGTGACCTTATGTGCAAAATATATGACATCCGAAAGACAATGCAGTGTACTAACGACCGCGGACAGCGTAGTTCATGGCAACATGTATGGTAATGGTAACAAGATCAGCAGGACAGCGATTGTGTACTGTCTGTCCACACGCATGTCTGTCTACTTAGAGAGTTAGCCCACATTCGCCCGCAAATCCATGCTTCGTGTGTCTCTACGCCTGAGCAGTCGCCCATCCTCATTCTCAGTCAAAAACAGAGCAACGGAGGTCGTGTTAGCTTATGCACTTACATTTGTCCTCTTCGATAATGATTTAGGCTACCTCTCATGAAACTGGCATTTTTCAAACCTCCTATTGGTAAACCGAAACTCTTTCTAAACCAAAAACAAACCCGTGGTCCCGCCGATTTCGGTTTAACCATTGTCTACTGTACATGATTAAACAAAGAAAACAAAAATGTTCCCTAACACAACAGGCATCTTTTGCTGGATTATGTACTATGATCACGATTGGGGTGAGTCTTTCCTATTGTCAACCCAAAGAGCAGCAAAAGCTTATTTAACTGATCGGATTAGCATGTGTTTAATTCTTACCCCCTTCATGCTATGTGATAAAACTTTAATAATTTAGGGGGTGGGGAGATGAGGAAGGTGTTTCTGTGTTTTGACAAGCAAGAGTTATTGACAAACACAATAGTTGTACCACAAACTAATGAATAACCACACCTACCGATACACTGGTATGAAGTTACTGCGAGTTCACCTCCACCAGTTTGTTTTGCCTTTATCAAAGGCACGAGCTAACATTCCTTCCGTCATATCGAGTTCAGTTCAATCCCACTCATGTTTTAAAACAATCTTGTCAAGTGCAAGCCCCAATCATTTTTATAATATGCCACTGAGTGAATTCAGTTCATGATGTAAACACCACAGACTGTCTTTAGTATGTGGTAAACACTCGAACTTCAGATAAAACAAAATGGCGCCCTGAGCTTTGCCAAGGACATCTGAAGTGCCTTTGGTAAATCTGATTAAGTGTTAGCCTGTGGCTGACACTACAACCAACCTGCACTCAGCTGAAGGGCCTCACTCTCGCCAGCACAGAAAGAAACAGCCACCAGGTTGCCATAATCTGTTTCTCTTGACTGTAAGTGAAACCAAAAAGCAACAATGAAATCCTGTTTGCTCTAATCAAGACAAACAAACAAAAATCAGTTTTCGTAAACTTAGAATCCAATGTTCTTTAACCCTTTTGCTGCCATGCCCAAATACCCTTCCTTCTTTCTGAATACCAGAGTAATGGATTATCTGGTAAAAAGACAGCAGGAAGTAGTAAAATTAGAAGCACAAAACATGCTGGAACAATGTTGGCTAATATATCGGCTTCTGGCAGTTTAGCATGAAACAGTAGGGCTGATCAGCTGTGTGGCAGTCTTCTGCAACTTATGATGGCCCCATGGTAGCAAGACGGTTTATCACTTCTAACAAATTGAAATGGCCGCAGATAATTGTAAGCTACCTCCTATGTGTGAGCTTGAAATGAAATGCTCTGGAAGTTGACATCATAGACGTTGAACCTTAAAATAGTGGAGAAGCAAGAAAGCATTGTCATGATACATGTAGTAGTATGTTAAGTGCCCGGCTTGAAAATAATTTGTTCATATAATTAGGGGCAAAAAAGCGCAGACCTCTTGGGAAAAGGTTAAAATATGTGTTAAACGGCATGTAAATATGCAGAAAATTCTTTATCATGAGCCTTCTATTAAACAGCAAAACTTACTATATCTCATCACAAGTTATTTATCCATATATCACAGAGGTTACTTATCTTTTATCCACCATTATTTTTGTTACTGCATACATAACCCTCCTCCTGCAGGAGGTCAATATATTGTGGCCTACATTTTCAAACCGGGTCCTGCGGGAGGCCAATTTATTGTACAGCAACACTGCTCCTCGTGTTTTGGTTATTTGGTTGCTACAACTATCGTTTTTTTTTCACATTTTTCCACACTAGTTTCGCTTGCTTCACTGTTTATCTATTCTGTCACCCCTACTATGTCTAACAAAATAGTATTGTCCGATTACGTTTATTACGATGCAGCTATTTGTAACTATTCATCATACTCACGTAATAGTACTGACGGTCTGAAATTCCAACTTGGGAATATCTTAGGGAAACTTTTGAGTTTGATGCTGGTTGTTGTCTACATGTGAAATGAGAAGAAGGGGGCCATCTGCGTATTTTAGAAACCGTTCTCTGTCTGTAATGATGGAATCCGATGTAATACTAGGGCATGCTGCATAAGGGCGTCTGTCAGTAGGTTTTCCAACAAAACTGGGAGAAAATGACCGACTTTACTGTTGGTCATTGTCTTTATTTGTTGTGGTAGTTAGAGAGATATCATGTTGCTTTGATTAAACCGCTTTTCAGTATTATATGTATGTACTCTACGAGCTGGAAATCAAATCTTTTGCTAAAGGTGTGCTAAGAAAATTAACATCATAGTAAGTTGAACCTTTATATAGTGGAGGAGGGAGAAGGCAATGTCATGATACATGTGGTTGTAAATTAAGTGCCCGGCTTAAAAAAAATAATTTGTTCAACGGAATGGCCTGACTAAAGGACAAAATAAAGTGCAGAGTTCTTGGAAATAGGATAAAACGTGTGTTGAATGGCATGTAAATGCAGAAAATCCTTGAATATCGACCTTCTGTTTAACAACAGAACTTCTTGCATTTCATCACAAGTAGGCCTACTTTATCCAAATCTCTTAGGTGTCACTTATGATTTACCACCATTATTGTTGTTATTGTGTTCTAAAGTAAACACAATACAGGAGTTCAAAAAGACTCAATTGACCCAACCACCAAGCTTATTGGCAACACGCGAACGATCGGCTGACTGGCCACTGGCTCTCCTCGCACAGGGCTTACGTAGACAAATTCACTCAATGCAGGATGAGGGTTAAATAAGCATAATACATGTGTTAAAAAAAACCCGATTGAACCGATTGCCGAGGTTATCGGCAACATGCGAACGAGAGGTTAACTGTCCAACGGCTCTCCCCGCACAAGGTGTTACATGGGCAAATTCACTGAACGTGGGACTCCCCATACATCACAAAGGTCCACTTACCACATCTGCCTTCATTAGACATTTCATGGAAGTTTTAACATGCAACAGCTGGTCCCAATAATTCTCCAGTCCATCTGAAATTTGTTCAAATTTTCACTTAACCAGCACATTAGCATTACCAGATTGCTTGGCCAAAAAAAAAAAAAAATTGGAGATGACAAAATTAACCCAATAAATAAACAGGGTTTGATTTTTTTAAAAATAAAAGAAAAGCAAAGGCAAAATAAAGCAGAACAGAAAGATTTTAGAGAAGCTGAAGTTTCCTAAGTTTGAAATCAAGATCTTGTAATGTTGCTCACTGGCAGTTTGAGCCATAGTAATGTGGAATTCACTTTTTACATTTACTAATGAAATAAAGATTTAAAAAAAAAGAGAAAACCAATATTTGCCTAATTTGAAATTTATGACAAAACTTAGGAATAAAATCATGCAAAAAACAGCAAAACAATTTTACTCTCCAAAAGGAAGTAAGAAAACAGAAAAAAGATGGGAAAACTAGAAAAATTTGGTTTTATGCTAAATATGGAAATGCCTGTATACTTTACCCGTGGCTGGTAGTTTGTGTGAGTATCTGACTGGGCCATCCAGCTGTTCATACTCTATCTCCACATGTTCTCTAGATATCAGAAACAAAAACAAACAAGTATAAAATACCATTATAGAAAATTATTTGAGGTAAACTTTAGTAACTGTTTTCAATCCACTCCTAACTTGTAATTTCATACCAACTTGTGATATAGGACAACATCAAACATAAACACTTCCACATCCACAAGAATCAATCCTCAGTATCACTTAGTCATACCTGGCCTATCTCTGTCTGAAATTACATAATGTTAAGAGCTTTAGGTAAGGCCCTGGCCACAGTGCATCTGTGTCTGTGTCTAACTCTCGCACTGCGGCTGCATCCCGTTATAGGCCACACCCATTTCGTTGCCGCGCGCTGCAGTGGGTCTGGCTCTGACCGAGATGCCAGCGGGCGTGTCAGCTGGCATTTTCGTTTTTACCCGCCTGCGGTATATTGCGTCTTGCAAGCTTGCAACGTGTGTCCTCGCCTGCGGCATTTCCCAGCTCTTTTCTGAATCTACAGCGATGGCAAGGTATGTTTAATACTTTCAGTAAATGTTTTTCAATGAATTCGTTATATGTACTGAAGTTTATATGTATTAGTCTTGCCAGAGTGATGTTATTCTCATTTTTCAATCGTGAAGCGATGGTGACCTACTTTTCGTCTTTTGGGACCATCCGGCTACGCTGTGTAGCGCTCCTGTGTGCACCCAACACCTCGCCAAAACTATTTTGTATTGCGTTTCACATGCCTTTGCTGTGACAGTGTGATCTTGTTTCAGTTAAACGAAGGGTCTGAAGCAATGTAGTTAATAATTTTAATGTAAAATCATATTTGGAACACACCCATTGTGTTGATGACTTGATGGCATAGAAACCCTACCAAGGAAAGTAAAATCATAAATTAAATTCTTCCAAAGAATGTGAAAATACTGTATTATATCTGATTTTGTTAATTGTTAATGTGCACAGACACTCAAACACAGACATGATGTATTTAATAATAATACAAACGTGCTCCTACACACACACACAAACATTGAAACAAACACAGAGTTTAAGAAATAATGTAGATAAGTACATGATTTTTTTTTCTTGTTTTTTTTTAATCTCAGGTAATCGATAATGTCATAAAAGTGAAAAATGCTTTAAATTTTTTTTTTTTTTGGACATTTATCAGGAACTCTCAGACAGACAGAGATTTCGCCGAAAAGCTGGTCTCGGAGGTACAGAGACGGCCCATCCTGTACGACCCCAGCCAACCAGACTACAAGGACAGAGGGAAGGTGGAGCTTGAGTGGGCGATTGTCGCAGCTGCATTGGATGTTTCAGGTAGGTGATCCACATGTGCTGCAGCATTCTGCCATGGGACTGACAGTGTGTTTACAAAGAGCTGAGCAAATTTGTCCCTTGTTTCTATTGCCTCCTGAGAAGGCCTACCATTTAAGTTTTGACTGTCAGTGTCAGCATTATTCCACTGGCTACTGGTGGTTGATAGCTGAGATGGTGCTTGCCCTCCAGTGATGTCAGTAGATTCCCGGTGTCGTACATAGTTGTGAAGGACACAACACGACAATACCACTTTCACAGCATTGCTGGGATTGACGGTTAGGGTACCTTTAAGGACAGCCCATTTTGCTGCCATCATGCCGAAGGCACATTCTACAGACCTCCTAGCACGGGAGTGCCTGTAGTTGTATATACGCCTTGTGTTGTCTAGTCCTCGTAGTGGATATGGACGTAATAAATTCTTCAGCAATGGGTAAGCAGCATCACCAATGAAGGCATAGGGTAGGGGCTCATTTAAATCATTGTTTTTAATGACTGTGTCTGCACTGGGAATTGGGAGCTGATTTGCATACAGGGCTCTCCCAAAAGCAGACTGCTTCAGGACACCCCCATCCGAATGCTTCCCAAAGTCTCCTACATCAACCACAATAAAATTTCCATCTGCATCTGCCACACCTTGCAGCACGATAGAAAATGTATGTTTATAATTGAAAAATGTACTGCCAGAGTTAGCAGGGCACTGAAGCTGAATATGCTTTCCATCAATGGCTCCCAAACAATGTAGGAAATTCCATTTTTCCCAAAATCCATTTGCAATGTCTTGGAGGGCCCTTTCAGTCAGCCTGGGCATTTCTGTTTCCTTTAGGGATTCCCAGATGGCATCACACACCTCATAAACAATTTGACGTACAGTGCTCGCACCCATTCTAAACTGGTAATGCAGTGACTTTGAAGTTTCTCCAGTGGCAAGGAATCTGAAACAGAGAACGAAGAGAGATTTTAAAAAAGAATGAATTACACTCTACAGTACCATAATCACATAAAAAAATACAGACATCTTTTCAAAAATTACATAATATAATAATAAATACATCACATATAACATATATAACAAAAATTAATATTAAAATTAATGCTGGATCTGAGTTACTCATAATTTTCACATCTTGTCTGATCATTTATTTTAAGATTTGTTTCATTTTCTCTTCCCCAGCTGACTTAGCCCGCAAGAAGTGGCAAAACTTGCGGGGTTCCTACAGCAGGAGCCTCGCATCAAGGAAATTACCGAGTGGGTCCGGAGCCAAAAAACCCATCCGGTTTTATTTAGAGGAACAGATGGGGTTCCTGAAGGGGTATATGACCCATGACACCTTGGTAGGGAACTATGGAGCAGTTCCTGGTGGCAGTGAGGAAGAGGCTGCCACTGCCAGTACGAGTACTGACCAGGAACCTGCTCTAACTGCCATCAGCAGTCTGGCACCAATGTCAGAAACCTCAGAGCCTGACACTGACAGCACCGGCAGCAGGCCTGCAACCCCAACTCCACCACCCATGAAAAAGAAAAGGGTAGAGCATCCAGTTGAGGATGCATTTATGAAATTTTTGGCGTCAAAGGCCACACCATCGACACCAGCAGACCCTGATCTAAATTATTTTAAGGGGATCCTTCCCCAAGTGAAGGAGCTCAATCATAGGAACAAAAGGATATTTTTTAACAATGTGTCAAACATGTTGTTTGGCATGTTGGAAAGCCAGGACGGTGCACAGGAAATGGTCACCTATATTTAATTAAAAAAATATTGTGCACAAAAAATACAATCATGACTTGTACTCATTTAATTTTCTTTTTATGTATTGTTGTGTGCCCTTTCTTCCAGATTTATTCACATCTAGTTCACTTTCTCTTTACTCCTGCTCAAAACGCTTGACAATTATGCCAATGTTTGCTATTGTTGTTGTTGATGATGATGATGACATTTGTCCTTTCTGTCTTTAGCCCTCCAAAACCTAATTCTTTTTCACTCATATAGCAAGTCTCTCTCAGTTTCTCTTTTTTCCACTCAATGATGATGATGATATGATGATAGTGTGATGTAACAAAAAGTGTGTTTGCGTAGGACATGTGGGTAAATGGGTAGGTGTCTTACTTGGATCATACAGTGCATGAGACTTTGTCTTGTGCCAGACTCCCCACTCGAGAAAGAAACTAGAGCATTAAATAAACGAGGCAAGTTTGATTGGATTAAAGACTGAACAGCAAGGTAAAATGAGAAAAAAACAACTCTCATTGTTACTGTTACGGAATTGGAAGAAAATTAAACTCTAGCAAAATTCTTACCGAAGTGTCAAAAGCAGTCGTTCTCTAGGTGGAATAGCCCTCCTGAAGTTGGTGTCTGGTTTATAGATGTGTTCAACCACTAATGATAGGAGCTCTTCAAAAGTGTTCTTTGACATCCGAGCAAAATTGTAGAACTTCTCATCATCATCAACTAACTGTGGGTACAGCTTCATCATCACGCCACTGGTATCTCTTCTCTTGTTAATTGGGTGGACCCATATCTTCCATCTCTTTCTATTCAGCATCTTGTATGCAAGGTAAGCAACAATAACATCTTCCTCTTCTTCTGAATCCGAGCTCATGTTCAGATACATGTAGTTCTAAAAACTTCTACGGCACCACACACCTCCTGCCTCATCACACGACGCAAAAGCCCATTGTGCAGTACACTCACAGTACTCACACTGGTATGCCATGCTAGCGCGAGATACAGAAAGGGGAGCACACTCCCGCTAGCCGACGCGCCGGCTACACAGCGAGACCTAGACACGGAGACAGACACAGATGCACTGTGGCCAGGGCCTAAGCAGTCAGGGCACTCAATATCACGTATTACTTCAACACCAAACTTTTATGACAAAGCCTTCAAACCAAAATTCAGTTAATGCACAAAATACGTGAAGATTATAGGGAAAAACAACCACAGTCATAAAAAGTGATTTTTTTCCTTTATCCTCCCTACATACAGTCTTGGTTCATCAGCCTTGACTCTGTGAAACCAAAGTTTGACAGAAGAGATGCAGTCACAGAATATTAGAAATAAAACTTTCAGTTGCAAGAGGGAAGTAATGGATTTTCAAGCTTTAAAAATCGATTGTCTCAGTTTCATCTTTTTGTGACTAGGATTGTGTTTCATCCGTGGTCTTCATATATGATACAATAGTTGTTATTTTCTTTGAATTCAAATACTTGAAGTTGACATTTTCTTTGAATTCAAATACTTGAAGTTGACATTTTCTTTGAATTCAAATACTTGAAGTTGACATTTTCTTTGAATTCAAATACTTGGAAGTTGTTATTTTCTTTCAATCCAAATACTTGAATATTACAGCCACAAACCTGAAACGGGGTACTAATATGTCCTAGTATTATGTCCGGTGTATTCTCTATTCAAGTCACCAGAATATACCTTTTCCCTGAGTTTCTTACTGGTCAAAACATTTTACTTCCCACAGGCTCAGAGGAAAGTTGTTACATACACTCACCTGTTCCAGGTAATTGGGGATGTCTCTAGATAATGTATCTGGGCAGGTGCTGTGCTGATAATTGACCCTGCAAACACATTGAGGTCATTGATGTATTCAGCATAAAAAAAAAAAAGATTTCCAAGCAATTTATGATGAATTGTTATTCTTATTAAGTGAACTGACAAGTTCTAGCATAAATCAACATTTCCTTATCAAACTGACTGGACTGCGAGCAGAATACTGGAAGAAGACAAATGCCACAGTAGGTGCAATATAATGCGATTCCCCCCCCCCCCCCCTTTCCATCCTCCCAACCCTCCCTCCCTTATGGGCTTTACCATATTACTATAACCACCACAAAAAATATTTTGTCTGATTCCAAAGGCTGAATGTTATTTAGCCCTTCAGCATACAGCCCTGTAGGGCTGGTTGGATGGCTGTTGATTTATCAATATTACTATAACTTTGTATGCTGTGCAGCAGGACTGGTCCAGGTTTGACACCAGCCAAACTCATCCAACTAGATCAATGTATTTAAACTTTAAGGTCAATAAATTTAATTGAAACATTTGCTGAATGTCAGTGGTATTTAAATATTTGCAACCAAAATCAAATTCGATCATGCATTGTTTTTTTTCTCTCCATCCCCTGCACTTCAGCTTATTTTGTCTTCTCTATGGTTTCTACCAACAATGAGAAAAAAACATCGGAGGGAAAATAGCTAACAAGAAATATCACGGCACAAGCAAAGAAACAACCACCAACCAGCAAGACCATGAAATACACGTACAGAATCATTTGGAAGAATTCAAGAATCAAGAATAGATGGCCAAAACCTAAGGCAAAAAAAAAAATCTTCACGAATATGGTCAAGAAATATCTATGGAACACAACTTGCATGGTATCAACACATACGCAGTAAGTACTTCATTGTCTCACCTGGGAAGAATTCTGCAATATTTTCTCCAAGTCGTAATCCATCCATCAGGGCAGAGCCTAAGATTTCTTTGCACTGTGAATAAAGAAGAATGACATCCTGTAAAAGTCAGGTCAAGAGCACATGACTCTGAACAAGAAATTCACAACCTTCTTGATACAGTCTAGGTGAACTAGAAAACTGAGATAGTAATTTTGATCACTAAATTATGTCAGTAGACAATTAATGTTCTTAGTTGACTGTGGGGTAAATGTCATCCTGCAATAAAATCACCTGAATTGCCTCGAAAGACAATATCTTTAAATAAGGTCAGACTGTCTCTTTTGCACCTCTAAAAATAGCATGCACACTGTCCAGAGCTAGCCAGCAGGTGGTGTGCAAACCCACGAAACACTCCAACACTCCCATCTGATTGTATCCAGTATCTTTGCTTGAACTGCCTTAAAAGTTTTCAAAAACCATAATTGCAACAATGGATAAATTGAAAAAGTAATATCGAGGGTGCCGTGATGAAACCTCGCAAGTCTCTCCGACAAAATTTTACAGGAGAGACAAAAAACTGTTTTTTTTTTTTAACAGGCCGTCCATTTTCCTTCAAATTTGACATGTAGGTCACAAAACGTTGTAGAGTTATAATCATTGATGTTTTTTTCCACAATAATGATTATTTTAGAAGCAATCCGACTTGCGAGGTTTTGTGATAAATTTTCGCCGTAATGAAACCACGCAAGTAGGGAACGCTCCACTTGCGAGTTTTCAGCACGGAGATATTCGGACTAGTCACCTACTTGCGTGGTTTAGGCTGAGGGCGCTTGACTCATGGTATAGCTAGACAAATATTGTTTTGACTGAAAACGTTTTTTCTTTCTCAGGATTAAAACAAAGTACTGAATGTATATGTTTTCATGAAAATTTATTTACACTCAAAGTAGAATTTTTTAAACATAATGATCAGGGTACAATTCATTGAAAGCAATACATCTCTCACTCTCTCCCTCTTTCTCTCTCTTTCCCTCTTTCTCTTTCTCTCCCTCTATCTTCTCTCTCTCCACTCTATTCCGTACTCTTTCAACATCCTTTTTTTTTGCATTTCATTTCATTCATTCACTTTACAAAATGCAAGAGTTATTTTCACATTTTATCCACTTCCTACTCACATTATGTTTTTTTGTCAGCTTAAATCATATCATTGCTTCTCTCTCTCTGTGGGTTACAGTATTAAGGACTAGAAGTACAGGCCTAAACTATTTCTTATGTAAGAGCCCATGAAAAGAACACACATCTAAGTATCAAAAATGGGGTAAATTGTCAAAGAAATGGTGGTGATCTTTGGGCACGACAGCCGTAAGTTCCTGTAGATGCTTGTACTTTGACTATTGAATTTTCAGCTTCGCACCGTACAATGGCACTGGCTTTTGTGTTTGTTTTGTATGATTTCTGCCACGCGGCATATCAACCCAGTCATCACTGAATTTTAATTTGTATTGAATGTTCAAGTCCGGTGTATATCGTAAACAACGAATGTCTGTCACCACAGGATCACCGACCTTCTTACTGGGACCGATGCTTCGGTAAGGACCGGCGTTAGAAAAACCCTGAAAGAATGTGTGATCCAGGTACTTCACATCATAGGGTTGCGGGTCTTTCCTAGCAGCTTTGATGTAGTGGACGTAGTCGAGCGGGACGTATATCTCAGCATGTCGGAGGCTTTTTTGGATGGTTGCATGGACACTATCAACTTCCATTTGTGTATGACCCTTTGTCAGATATTTCTGTTCTACTGTTGTTCCATGCGTCTTGGAGAAAAAACATAGAGCATTCGCCAGAACAGAATTTCTGTTCTGATAGCAACATCCATCAGAATAAAGAATTATCAATTCATAATGTGATCTGCTGGCCAGAAAATCCAAGATGCATGATGCAAACTCGTTGGCACTGAGACCTCCCTCCCCTTCATGCCAGATATAGCAAGAAACATCACGTGAAGCCATATCATACAACGTGAAATTATGTACAGACAGTTTTGTCTTATAATAGAGGGCCGATGCTTTTAGAGATGGGGCCAGGAGAACCGACTGGAGATCCATGCAGATAACTGTCATCTTGGGTCCTGATGGACTGCTAAGGCTCACAAGCGCTAGGCTTTTGTCGTGGATTTTTGCTGCTCATGCGGCCTCTTTCTTGGCGATGTGCTCTTCCCATTCGTGTTTGGGAATGTTGCCTGTCTCAAAGCCACAACACAAATCACATTTGTCCTTTTTAGGTAAAAAGAGGGATAAGTTATTCTCTTTCAAGTCATCTTCAAGAGCGTGCTTACTAAGAGACTTCTGTCCACGCTCCTCACACTTTTGCACATATAATCTATACAGTTCTTCCATGCTTTTTATCAGTGGTTCCAAGTCACCTGTCACCTGTCGGCTTCATCGTCATCGATGTTAGCTGCTACAGTGGATGTCACGACAAAATCTCCTCCACCCAATCCTGTCCTTAGCTTTCCTAGTTAGTTCACTTATTTCCAGCTGGCTGACTTTCTTGATGTTATCGTGATATGTAATGGGTGGTCTTCCTTGTTTTCTCTTTGTTTCTGTCTTTCCTTGAAGGATTGATATCATAAGGGCCGTGCTTTTGTTTCGGGCCGCGTGGCCGATGTATGCAAGTCTTCTTTTATTTATTTCAGGTGTTATTCTTCTGGTGGTGCCAAGCTGTTCTAAGATGCTTGTATTTGTTCTCCTTTCTGTCCAACTTATTCTGAGTAGCCTTCTGTAAAGCCACATTTCAGCTGCCTCCAATCTTGTTATGTCTGCCTTTTTGAGTGTCCAGGCTTCACAACGATATAGTAGGACTGGCCAGATCAAGCACTTAAGTATGTTCACTTTGAGGTCCGTTGGTGTGCCTCTATCCTTCCAAATGTTGTTTAGTTCCAAGTAGGTTCTATAAATGTCCTTCCGACAATAATGGGACGGCATTTTAGGTAGGTTCTCAAGAAATTCTTCTTTAAGAAATGCTTTGGCCTGATCAGCTCGGTGATGATGTGGGTTCTGTGGGGTATCTGACTTAATGACTCCTGAATGTACAACTTTCCAAACGTACCATTCTCCCAATCTCGTTGTGTTAAAAAACATAGCTTTACAGACCAGCACTTTAACACCATCTTTCTTTAAAATATACTTGAAGACACATGTTCGATTGCTGGACTCTGGTTGTTTGGTGTTTTGGTTGATTCCACATTTGTCTACTAGTCCTAGAATTAGACATTTCTTTTGATCCCATGATACTGACCACATCAAGTCAAATATAGATTTTCTGTCTTTGTCAGTTCTTTCACTGCACTTTGTCGCTTTGTTTTTGCACCCGCAGCGTTCTTTGATATTTCTAGCCGGTCTTTCGGTGTTACCATCGGAATACACTTGCCCTGCAGCTCTGAGGCGTTTTCTTTGCATTTGTTTCCATTCACCATTCTATCTTTCTTTTTTGTGACTCTGATGCATTCATTTCATTAATAAGGTGAGTTTCTTGATCTAGGCCATTCAGAGTGTGAAGCACTGGTGATACGGAGGCCTCACTCACTGTAGCTCCAATGGCTGGATCAGCTGGTGGAACAGTCAGTTTAGACTGTGGCATAGAAGGCTGGGAATGCTGCAGAGTGTGAAGCACTGGTGATACGAAGGCCTCACTCACTGTAGCTTCAATGGCTGGATCAGCTGGTGGAACATTCAGTTCAGACTGTGGCATAGAAGGCTGGGAATCCTGCAGAATTTGAAACACTGGTGATACGAAGGCCTCACTGGGTGTAGCTCCAATGGCTGGATCGGCTGGTGGAACAGTCAGTTCAGACTGTGGCATAGAAGGCTGGGAGTTTGATACTAAGGCCTCACTCACTGTGGCTCCAAAGTCTGGATTGGGCACTGATGTTGGACCCGAAGATGCCTCCAGAAAACTGCTGGATGCGCAAGGCACCGTGTTCAGTTCATGTTCTTTTCCTATGTCATTTTCTGATGGAACAGGTGATGGGCATATCCAGGAAGAATTGTTGAAGGCAGACCATGACATGTCCAAATCACTAGTATTGTTCAAGCACACATTACTGACGATTTTGTCTACCTCGCTGGTTAAAAGATCATGAGTTGACCTGCAGTCACTTTGGTTCGGAAGTGTGGCTTTGTTTTGTGATGTATTATCTTTTTTGGACAATGCCAGTTTTACCATCCGGGCCGCTCTGCTGAGGGGATCCATACCCTTGAAACAAATAGAAGGCGGGGATAAATTTCTTATGATATATGATAAAATAATAATTTCTCAAACAAGGAGTCAATGTTGGTTTTCATTCATTTGCTCTGATGATTTCTTCCCAGAAATGCAAGGATAATAAGTGGATAAACAAATTAACGTGCGTGGTGAGTGATACTAATGATACTAACAAAGACAGTAATAATGATGAGAAAGAGGAGAAGGAGGAAGATGCTAGAAGAAGAAGTAGAAGAAAGAGAAGAAAAAGAATGCATGATATTCTAAGAACAAAATTTTACTCACCCACTTTGATGTACTGCCAACGAAGAGGTCGCACTCCGTATGTATCAACAATGGTAGTGAGCGTGTGATTCTGGCCTTTAAACGTACGAGCAACTTGTTTGACAAGATTATCAACTCAAATTTGAATGTAGTACAATGGCGGCAGTTAAGTACAGTACAGGTTTTTGTACCACCTGGTGGGTGGACGTATCGAGTTTCGCTCCGCGGTTTCTCGGTGTTTGTAGACACAATCGGTCAGTGGGCCTTTGGATTTTTGTATCTACGGATTCAGGAGGATAAAGGGAACCGACTGGTAAGTCTAATTTTGTGTGTATTTACATTCTTTTGATAATTTTCTTGAATTTTCCTTCATAACTTTCATTAGTCTCTCCTTGCCTTCATTAGTATCTCCTTGCCTCCTCCTTCACTCCCCCTTCCTAAAAGTCGTGCTTGTAAGCGGTGCTCCCGCCCTATTTCTATATTTGTCTCTAATAACCCTCCGTTGTCAGCGATTGAGCGATTGTGTTAGGTATTTTGTAAGTAAAAATGCCTGCCCAACCGGTTTTTGTGTTGGCAAAAGATACCCCCGAAGCTGCCACCGTTTACACGGTGTGTAGGGCAGCGGAGCGGACGGCGGGGAGTGAGGCCGTGGTGGGGACCCAAAGAATAGGCGCGCTGTGGCACATCTACCCGGCCAGTCCAGAGGCCAGAGTCAAACTACTGGCATCAGGCCTAGAAATGGGAGGCCAAAGGATCAGCCTCACGGGTAAGAACCCATTCCTCATAAGAAACGGGGATGGCATGGAAATCCCTTCCACAAGGCTTACGGTAAGTGATCTCCCTCTGTCTTATGACAATGAAGAGGTAAAAAAGCACCTGCTAAAAGCAGGAATAAAACTTAGATCAAACATTATTATGGAGAAGGCCAGATCGCCAGAAGATTTTCTGACAGACTGGCTGACGGGGAGAAGGGTGGTCTGGATTGATCTACCAAGCTCCCCACCACCCAGAACCATACAGATGGGCACCTTTGGGCCAACATTTACTATAGAGAGATGAGGGAGCTAATAAAAACAATAACATGTAGAAAATGCCTACAGGAAGGCCATATGGCCGCAGTATGCCCCAATCAGGAGGTATGCCTGGAATGCAAACAGGCGGGGCATCGAAGAGGAGAGGGGAAATGTGGGCAGTTCCCCGAGAAAATGGCAACTGACATAGAGGACAGCCCAACGATTGAGGAGGAGGAGAAGGTAGAGAGGGGGAGAGAAGTGGAGACAGGAGGGAAGGGAGTCAGGTGACAGAGAACTACAACAAAAGGACAAGAGGAAGAAAAATAAAAGACGAAAAAAGACAAATCAGCAGCCGCAGCAATCGCCACCTCGGCAGCAGCAGCAGCACATGGCAAGACTGCTGCGTCTGCTGTCAGCAGCCAAAACAACTAGAGCAGCGGCATAGCCCGAGAAAAATGGGCTATATGATAAACGAAGACGCAGGACAGACCAACAGAGGCAGGACGGAAAAAAAAGACCAAAGTCAAATGACAAGATTTCTGCACAGAGCAAGGTACCTCAGTATGAAACGATCTATTGTAAGTCTTTCCCCAGGTCCCGAGGAAGATCAACCCAGACAGAGACCAAGAATCGGAAGTGAGGAGGGGAAAGAAAAGATCTAGAGAAAGTTATATCACACCGAAGGAAAAAAAAATCATGAATATACTTAAAATAGCCACATTTAATGTGCATGGCTTAAAGCTCATAAAGAAAAGAAAAGCTGTCTTTAAAACATTAAAAGATGAACGTATTAATATTGTTGCACTGCAAGAGACATACCTTAAAAATAATGAGATAGAAGAGGTAAGGAAACAGTGGGGAGGAATTATCCATCACAGTGAAGGCACAAACAGGAGCAAGGGTTTATGCACATTATTTAATAAAAATTTACAATCTGAAAATGTCACATTAATCTATGATGACGAACGTATACTAATGTCTAAAGCACATGTTAATGATGAAACACTTTATATCATAAACATATACGCTCCGTGCATAGAAAAAGAGAAGAAACAGTTCTTACTAAAATTAAATACTGTGCTAAAAAATAATGTGGAAGGAAATATTACAGACAATGTTATACTAATGGGCGATTTTAACATGGTAATTAACAACGATCTAGATATTATTTCAGGACTCAAACACACAACAACAACTGTGGAAAACTTCAACGACTGCAAGACAGACTTAGGACTAACCGACCTCTGGAGACTGCAACATCCACATGAAAAGATACACACATGGAGCAGAGGGGACCCCGTGATAGCCCGCAGGCTGGATTACGTCATGGTAGGTGATGTTATCCTTAACTTAGCAAGCGACTGTCAAATAAAAAGTTTAGGCTACAGTGATCACAGAGCTGTCATTTTCACCATGTCATTTGCTCCTTTCAAAAATGGAAGTGGGCATTATAAAATGAATACGCTTCTCCTTACCGACAGTAAATATGTGGAACTGATGAAAAACAAGATATCCAAAACTTTGGAAGAACAAAAAGAACTAGATCTGCACCTGAGATGGGAAATGTTGAAAGTTGAAGTGAAAGAATTAACCAGAGAATATAGCCGATTTAGAAAAAGCAATAACAAAAATAGATATACCATAATATGTGACCAACTTAATAACCTAGAATCCCGCTTAGCGTCAGATCCACAGAACAGGAAATTGAGGCAAGAAATGTCCAAGGTCAAGGCAGAGATGGAAATACACCAGATGGAGGCGGCATGAGGAGCACAGCTCAGATCAAACATATGCTGGATAGAAGAAGGTGAGAAATGTACGAAGTTCTTTCTTTCTCTGGAAAAAAGCAGAGGTAAAACCTCAACTATATATCAGTGGAAAAGCACAACGGGTGCAGAAATCAGGGGAAAACATGAGATTTTACATAACATTCGAAAGTTTTATGAGACATTATATAAGGAGGACAAGAAAGCAGAGGAAGTGGTGGTCTGTGCAGAAGAATTTATGACAGAATTACAGATACCCCAAATAAATGAAAACCAAAGGGAAGAATGTAACAGCCCAATAACTGAAGCAGAACTATTAAACGCTCTTAAGTCGATGAAGAACGGGTCTGCGCCAGGACTGGATGGAATACCTTTCCAATTTTACAAAGTATTCTGGAATCAAATTAAATCTCCACTTTTGGAGTGTCTTAATCTCAGTCTTGAAAAAGGAATCTTACCTTGGTCGTTACGTACTGGACTGATAACTCTTTTACACAAAGGTAAAGAATTAAGCAAAGATAACCTATCTTATTGGCGCCCGATCACCTTAACTAACACCGATTATAAAATTTTAACGAAAGCTTTAGCTATAAGATTAAGACAAATCCTAGATGAGATTATCGGGCATCAACAGGCAGGATTTATTAAAGGAAGAAACGTATCCAGTGTGGGGTAATGCGAAACAAACACTACGGAGTACGATCGCATTGACCTCACAAGGGAAACCACTCTCGATGGAGAGGGACAGGAAGTGACGATTTAACGGTAGAGGGAGGCGATGCGTTGATAGACTACAAGGTCAACTCAAGAGACAGGTAGGCTGTCTTAGCTTTACCTAAGTCCTACGCCTACATTGGTGACCCCGAACTTGGAACGAAATTCCAAGAGTTTCCACCATGGAAGAACACAAAGCAGTGTTGGCTGTTTCTCTGAAACTGCCAACATTTTGGACCACCAACCCAGAAGCGTGGTTCGCTCAAGCGGAGGCGCAGTTTGCCATCCGTAACGTCACCGTGGATGACACAAAGTATTACCACGTGGTGGCCAGTCTCGACAGTCAAACAGCAACACGGGCTCTATCTGTGCTCGTTTCCCCACCGCAGGAACGCAAGTATGAGGCTATTAAGGCTTTCCTTTTATCTGCTTTTGGCAAATCTGAATCAGAAAGAGCCCACCTCCTTCTTAACATTCAGGGACTTGGTGACCGCAAACCATCGGAACTAATGGACTCTATGCTGGCTCTTCTTGGGCCCCATAGCCCATGTTTCCTATTCAGACACCTGTTCTTACAACAACTGCCTGAACATGTGAGAACACCCCTGGCAGCGTCACACACTGCTGACTACAGGCTACTGGCACAGGAAGCGGACCGACTGTACCTGTCCGTCATTCCAAACTCCAACGCAGTGCTAGAGGTAAACATCGCTGCAACACAGCCATCACCCTCTGCACCTAGACTTAGATCTAGCGGTGGTCAAAGCTCGTCAGTGTGCTGGTACCACAATCGTTTTGGAGAACAGGCACGCAAGTGCATCCAACCGTGCACACATCCTGCCCCCAAACCTCGTTCCTCTTCAACTTCCAACAGGAACCAGGGAAACGCCAGGCAGGGTCAGCAGTAGTGACACCCGTCTCTCAAACTTCTGCTGGCCCGGGCTCTCCACAACTGGTTATAGTCGACAACATCACAGGACGTCGCTTCTTGATTGACACGGGTGCACAGGTATCAGTCATTCCTGCAACACTGTTGGACAAACGCACCGGTCCCTGCGGACCTCCACTCCTCGCTGCTAATGGCTCTAACATTGCAACCTATGGTACGTGTATCATACCAATTAGGACCAGTGTCATGATTCGGATATTGTTAAAACTCACGCAGAGAGTGAGTTGTTGTTGTTTACCAGGGCCATGAGAAATTGGCTGGTGGCCTTGAACGGTCCTCGCCAAATTATAGTTGGTGAGTAAATAAATGTAAAGTTAAACTGCTGGAGTCACGCTTGTCGGTTTTAATGTTCGTGATTAATAAGTAATGGAGTAGGGGTGAAACAAGGTGGGGACAGTTGACATTGTTAAGTATGACTAGACAAGTTTTGCACGTTAACTGGCTGGTAGAATAGTGCAGACGTATTACTACAGTTAAAATGGTGGGAGGTTTCGACCTATGAGATAGCTGAACTAATTGGGCCAGCGGACTAGCACGCTGGGTAGTTGGTTAGTATATAACATCGTGTAACGTTCAGATTTAGTGAATACAGACGAGAGAAGCATCGTTTCGTGAAGTATCTCCGGTTGGCCAGTACCTGAACTGTGTGGTCTGAAGACTAAGAAGTCCTTGCTAACGGACTGACTGAGCTCTAGAAAGAAAGGTCTGAGTGGGCTGACCTTTGAAAGCCCACGCTGCGCTATTTTGATGTTCGCGCCTCTCAGTAGGCGTGAGCAATGGTAATATATTTTAATTATTCAAGTATAATAGAGATCGGAGATAGAGAGAGAACTACAGCCTCATAGGAAGACTAAGGAAACCCCAGCTGGCACTCGACCACGAGTGTCCTGTATGATAGATCTATTGCCATAGTATGATTGGAATAATATAGCACATTGTTGATGAATTGAATAGTGATTGTGCATAAAATATAGTCTTTTGGCAACTGCTTAAATTACCTACAAGCCGAAGAGTGCTTCTGTAGGCTTTGAACGTACTGGGCTCTCCTAACATTTAAGCCCATATGATTTATGGAGAGTTTGCCTGGCGACTGGCCAGTGGCGACTCAACTGTCACTTTAAATTGATATCCAGTTTCGTATAATATACCTATTTACTATTGATTGCAGTACCTCCATAGTTACATGAATATCATTGGTTAAGTTATTAATTAGAGTTTTTGGTTTGAATATATACCTCTATTGTCTTTTGTTTTGTTATTAATATTTATGTAAACTATGGCCTGACCGGCCTGACATATATACGCTCTAGTTATTTAGTACTTTTCTTGTGTGGTTGTGTCCGAGTGTGAGTTAGCTGCCTCTCGTGCAGCCGTAACATCCCCAAGACCCTAACTCTGCTCGTGACATCTGGAGGGGACCCCACTGACATCTGAAGAGGACCCGTCACCTTCTGACATCTAGAGAACACTACTATCATCGGAAGAGGACCCCGTCAACAGCTGCAGGTCTACCACTCTAAGACTCCACTGTTATTTATGTAATTTTTGTAGTTTATAGTTTTGTATACTGCTGATTTTTTTGTTTTTGTTTCTCCCCTACATGTCTGGCATGTCCTCTCGTCATTGATCCTGGGACCACTACGAGGGACTGACAGCTAGCATCAGGAAAAGACAAGACCAGCGCTGTGGACCAAAGGAAAGAGCCAGTCCATTTTGCCCAGTTAAGTGAACCATCTGTATTTGTCTTCGTTTGAGGGGTTCGTCGTTCCAGCTCCCCTACTTTTGACAGGCATTATTTTTTTCTTTTGTGTTAGATTAGATAGGCGGGAGGTTGGAAGGGATCGAGACTTAGCATACCTCTTTTTGCCAGACTAGCAGATCTAGATGGCGTTTAAAACGGATAGGAGATACGCTTTGCCTTGAATAGTTCTGTAGGGACCTGTTATTCGTATAGATTGTTAGCGTTCTATCTTCCTCGTATTTTAGGAAGACGTCTCTCTTGTGCTTTTCTTACCTTTTTGTAGATAGTTTCAGGTTAGTCAGGTCTGTTGTCGTTTGTTCTTTCTGTTAGTCTCGTCTTACTCTCCATGTAATTCTTTTCCAGTATAGTGTTGCATTATTATATTTTGTATTCATACTTGCTATATTATTGCCTGGGATAAATCACGTGTCTAGGGCACGTTGAGAGATAATCTGGATATTAGAGTTGTTAGGCTGGTATAGCCAAGGAAGTTCATATCGTGAATATTGATTTATTCCGATTTATAGCAGAGGGAACGCTGCTAGGAGTGTACGGAAAATACACTGGGAATATTACATTGGTATCGTTAGTAACGGCCAATCACGGAAGCAGTAGACTCACTGCTTGAGGATTAGGAGAAATAAGTGGAGTTAAGTGATCACTGAGATAGCTCAACCACTACTTGGTTGACTAAGACGTACAGTTTGTTGTTGATTTCGTTAATTTCGTTCATACTGCAGGAACGAGCACCCGCAGAGTGCAATTGATAAATTGCTTCAAGGGAGAATAAAGTTGGAGATTTTTCAGGAGCTGTCCTCGATTAGGACATTATTATATCGTATTATCGACCGATATCATGGCCGAACTACAGAAATATTTGGAACTGGCCCAATCATTTGGCATACCGGAAGCTCAGCGTGCTTCTTGGGTAGACCAGAAACTGAAAGAAGAACGAGAAGAAAAGGCCGCGGAGAGATTACGAGAAGAAAAGGCCGCGGAGAGATTACGAGAAGAAAAGGCCGCGGAGAGATTACGAGAAGAAAAAGCCGCGGAGATATTACGAGAAGAAAAAGCCGCGGAACGAGAAGATAGAGCCGCGGAACGCGCGGAAAAACAGGCTCAAAGAGAGTACGAGCTCGCTTTGAAACAGTTAGAAGCGAAGCAAGCCCAACCTACCGGGGCTCCGGAAGTTACTTCCAATAATAAAACGAAGCCTAAATTGCCAACCTTTAATGATAAGGTTGATCGTATTGATTCCTACCTACACCGCTTCGAACTCCATGCCGTTTGCGCGGGATGGCAGCGTAGTGAGTACACGTCATGCCTCGCCAATCTTTTGACAGGGAGAGCGTTGGAAGTTTTCCATAGCCTCACTATTGATGACGCTAGGGACTATGACATTCTAAAGACCGCGCTATTAAAGCGTTTCCAACATACGGAAGATGGATTTCATAAGCGTTTCCGCGATTGCAAGCCGGAGGCATCTGAGAATTTCTCTACTTACGTGGACCGCCTCCGCCACCTACTCAGCCGTTGGACTGAGTTGGCCGGTGTGGAAGAGGGAAACTATAAGAAACTATATGATTTGATAATTAAAGACCAAATATATATGTCCTGCCACACGGACCTGGTGGCGCATTTTAAGGAACAAGCCCCCAAAACTACCGTCGAGATAACATCGATAGCGGAACGGTATGCTGCAGCTCACCCTAATCGATCGTTAGCTAAAGCTAAAGTAAACGAACCGTGTTACGCCGGCGCTGCTACTAAGACACCGGTACCGTCGAGACAATCAAGACAGCCCTTTCGACAGTCGCCGCAGGTTCGTCCACGGTCCGAGCCGCCGGTTAGCAGGAGGCAACCGAATCCCCATAAATTTTCTCGGGACTGGGAACCCCGATATACACGTCCTTTCCCTACCGGAGGACCGCGTAACAACTACTATCAAGCGCCCACATTTCCTTCTTATCGAGGTACACCTCGAAGGGATGATAATCCAGTCTACTGTTATAGATGTGGCGCCGGAGGCCACATTGCGCGACAATGCAGAGTTAGATTAGATGCGGCAAATGCATGCTCTGTAGCATTCACCGAAAACCGCGGTTACAGAACTAGGAATGCCGAAACCGTAGATAAAGTTATTCCAGTGATGTCCGCCCTCCACGAGCGAGGCGCGCTGACATTGTATGAGGGACGAGTAAACGCCATACGAGCATCCGTATTGCGAGATTCAGGCTGTACGACCGTCGGTGTACGTGAATCCCTGGTCCGTCCTGCACAACTCCTGGATCGCGATGCGACTTGCATTACTTTTGGTGGTTCAGTTGAACATTTTCGTTTGGCGGAAATATATGTTGACACACCGTTTATAACTGGTGTTGTCACGGCCTGCGTGCTACCAAATCCGGTCGCCGACCTAATCATTGGGAATATTCCCCACTTAAAGGACGTCTCCGATTGCGAACTCGGGATTTGGGATGATAACGACATTGCGTGTGTCACGACAAGACAACAATCGCGTCGCCAGAGTGACGACACATTACGATCGCCTGTCGTCGATTTGGATGTAACCCCCGAGATTTTTCGTAACGAACAGCGCACAGATCCATCACTAAAGCCCCTCTTTGCTAAGATTGATCCGGACAACCCGGATACATCCAGGTTCTGCCTTAAAGACGACCTCCTATATCGCGTTTTTCGGGGAAAGCGCGAAACTATTTTGCAATTGGTCATACCGAGATCATTTCGCCGAGACATCACCCGCCTCGCGCACGACACGCCATTGGCGGGCCACCAAGGCAAAGCGAGAACAAAATCGAGAGTCCTGTCTCAGTTTTTTTGGCCCGGGGTTTACGGGGACATAAATAGCTATGTGTCGCGTTGCGATACATGCCAGAAAAGAACCCCCAAAGGAAAAACTTCGCGGGCGCCTATACAAGAGATGCCGCCGGTTTCCACTCCATTTCAGCGAGTTGCCGTCGACATCGTCGGGCCATTACCGAAGTCGGATAGAGGCCATCGGTTTATTTTATCAGTAATCGATTATGCCACCCGTTGGCCTGAGGCTGTCCCTTTAAAGGAAATATCGGCCGATCACGTCGCCGAGGCATTGGTGACCATATTCACACGTGTCGGATTCCCGTCCGAATTATTATCTGATAGAGGTCCGCAATTCACCTCTGACCTTTTCAGGAAAGTATTGGAACTCACGGGCATTAGGCAGAAACTTACGTCGCCATACCATCCACAGTCCAATGGCTGTTGCGAGCGCTGGAATGCCACCATGAAAACTATGCTGGCACGCGTTTCCGCCGATAGACCTGGTGACTGGGACCGTCGACTTCCGGCCATCTTGTTCGCATATAGGGAACTCCCAAATGCGACAACGGGTTTTTCCCCGTTTGAACTGTTATACGGTCGAAGACCACGTGGCCCGATGGCCATTTTACGCGATTTATACGCCGGTTCTGATACCGACGTTCCTGATACGCGATCCGCGTATCAGTACATCGTCGATCTCCGACATAGAATAGTTAATGCATGCGACCTGGCTCGACAATTTGCATGCGTACGGACCAGGTCATTTATAGGATATCGCGATCGGGGTAGTCGGTTAAGAACCCTGTCAGTCGGAGATCGGGCATTGGTGCTGTTACCAGAAACGAATAACAAACTACTCCTCACTTGGAAAGGCCCCTTTCTAGTTAAAAAGCGACTCTCGAGAGTTAATTATCTCATTACCATACGTGGTAACGATAAGGTGTACCATATTAATATGTTGAAAAAGTATCTTACCGATGATCAAACTCATCACGATCATTCATGCCATGTTGTGGCCCAAGCAAACGCAGCGATGGTCACTATCGATGACAACGACCGGGAGCCATTATCTATGACAAGATCGCTCCTATCCTTGCAAGCCACAGAGGACGCGACTTCCGTTAATATCAATCCAGAGCTGGATCAAAGTAAGACACAGGACATCATGAATCTTGTTCGGGAGTTTTCGCCAGTATTCACTGATTTGCCGGGTAAAACATCCTTAGTTCAACACGTCATCCGGTTGCACTCGGACGTACCCGTGTTTGTCAAACCCTACCCGCGCCCGCTGCAAGCGCACGACACCATACAGTCCGAGGTGGAAAAGATGCTCAGCTTAGGAGTCATTGAGCGCTCGACGAGCCCTTACTGCTCGCCGATTGTACTAGTAAAGAAAACAGACGGTTCCGTTAGATTTTGTATCGATTACAGGAAGCTTAACGCTCTAACCATTTACGATGCTGAACCTATCCCGAATCAGGAAGATCTATTTGCGCGATTGGCCGAGTCGTCCGTGTTTTCGAAAATAGATTTGGCTAAAGGCTACTGGCAAATCCCAATGGAAGAGGCCAGTAAACAGTACACAGCGTTTCAGACCCCTATGGGTCTCATGCAATGGAGATTCATGCCATTCGGTCTCGTAACGGCACCAGCGACATTTGCGAGGATGATGAACATCCTATTGCAGCAGACACCATGCGTCCTAAGCTACTTTGACGACATTTGCGCTTTCCATACGGATTGGAAAGGCCACTTAGAAGCACTTCGTCAAGTGCTTAGTAAACTTCGAGATGCCGGGCTTACAGCTAAGCCTAGCAAAGTCTTCCTGGGTTATACGCAGATTAACTTTCTGGGACATACTATCGCCAAAGGCGTCCAAACACCGGACGACAGTAAGATAAGTAAGATTTTAAAACTCCAGGCTCCTCATACTAAGAAGCAGGTTCGTAGCCTGTTAGGCTTCTTAAGCTATTATCGGAAATTTGTTCCTAATTTTTCGGCCCTTACGGCCCCGTTATCCGATCTTACAAGAAAAGACAGACCCAACAAAATTACCTGGAATACGCAGTGCGCCACCGCGCTCGCGACAGTGCAGCAACTGTTCTCCAGTTCGCCGCTGCTTATACTACCGAATATTAGGCGCACCTTCACCGTCCGAACTGACGCGTCGGACCAGGGAATTGGAGCTGTTTTGCTTCAGGAAAGAGATGGCTTATTGCGCCCTTGTATGTACGCTAGCCGGAAATTACTTCCGAGAGAGCAGAGATACGCTATTATAGAGCGAGAATGCCTGGCGATTGTATACGCCGTAGACGCGTTTTCCCGCTACCTACTTATGACAGAATTCGTCATCGAGACAGACCATAAACCGTTGTTATTTTTAAAATCGAACCGAGCCAAGAACGCTCGTTTGACCAGATGGAGTCTGGCCCTTCAGGAATACCGCTTCATTATAAAGGCCATTCCTGGTGGAGATAATGTCCATGCCGACCTATTATCACGGTTACCTTAATCTTGTTGTATTTTAGTCTGTCATATGTATTGGCGTTGGATACTGATTAGCACCTCATTCAGAGACCGAGGGATGGTATCACATATTGTTCACCCATTGTGAACACTTTTCACCTACCCCTGTGCTTTCCTTTGTTCCAACAGCTATTTTACTGACGTCGACCCGTATTTTGGCCACACCAGACGTTGTTGCCCAGGGTCGAGGACGAGAAGTCATGGCAGACCAGGAGTCCAGATCCACTAATGCCATCGATGCTACTATAGTTATCTTTTCTTGAGTATTATTCATTGTATGTATGCATTCCTGATGACATTCGCACAGGATCAGTGTTGTACTCTAAAATTTTAGAGTTATGATTGTTAATGTCTACCTATATAGAGGTAAGATTTAATCCTCAGAGAGATATATACTTTTGGACGGAGCCTTAAGATTTTCATGAAGTTTTGTCCATCAATGATACCCGTCCTGTAGGTTTTTTTTAACTTTAGTACTAGTCTTAATTATTACCTAGTATTCTTAGTTAAGTTAACCTTTCGAGCAATTTCTCGACTCATGCCTTCCCCTTACGATAATCATTTATATCGTTAAAATTGCAAATTTTAACTGGGGTGGGGGATGTGTCATGATTCGGATATTGTTAAAACTCACGCAGAGAGTGAGTTGTTGTTGTTTACCAGGGCCATGAGAAATTGGCTGGTGGCCTTGAACGGTCCTCGCCAAATTATAGTTGGTGAGTAAATAAATGTAAAGTTAAACTGCTGGAGTCACGCTTGTCGGTTTTAATGTTCGTGATTAATAAGTAATGGAGTAGGGGTGAAACAAGGTGGGGACAGTTGACATTGTTAAGTATGACTAGACAAGTTTTGCACGTTAACTGGCTGGTAGAATAGTGCAGACGTATTACTACAGTTAAAATGGTGGGAGGTTTCGACCTATGAGATAGCTGAACTAATTGGGCCAGCGGACTAGCACGCTGGGTAGTTGGTTAGTATATAACATCGTGTAACGTTCAGATTTAGTGAATACAGACGAGAGAAGCATCGTTTCGTGAAGTATCTCCGGTTGGCCAGTACCTGAACTGTGTGGTCTGAAGACTAAGAAGTCCTTGCTAACGGACTGACTGAGCTCTAGAAAGAAAGGTCTGAGTGGGCTGACCTTTGAAAGCCCACGCTGCGCTATTTTGATGTTCGCGCCTCTCAGTAGGCGTGAGCAATGGTAATATATTTTAATTATTCAAGTATAATAGAGATCGGAGATAGAGAGAGAACTACAGCCTCATAGGAAGACTAAGGAAACCCCAGCTGGCACTCGACCACGAGTGTCCTGTATGATAGATCTATTGCCATAGTATGATTGGAATAATATAGCACATTGTTGATGAATTGAATAGTGATTGTGCATAAAATATAGTCTTTTGGCAACTGCTTAAATTACCTACAAGCCGAAGAGTGCTTCTGTAGGCTTTGAACGTACTGGGCTCTCCTAACATTTAAGCCCATATGATTTATGGAGAGTTTGCCTGGCGACTGGCCAGTGGCGACTCAACTGTCACTTTAAATTGATATCCAGTTTCGTATAATATACCTATTTACTATTGATTGCAGTACCTCCATAGTTACATGAATATCATTGGTTAAGTTATTAATTAGAGTTTTTGGTTTGAATATATACCTCTATTGTCTTTTGTTTTGTTATTAATATTTATGTAAACTATGGCCTGACCGGCCTGACATATATACGCTCTAGTTATTTAGTACTTTTCTTGTGTGGTTGTGTCCGAGTGTGAGTTAGCTGCCTCTCGTGCAGCCGTAACATCCCCAAGACCCTAACTCTGCCTAACTCTTCACGGCAAGATTCGTGGTAGCGGATGTGAAACGGCCATTACTCGGCGCAGACTTCCTTCGCCGACACAACATACTTGTTGATATACGTGGCCAGCAGCTAATCAAGGCTGACTCGTTGGCCATCTACCCTTGCAGCATCCATCAAGTAGCGTATGCATCGATACAAGAGCTCGCTCCTATTGCTCCGCAGAGCAACAGGTTCAGGAAAGTACTTTCTGAGTTTCCACAAATCCTCCAACCCACCTTTTCATCTTCAGAGGTGAAGCATGGCGTCCATCATCATGTGCCTACTACTGGCCCCCCTATCCATGCTAAGGCACGTCGTCTGGCACCCGACAAGCTAGCCACTGCAAAAGAAGAATTCAAGAAAATGGAGGACATGGGAGTGATTTGACGATCTAGCAGCCCGTGGGCATCACCTTTGCACATGGTTCCTAAAGCTAGTGGAGAGTGGAGACCATGCGGGGATTTTCGTCGCCTCAACGACAGGACGATAGCAGACCGGTACCCCGTTCCTCACATCCAGGATTTCTCAACCGGGCTGAAAGGGAAAATTATCTTCTCCAAGATCGACCTCATTCGTGGATACCATCAGATACCCATGGCCCCAGAGGACATCGAAAAGACGGCAATCATCACTCCATTCGGCCTGTATGAATTTCTGCGCATGCCGTTTGGTCTCAAGAATGCTGCACAAGCATTTCAGCGCTTGATGGACTCTCTGCTCCAAGACCTCAAATGTGCTTTCAACTACATAGACGACATCCTTGTCGCTAGCGATTCGGAGGCCCAACATTTGGAAGATCTTCACGCTGTTTGTGGAAGATTGTGTGACGCTGGTCTGGTGGTAAGACTGGAGAAATGTGTTTTTGGAGTCTCGGAGATTGACTTCTTAGGTCACCACATCACTCCATTAGGGTCTACGCCTCTTCCTTCCAAGGTCAAAGCAATTGAGGATTTTCCCCCACCTCAAACGGCGAAAGGGTTACAAGAGTACTTGGGGATGATAAACTTCTATCATCGGTTCATTCCCCGTGCAGCAGAGATTCAACGGCCCCTGTATGATGCTTTAAAGAACTCCTCAAAGTCCACTCACATACAGTGGACGGAAGAAATGAGCACTGCCTTCCAGACTAGCAAATCAGCACTGGTAGAGGCAGCCATGCTTGCCCACCCAAACACTGATGTGCCCATCGCAATCACATGTGATGCATCGGAACAAGCGGTCGGTGCGGTTTTCGAACAATTTGTGGATAGGTCGTGGCAACCCTTAGCTTTTTTCAGTAGGCGCTTACGTCCCGCAGAGAGGAAGTACAGCGCTTTTGACAGAGAACTGCTCGGCATCTATCTCTCCATTCGTCATTTCCGGTTCCTGCTTGAGGGTCGATCATTCTGCGTTTTCACTGACCACAAACCCCTGACTTTCTCGATGTCAAAAGTCACAGAACCCTGGTCTGGTCGCCAACAAAGACAACTGGCCTTCATCTCTCAGTTCACAACAGACATCAGGCATATTTCAGGTAGAGACAATGTCGCCGCTGACTGCCTTTCACGCTCTATCTCCAATGTGTCGGTAGGCGTAGACTACTCAGCAATGGCTACTTCTCAGGCTGCAAGTGAGGAAATTCAGGCCTATTGCACAGCATCACAAATCTCAGTTTGGTTCATACAGCTGTGGAACCAACAGGCCCTCAACTGCTGTGTGACATCTCCACAGGAAAACCACGGCCAGTGGTGCCGCCAGATTTCCGACGTCAAGTGTTTGACACCATACACAACCTTTCACATTCTGGGGCAAGAGCTACAGCACGACTTGTGTCTCAGAAGTTCGTGTGGCATGGTTTGAAGAAACAAGTTAGACAATGGGTAAGAGAGTGTTTGGATTGCCAACGATCCAAAGTACACACACACGTCCACGCCCCACTTGAGCAGATCCCAACACCAAAGAAAAGGTTCAGTCACATACACGTGGACATTGTCGGACCTCTCCCTTCTTCCCAGGGATACACTCATCTGTTTACCATCATCGACCGCAGCACACGCTGGCCAGAAGTGATACCACTTCAAAACACGTCTACTGTCACTTGTGCCCATGCGCTCATCAGTGTATGGATAGCTCGTTTTGGCATCCCAACAGACATTACTTCTGACAGGGGTTCTCAGTTCACTTCTGCCCTCTGGACGGAAATCATGGAAAGACTCGGGACTAGGGTCCATCGCACGACTTCCTATCACCCACAATCAAACGGAATCGTCGAACGATTTCATAGGACTCTCAAATCCTCACTCATGGCTCGACTGCATGGTCCCAACTGGATGGAGGAACTACCATGGGTCATGTTGGGCCTAAGAACTATTCCAAAGGAGGACATTGGAGCTTCAGTGGCTGAGTTAGTCTACGGAGAGCCTCTCACAATTCCAGGAGAACTGATTGCTGCCACTGCCACTCCTTTCTGTGCCACTGAACAGTTGAATGACTTTCGCGGCCAGGCCCAATCATTCCTACCCACTCCCACTTCACGACACTGCCGGCCTCCAAACAATGTGCCAAGCACTTTGGCAACAGCAAAGTATGTCTTTGTTAGAAGCGACGCCTCTCAACGTCCTTTACAACGCCCATACACCGGACCATACGTCGTAGCCGCTCGGGACGACAAGACTTTCCAAATACTTATGGGAAATCGGACAGAAACAATTTCGATTGATCGCCTGAAACCAGCCCACATAGAAACGTCACAACCAGTCCCTATCGCCCACCCACCGAAACGTGGACGGCCCAGAACTGTCCCTACAAACAATCCTCCTGCTCCTCCACCTCCACCTTCCTCACCTCAGCGGCCTCATCTTACGGGTTCCAAGAGCTCCAGGTCTGGACGTCAACTTCGTCCACCTAGGAGGTTTATGTGAGGACAATACTGGTGGGGGGTTGTGTGGGGTAATGCGAAACATAAACACTACGGAGTACGATCGCATTGACCTCACAAGGGAAACCACTCTCGATACAGAGGGACAGGAAGTGACGATTTAACGGTAGAGGGAGGCGATGCGTTGATAGACTACAAGGTCAACTCAAGAGACAGGTAGGCTGTCTTAGCTTTACCTAAGTCCTACGCCTACACCAGCATAATTAGGGAAATCGACGATGTTATTAATTTGGAAAGACAAAGAAAATCACAGGGTATTGTTTTTAGTATCGATTACGAAAAAGCATTCGATACCATAAATGTACAGTTCATTCTAAGAGCTTTGTCAAAGTATGGATTTGGCACCAACTTTATCAAATGGATTCAGGTTTTACTGACCAATAGAATAGCATGTGTCAAGAATGCAGGATACATCTCGTCAGTCTTCCATATGGAAAGAGGAGTAAGACAAGGATGTCCGCTATCGCCATTAATTTTCATTTTGGCAGTACAAATTTTTGCGTTGAAAATAAAACAAGATGAAAATATCAAAGGAATCAGTATCCCAAACGCATCCCATAGTATCAAAATAAAGCAATACGCGGATGACACTACAATGTTTCTAAGGGACTGGATTGACTATAGAGGAGTATTATCTTGGATTAAAGAATTCTCAATCTTCTCTCGATTGAAACTAAACAAGACAAAATCCAAAATTCTGATCCCCGGTACTGGTGAAAGAGAAGATATGAATCAGTGTGGAATAGAAATAGTAGGTAACGGTAATCTAAAAATTCTAGGCATATATTTTAATGCCAAAAAGCCAGCGGACGAAATAGAGGAAAACTGGTTACCAAGAATTCACAAAGTTCAGGAACTTTTTGGAAAATGGTCACAACGAGATCTTTCAATAATTGGGATAATTCATATTGTTAAAACATTCGGAACAAGCCAATTTGTTCATATCATGCAAAGCATAACCCTCCCAGTAACAGCTCTTCAAAAACTTACAGAAACATTTTACAGGTTTCTTTGGAAAAAACGTTATACAAATAAAAGAGCATTTGAAAAGGTCAAACGTAAGGTGTTATGCAATAAGTATAACAATGGAGGATTAAATATGATTTGCATCACCAATATGCAGAATTCCATGATACTGAATTGGGCAAAAAAGCTACTATCTACAGAACATCAAGAATGGAAAGAGATTCCGTTACACTTTCTGCAACCCCTTTGCGGGAAATATGCCTTTGAAGGATCAGTGTCGTTGAAGCTGTTCACCGGAATAGACCTAATTGATAGCTCCTTCTGGCGTAGAGTGTTGTCGACGTGGATATCTCTTCACGTAAATAAAAGGGAAGAAAACCAAAGTTGGAACGAACCCCTGTCTAACAATAAAAGTTTCACGTTCAAAAGCAAACATCTATTTTTTCCGAAATGCATCTCAAAAGGCATTTTAAAAGTTAAAGACATGTTCAGGGGAAATAACTTAATGGGCCTTGAAGCATTTCAGGAGTTATATGGAACCAACCCAAGATACTACCTAGACTATAATATTACTACAAATGCTCTAAGGAGTCGAGGACTTAAACATGTTGGAGTAGACATAAATCAGCAACAGATGAAAGTAATAAAATTTAGAGGATCCGAGATAGAACACATTTCAAGAAAAACATTTTATGAATTACTGCATAGAGAAGAAAATTTCCACACTAAAAACATCTGGCAAAACAAATATGGAATACAAGTGACAGAACAAAATTGGGAAATCTGCCATAATAGCACAAAGGAAACAAGACTTAGGGCTTTGCAGTGGAAAATCCTGCATAATATTTATCCAACAAATATTCTATTAAATAAAATGGGCATCAAAGATACAAAAAACTGTGAAGAATGTGGAACCACCAACTTCTTAGAACATTTCTTTTTTACCTGCACAAATGTAAAAAGAATGTGGCAGGACATTGAGAGCAGAGTAAATATACATTATAATACACATATAATATCATATATCCTATGACCAGCCACACCGGAAAAAAGCGTATAGGTCGTTAATTGGTCGGTGTTTGGTAACACAATTAAGATACTTTAGCCAAACCGGAATAAAACGTAATCCTTGTCTGCTGGTTGTTTATAGCCGTACCGTAAGAAAGCGTAATTTCCTATATAAATGCACGCTATGATACGGTCTGGCTGCTCCTCCCCAAGGTTGGGTTGCAATTTATTACGGTATGGCCGTTTTGCGGGTGGTCGTTGATTTCCGCTTAAATACGGTGCGGCCTGATCGGGCTTTCATTCCAAGTCTACCATCACTTGACTTCTTTTTTAAGATAGACGTATCCTGTGCAAGAATCATGGATCCAAGTTATAATCAGGTAAGACTTGCTTTTTTCCCCTCTTTTTTATTACAGTAATTTAAAAAAAAAAAATGTTGATGAATTATCAGTTGTGTAACCAAACACAATTCCCAAACATGTTAGATTTGCTTTCATTCAGTTGTGAGCCTCATAGCAACTTTTCTTTGTGTTTTAGCTAATGGTTTTGTTTAATGTGCAAGTGGCTGCATGAGAGAGTGAGTGAATGAGTGAGTGAGTGAGTGAGCGAATGGGTGAGTGAGTTGGTAAGTGAGAGAGAGAGAGGACCTACGTAATTCACTTCTGCTACCATCACGAGTAATAACAATGTATACACTTTCTCCAGATAACACCAACCGATCTTGACACCCTGAGGGAAGCGCTGTCAACAAAACAAGAAAATGTGACGGAGCAGCTCAGAAGAAACTATAGTCACTTCCTCCAGTCAACACTTACAAGCGCAGTACCACAATACGAACTATTGCCGACTGACAGTGAAGCCCAGAAGATCATTCCAGCCTCCTTTTCCGAACTTCGACCCCTGGCAACGGTAGGAGATGGAAATTGTCTCTTCAATGCTGTTTCCATCGCACTGACTGGCTCTGACTGTCTCGCTCAGTCACTTCGAATCCTCACATCAATAGAATTAGGAAGAGACTACAACTACTTCAAAGATCCTGTCATCAGTGACAATCTGTCCATGACTGATTGTTCATGTGGTCACCACAGAGACATTCACATGGCTATGATCATCAGCGATGATGACATTGAAAAATGCTGGCGTGAGCATGGCGATATCAAAGCACAACAACAACTTGCTTTGAAAACAGCTTGCAGTGGTTACTGGAGCGGATTGCTACACTTCATTGCGCTTGCAAATGTCATTGGGCGTCGAATTAGGTCCGTTTACCCAAACACAAAAGGATTATGCTTAACGCTGCAGTTACTGTATAACAGAACTTTCTCTTCTCAGAACCATTCAAATCTGGATGATGTAATTATTATGTGGTCCAGATTGTGCACAGATTTTGCAGGTGTCTTCGAACCAAATCACTTTGTGCCATTAATAAAGGACGTGCCTTTGGATTCAGACGAGGAAATGCTTGAGAAGACATTTACAGTGCTGGAACCAGTGCATTTGCCAGTCGTTGTCAATGAATGGGGTGATTGCCTCGTGCCTTTAAAGAGACTGAAAACTGATTTAAAAACCGAGGATACCTGGGCGCAGATTACTTCCTCTACCTGGGAAACAGATGATGACATCCCCCTGAACAAAATTTTAGATACATGCAGACAGATCGATTCCTGCACCTGGGAAACTGATGATGACATTCCTCTGAAGAAAGTTCAAGAAAAAATCATTCAGTTTTCTTCAGATGGAGAAGATACGTCCTCCTGTGTGGAGAGTATAACAAGTTATGAGACTGATGATGTTGATCTGGTCTCGGGAAATGAAGGTGACCTGGAAGAGGACGAGCCAAAGGACACAAGCATTAAATGGACTGAACCTTTCAGAAAGATTGTCAAAAGGCCTTTTAACGGAAAACCACCGGGTCCAAACGTTAGTCTGAAGGAGGGCACAACTGAGTGTGAAATTTTTCTATCCTTTCTGCGATCGAATTTTTTCGAAGAGGCTGCAGATGCATCTACCAGATTTGCAAAGATCCACGTCATGCCTGACCTTGTAATAACAAAACATGAAATAGCAGCTTACATTGGCTTACGAATTGTCATGGGAGTAGATCCAAAATCCGCCCTAGAAGATTATTGGTCTGTGAATCCGTGTCTTAGAAATATATTCGTTAGCAACACAATGCCCAGAAATCAGTTCAAAAATATTCATAGAGCATTTCATGTTGATAGCCCTGAAAATGTGAAAAGTAGTTCGTTAGACAGAATCAACGATCTGTTATCCATTCTCAAGGAAAAGTCTCAAGAATTTTATAATCTCCATCAAAACATAAGTGTTGACGAGGCAATGATAAAGTTCCATGGGAAACATTCTGGAGTTGTGGGGGCACCAAACAAACCTGCCAAAAGAGGTTACAAAATTTACACCGTGGCAGACGCCCATACAGGTTACATCTGGGACTTTGAAGTATATCTGAGAACTGCCAAACGAGAAGAAGGACTTACCCAAAGGGTTGTTGAAACACTTTGCAAAGATATTGTTGGTAGAAACCATGTGGTTTATGTGGACAAATTTTATACTTCAATTCCACTGGCATTGTCGCTGTTAAAGAAAAAGATTTACCTTTGTGGCTCATTCAATACGTCAAGAAAATTCTGGCCGGCCGATCTCAAATCAAAAAAGAAAGGCTGCTCCTTGAAAAAGTTGAAACGTGGAGAAGTCATTTCGAAACAAAGCACTGATGGCAAGCTAGTGGCCACTGTCTGGAAAGATTCTTCGCTTGTGTTTAATCTGACAACATGCTTCAACCCGACAATGACCACCATCTCCCGACAGATTCGTGGACAGAAAGGATGGGAAACCGTTAACCTTCCCACAACGGATAGCATCGTGGAATACAACAAATATATGGGTGGGGTTGATCGCCATGACCACCTCAGGTCAAACTACACTGTTCAACGACCAGGGCACCGCTGGTGGCGATATTTTGTGTGGTACTTGGTAGACGTTGCCCTTGTCAACTCCTACATCTTGTACAAAATGTCAGTAAACAAACAGATTACACACAAGTCATTTCGGCTGAACGTTGCGCAGCAACTTGTGGCAGGTTACTCAGTTCGTTCACGACGAGTTCAACAAACGGATGTGGCGAATTTGGATAGAGAGCTGGCACGTGGACACCAAAACACTGTCTTTTCGGGCAGACCAAGGGCATGTCGCCTCTGCATGAAGCACAAGATAAGGACAAGAAGCGGCAAAGCAAAGGAAACGAGGGATGGGTGTCTGCAGTGCCAGATTCATTTGCACAAGGACTGTTTCTGGCAGTACCACGAAGAAGCTTGCAAGATCTCATCCTCATCCAATCTTGTTGCCAAACGTGACGCCTTCACCCAAACGGACGACGCCGTTGCAGAGTCTGCACGTTCCTCCACGCCATTTTCACGCCAGCCTGTTGTGACAACACCGGCCCGTTTACGCAGATCACCTCGAAAGCTAAAAGTCACTCACGATGCCCAGTGCTAGCAATGGCTATAGAACAGTGTTTGTGCCTTTCTAATGTTGGAAGACAATCAGTCAAATCAAGTTGATTTTGTTTTCTTCACTCAGTTCTTTTCATTGATGTTTGACTACGACTGGTTATTCACGTATACAGAGTTTTTCTTTGACAAACTTCTACCTGATTATGACTTCTTTAAAAGTCGTACACATGAATTTTAACAGTGTTTTCTAATTTTTATGGCTAAAATAAAAAATGACCTTGTTGTCTCTTAGAAATCATCTTAAGAGTAATAAGAGTTGAATACTTGTAATTCCCTGAAGTTTTTTTTTTCGTGTAGACTTAACAGGTAGTCTTACTTGTCTGTGATTAAGCCCACAAGTGCTTAGAAAAAAACTATGGAAACTCATTCCTACCAACAGCAGTACGTTCAGAAAGGATGCCCAGGGTGGGAATGATTGATTGCATCTAGCTGTCTGTTATCTTACTATAATTGAGCTAGAGGTTAAAATTGTAAGCAGCTAAAACTTCGCGACAACGACCAAAAACAAAATGAAATTTGGTGTATTGCTTCAATTTTTGACGAAGAGTTACGTGGACACCTTCATTTTAAATAAAAATCAGCCTTTAATATTATTTGTTTAAGAATGTTTGTCTTATATGTTTTTAGGTACATCTATATCTAGTATGTGTGAAAATGCTGGCGATCGTAACAGTGCCTTACTGGAAGATATCTAAAACATTTTTATCACTCCTAGTCGGCTAACAGTCTATACTTTGTATGGCGCTTTTAAACAATAAAACATTTTTAATACTCCGTCTACTAGTCTGGAATCTATAATCCTGTAGTCTTCGTGTCTTTACAAATCTCTCCTCCAAACATAATCTGTATGGTAAGAAATGTTACACCCCGATGTGTCACCATTAAGCCTACAGGCTGCCCGAGCACTTGCACAGTCTTCACGGGCGGGGAGGCTATGGTGGCGAAACGCTTTAGTACGGTCTGGCCAAATGAGACATGCATAAAATGGCGGATATAAAAACGGTCAGAGCGTAACAAAGCGGATTTTTTTATCCCTCTTTAAAAGTTAATATCCACATTCAGGATAAAGACATTGTCTTTAAATTTAAAACCAAGTGTCACCAATCACTTTTTAATGCATACACGGAATTATACACAGATTCATTGAAAAGGAACGCAACAAGAAGTAGTTTTCAAATCCAACCATTTGCACAACATGCAGTGGAACGCAGGAAAAGCTTCAACACGGATACTTTGAGTCTTCGCACATCAGTTTCTATGAAACTTACATTCATAAAATTAAGCATGTACTTAGAACATGTATTAATGAGTGCCCCGTGTGAATTTCGGGCTGACTGAAGGAACAATCGTTCTGTTACAGCGTTCAGAAAAAGTGCAAAACAGAGAAATCGGCCGGCCGAACGACACCCCGTTCCATAATGTAAACACTGGCTGTGGTGGTACATTACGCTTTTATACGGTACGGCCATAAGAATGTGGCTTTCTTTGAAGACGCCGGCCGGACAAAGGATATATCTCTGAGTGAAGAAGTGATTATGCACAGAGAAAAACAAACACTGTCATAAGGAATTGCTATCATTTATTAATATGATAGTATTAATAGGCAAGCTGTCTATTTCCAAATTCAAGTATGGTAAAAAATCAAAACTTATTGACATATTCAACAGAGAAATCTCACTGAGAAAAATAGATTTACCTTAGAAATCTTTAGATATCCCACCCCAATAGGATTATCCCTATATAAAGCAGCAATCACAGCAAACACATGTAGTGAGAAATCAGTACTGTCATTGGTGAAAACTGGCAGTTATGTATGTATCTATTATTATACATGTCCTTGTTTTCTTGGCTTATTTATTAGGTTATGTCTGAAATAGATATAGATAGAGTAGATTGTTCATTAGACGCTATTTGGGAAAAAAGATCACGTGTCACGTTAGCAACTAACAACTGCACCCTATCTCTGTCTTGCTGTAGTATTTTAACACTACCAATAACACATCTTCCTACAGAAACTATATATAATTACAAAAGTCATGAAAGCCAAAGCATTTGGGTTTGTTATTCAGTATTTGAAATTTGGCAACGGAGGATCCTCAGGAGGAAAGCTCGAGGTAAGAGGGTCTAGCCCCGCCCTCCCTGTCGCGAGGGGACGCCACTCCAAGAAGCGGGTGGCTTCGTCACGCGGCGGGTCTGACAGCGGACATCTCGGGGATCCCCGCCTTTAACACACATGGAATACCACAGGCACATTTTGGAAAGACATTATACTTACGAAATTAAAAGACGAAACGATAAAGAAACGCACATTTACACAAAACAGTCTCTATCTCTGTATCCTTAGGATAGGTCTTTTTATTAACAAAGCCACCCTAGTACGAGACAACGTGCACAATATCCTGGCCTCATTGGTGGCGACTAGACTCCCATCTGGACTGGGCATGTAGGTTGCTCGCCTTGGGACTCCGTAAGGGAGCCAAGGAGGATAAGCTTAACTCTAACACAAGGAAAGCAAAGCCTAAGGAAATACCAGGTAACCAACTAATCATCTTCCGCCAGCTTACATCAGGTTACACTATAGGCCATTATTATATCATATTGTATTGTAAGGCTTCGCACAATACTAGGTGAGTACTAACAATGAAGCGTCTAGAACAGGAACGAGCATGGGACAAAAAAAAAAAAAAAAAAAAAGTACAGTTGTAATGCTTGTTTATCACCCGAGTGACCAATCAGTGAGCAATATTAATTGATGTTTAGTTTTGGTTTGTGTGGTAATCGCGTCCACCCATAAAACGCCTGTCTATATCATTACCAACCGATTGTCGGCACATCAAAGGGATGGATTAAGTCACAGATGGCCATTTTTAAAATCGCGTGACCAGTACTCGTGAGAGGGACTGGTGCACAAGATGTTCCCCTTATTGATGGCGTGACACTCTTTAGAAAATTATTAATTGTCGCCATGGCGAGACGCCACTGCCATATCAAACAACTGTAGACATCCGTGCAGACTGATTGTCGGCTCATCAAAGGGATGGATTAAATCATAGGCGTCACTTTTAAAATAGGCTGACCAGTCCTGGTAACAGGAATAGGCCCACAAGATATTTCCACTTTTAGAAGTTGGTCTTTGATACTATAATAATATTTTTTCACTGGACTAAAATGGGGAGCGAATAGGACTATTGCGATGTTTGTCTCAGTGTGCGAATTGGTAAAAATAATGGAACAAACTTAACTTGCATAACGAGCAAATTTCTAAGTGCAAGACACACACAATGTAAGTTACATTAACAAATTTAATCAGGTTTCAGTTAAATCCAGTGTATTGTTGTGTGATAATCATGCAAGTATACCTGGCAGCCGAGAACTGCCGTGTTGAGACCTCTCAACTAGCGTTCAAGACTTGCGAGGTTTCATCACGGCAGAATTCACGGATGGCACACTTGCGAGGTTTCGTTTTTGCAAATTTCAACCATTTCTATAGGTCTTTAGCAAATATAATTTTAACACAATATGTAGCATGGTATAAACAATCTGTTAGACTGAAAAACGATTTTCGAAAATTTGACCACTTGAGAGGTTTCATCACGGCACCCTCGATATATTAAACAATTTATAAATTCTTGTAGCAATAGCTCTCTGATATTCTGTTAGAAACTGGCGCACCACTGCTAATCTTAAACTTTACCTTGGCATCGCTGTTCAATGTCAACAGGCTGTAGTAAAAACGGGCTTGATCCTTGATGTCTACATCTCCATATTTGTTCATCAGGAAAGAAAGAAGATCGCCCATGGCTAGATGAGGAAAGACAATAATTCAAGTGTAAAAACTGTGGTGGTTAATCCAATGATTGATAAACTTACAAAATTGCCTAAAAAATAACAGGATCATCTGATCCAAAAGCTTATTATGCATGAAGGATTAGTTGCTTATCCATAAATGTAACATTATATTTGTCCAGGGTAAAAGTCAGCTCAGTTCAGGCCATCCATTAGAAACAGAAACACACTGCTATAGGTTTGGCATAAAATTACTGAAATTTAATTAATCTTTGCAAATTCAGTATTTTTTTTTTTTACCCTTAGGAGATGATAGGGCCTAAGATCAGCCCAATTATTTTACAGTGAAAAAGACGACAGTGTTATAGAGTGAAAAAGACGAACAGGTGGATTATCAGTCCACTGAGAAAGCAGTTCTGAGTAAGAGTCTTGTCATGGTCGTTTTTTGTAGCCAATCAGAAAGCTTGTTTCATGAAATTTACTGATCTGTTCATATATCAAGGGCAGATCTTCCTGCTGTTGTAATTACATAATCATTTTTTTGTCCTGTGAACCCCCGTCTTTCTAGATGGGTAACACCAAAAATACCCCCGCCCCAAAGGGTTAAACTTATCTTACATGTCACAGCCTGTCAACTGATGAATGAAAACAATACATAACCACAGTGGAGTCCACAAAAATCGAACTTTGATAATCCGAATTTCTGTTAAATCGAAGTAATTTCAAAGTCTGGTGTTTTTTTTCTTCTTCATCTCCACAAATTTTTTTTCTACAATTCAAATTTGAATCAACCAATTCCTGATAATTTGAAGTCACCAATCTTGCTCATCCCAATGTAACTTTGAATTTTATGCCTGCTGAAAACCTTAACCCTCGTCCCACGTTGAGTGAACACGTCCACCTAACGCCCCATGCGGGGATAGCCAGCGGCCAGTCAGCCGATCGTTCGCGTGTTGCCGATAACCTCGGCGGTCGGGTCAATCTGGTCCCTTTGAACATGTGTATCGTGTTTACTTTAGGATGCAATAACGACAACAGTGGTGAATAAATCGTAAGTGACCTCTATGATATTTGGATAGATTACTTGTGATGATATGCAGTAAGTTCTGTTGTTAAATGGAAGGCCCAAAATCAAGAATTTTCTGCATTTACATGCTGTTCGACACACGTTTTATCATTTTCCAAGACCTCTACGCTTTTTCTGTCCCTAAGTCAAGTCATTCAGGTGAACAAATTATTTTGTAAGCCAGTCGCTTAATTTACTAACCACATGTATCGTGACATTGCCTTTTCCCTCCTCTACTATGTAAAGCTTCCACAAACTACGATGTTGTTAGTTTTAGCAAGAGATTTGATTTCCAGCTCGTAGAGTACATACATGTACTGAAAAGCGGTTTAATCAGAGCAACACAATATCTCTCTAATTACCACATCAAATAAAGACAACAACCAACAACAAAGTCGGTCATTTTCTCCCAGTTTTCCTTGATGAAAAACCTACAGACAGACGCCCTTATGCAGCATGCCCTAGTATTACATCGGAATTCATAATTTTACACATAGAACGGTTTCTCAAATCCGCACATGGCCCCTCTCTTCTCATTTCACATGCAGACGACAACCAGCATCAAAGTAACAGTTTCTCCAAGATTTTCCCCAGTTCGAACATCAGACCGTCAGTACTATTACATGCTTATGACGAATAGTTACGAATAGTTGCATCGTAATAAACGTAATTGGACGATACCATTTTGTTAGATATAGTAGGGGTGACAGGATAGATAAACACGCGAAAATAGTGTGGAAAAAAAAAGTGTGAAAAAAAAAAGATAAAAGCGGCAACCGAATAGACAAAACACGAGGAGCAGCACTGCCGCCATACAAAATATTGGCCTCCCGCTGGACCCGGTTTGCAGTATGTAGGCCACAATATTGGCCTTGCATGTCTCACGTGTTGCGTGGGGAGGCCACTATATTGGCCTCCCGCAGGACGAGGGTTAATACCCATAAAAGCCCACTTCAGACACTTTTTGCACCAGTGATCCAGCAGAAGGGAAGGGTTAGAGCAGTGGTTCTCAACCTTTTCCAGGCAAATGCCTCCCTTCGGCTCCAAATTTTCTGTGATCCCCCCCATCCCCCCCCCCCCCACTTCTCTCAAAATCCCTACTCAAACCCAACAGATACATTTCACAAGTAGACAGACTACACACAAATTACGATGTTAAGTTTTTCAAACACTTATTGGCGTATGTGTTAATTATTCACTATAAAACAAAACATTCTTTATCAAATGCACTGAAAACTGTTCATAAGACGTATCTACGCTTGTGGCTGAACAAGACAGTGGTGCCTGTATGTGCCCTGAAATCGTTGGCTCTCCATCATTTTCACCCCCCTCCCCCCCCTCGCCTTTATCATCATTTTCACCCCCCTGAAAATCAAAATCAGCCCCTGGGGAGCGATATCACCCAGGTTGAGAACCACTGGATCAGAGTAATGCATCGCAGCGAACAGGGCATGAAAGGGGAGGGAGGGTTACAAGAAAGGCATTATTACCCTACCTAATGGTCATTCCACACTACTGATATGAATAGCAAGGTCAGCCAACGGGCGGGATAATGCAGTAGCCCTAGAGGCTTGCTTCTGAACATTATGCTTGAAGGAATGTCTTTATCAATTGGTGATGTAACCACAGTACAGTATCCTGTTTACACAATACATGCAGCCAATATAAAGGCAGGCAGCTGAGTTTGCCGGCCAGAACTACTAGGTCTAAAGTCCAAGCCATTCAAAGCTGCTTTCATGTTTTACCACCATGGTACTGTCACTTCTAAAGAAAAATAATCAATCAAAAGATCCCATACAGAACTGTATGTTGTTTTTTTTTTTTAGGCATCTACATAAAGGGATGTAATCATATTATGGCGTGGGGCAAACAGCATAATAATGTTTATTTCTCTTTTCTCTCAGAGGTAAATCAAACTCTGGTAAATTGAAGTCTAGTCCATTTCCGCGACATCTTCGAATTATGCCGACTCCACTGTATCGGATTTCTCCCCCACCCACCTCTTCTCAATGAGACGCCAGGTTTCACACACCAAACAGATGATTGGATTGGTTCTGTACGATACATTAAGCCTAAGTCTGTAAAAGCTAAACTGTGATATTGAGCATAAAGTGGTTTTCCTACAAGATTTGACTAAAAACTGTAGCTCTTTCACAATGCCTGACTCCAACATGCCAGGATTAATGTGCTTTGAACAGAAGACAGTATACTCACTGCTCTTTATGCAGAATTATATAGTTTGTATTGGAGTTCGGGAAATATAGTTATGTAACCCTTTCAATTATTTACTCATTTTGCCATTCCAGTCTTACTGCGAGTAACATAAATTCAGCCAGCACTAAGACTGAAAAACAAATACATGCAAATAGCTCAGGTTCAAAAGTCAAATTAGTTTGGGTTTCACTGTAAAGAAAGATTATTTTCTCTAATTTCATATGTAATTTAGGAAACTTAAGACAATAGAAATATCTCGTGTAAATCACAGGTAGGAGCCATCCATAAAGTATGTCCATGCACTCAATTTCGGCAATTTTAACCCCCCACACCTTTTATACACTTGCCTTCAACCCTCTACTCTCCTGTACAAGGGTATGGCCATTAAAATTATGTATGTTGATAATAAGGGCTTGATATTCTAAAACTTTAAGTAGCATTTTGCATGGAATATTTGATGATTTCCTGAGAAACATTCATTTTTATATAATACTAGCTGAGTTCCCGGCCCTGCCCGGGATAAATCGATTTATTAGTTTCAGTTCTGGGTGATTATTATGGACCTGTTTCATTTTGCCTGTTACTTTAGCTTTATTTTAGTTTTGTTTGTTTGTTTGTTTTTAGATACGTTTTACTGCTCTCCCTTTGTGCACTGACGTCCTGCGATTCCCGCCAGCATCCGTCAAATTATGGCTATGATTTGCGCACGGGTTAGTTTGTTTGCACATCGCAGGAAGTGATAACGTCATGTGTTAATAATGGGAAAGAAATATAATATTTTCCTAGGCATAATATAGAAAACACAAACCTGTACTTTTGGCCCTGCAGCGTCAATCTCCCAATTCCAGAGCCTTTCTTTTTCCTGGTCTAGGCACATTGAGAACACACATACAAAGTTCCATACTTGATAGTCTTAGAACTCAATCTCGTCATTCAAACCAGTCCTAACCGGAAGTTGTTTTGTGAGTGTGATACAGTTTATACCGGAACCAATCTTAGTTACATTAATTTGCCGAAAAAATAGACCGAACGCCAATGTGTCGCTACCTAGAAACTAATACAAACGTTTTGCGAGTTATTAATTATTTTTTTATTTTCTGTGCCGGGGACACGACGACAGTCTATACTAAGCGCTGTATAAAATCTGAGGGCCACCGAATCAGCATTAACGGAGGAGTGGCGAAAGGCGCGCTGCAATTGTCGTAAGGTTTCACTTTTATTAATATAGATAATAACTGGCTTTGTTTTTGGATATTTTTTTTATATCCTTTTTTTTTAAATTCACAAATATTCACTAGACACCCCCCCCCCCCCCTCCAACATCCAAGTACACATTTCTATGCTGGTGGCAACCCCTGCCCCGAGCATATACTCTTAAGGGTGGCCCATTCATGCATAAGTTAAGAGTTAATCTAATTCAGTAATTGCATGTTAGAACTCACAAGTGTATAATATATCAGTATGATGATGAAGCATCATGGTACGACAGATACTGAGAATGAGACAGCCAAGTGCCCAGTCATCCACAGCTTTCATTACAGCTTCTTGGACAATCTCCAGCATCCTCCTCAGTGGTTTCTGGGATAATATCAGAAATATTGAAAGAGTTCACATGTTGAGCCTTTGATATACAAAAATGACATTATTGACTTTCTTCTCCACCAGGCAAAAACAGAAAGCTCAAACATTTTATTTTTGTTTCTCACGGAAAAAGGAATTTCTGATAAACTAAAGCTTACAGCTACCGGTGATCCACTGTGCTTTGGTGAGTGTCTGTCCCACATAATTTAATAGAATGTCACATTTTGTCTCTGATAATCTATAAATCCTTTAAATTTGTAATAATTTGAAAAGTAGTAGTGAGCTCAAATTAATCAACACAGGATTATGTAATCATTATCATTTCAAAGGTTCATGCGAACAAATATGAAGTTCAGTACCTTCTTTTTTTGTTCACCTGGGAAGCGGTGATCGGGTCTTATATGACCCATGGCAATCTCAAATTGCTGTATTTCAGGCAAAATTTGCTTTTCATACTTGAAATTTCATTTTTCCTAACATTCAGTCCACTAGATCAGTTGATAACTCAGCTTCAGTATAATAAATCAGTGGAACACTTACATGTTTAAGTTCCAGTACAGATATTTCAGTATAACGGGTCAGTTGATTGCTCACCTGTTGAAGAACAGAGGAATCCTGGGCTGACAAAATCCACACATGAAGGTAGTTGTGGTAATTGGCCAGGAGTAAACCAATGGGCAGAGATAACACTGTGTTGTGCAACAGGCTCAGGATTTCACTGTGAAGCTGACTGGGAAAGAAAGAAATAATCTGACACTCTCCGTATTTTAAAAAAATATGTCACATCTGTCACTGTTCTGCCATGCAAAAGGAGAGCAACACAAATGATCGTTTCATAGTTTTGAGAAAACCACAAAAAAACTTGTAACTGGCTATGAATGCTTTCATTTATGAGTTTGCCACACTAGCAACTAGCATTTTGGTAGCAGATACATCTACCTATCTTTGGCATGAAAGAATTATGTGTGAGACAGGTTCATAGAGACAATAAAGTAGAAAAGGCTGTGCTGTCAGTTACATCACTCTGCCTTTGTATGGCAGCATTGTTCTTTCTGCATTTCCTCAATCCATTAACTGCCTTAATTGGAATGCAGTATTGACTTTATTTGCTTGTCCTCTAGATGTGAATTAAATAAAACACTGCAATACAAAAGTGCTTTGTTGTAGTGTGGGAATCAATGTCAACTAGTGCGCACAAAAACTAACTCGATCTTCTAAATATTTTTAAAAACCACAGAAATTCTGTGGGCTCATAGCAGGGCTTGGAATACAGAGGTTCTTTTTTTCTTCCATTTCTAAATCTTTTTGGAATTTTTTGTATAATTTAGTATTGTTTATTTCCAGTGTGGGGCTCTATGACATTTAACTTAACCCTCTTTTTTTTTTCCCGCCACATTTTAACCTCATTTTTCTATGAGAACAAAAACATTTCTCAGACTGAACGTTCTTCCTTCCAACAATCCATGCCTTGACATTCCACCCTCTGGTCTCAGTGTAAACATACAAGATAATATGCTTGAAGGGCTGTTTGCTATGAGAATATGGTATTTTACACTACTAGCTGAGTTACCCGGCCCTGCCCGGGAGAAATATTTTTATTACTTATAATGATTTAGACCTAGGACACAAACTAAAGTTCCTTCCACAGCCAAAGAAAGACAATGGCAGAATCAGCATCGACTCGGATTCTTTGGCAACTCTGGAGTTTGTTTACCAAATTTTTGCTAAAGTTTACAGGGGATCCATGTTTTCATTAATCAACAATTTGCTTCCTTCAGTGAATGAACAATGAGAGAAACTGCATCACAGCTCTAAAAATAGATCATAATTAGTGTGTCCCCGTTTAGTAATGTATATCTATGGTGTGTCCCTGTTCTAGAAGCATGGAGTCGGAAGTGTTCGTTGCGAATTTTATGTGTGAATTATGTAAAATGAACAAATTACCCAGAGTTTGCAGCATTTATATATTATCCCATTACAATAAGTCGAATTGTAGGTGATGAGAGTGCTTCCAGAGTTTTGGAGCCCTCCCAAAAAGGGCCTTTTAGGGCAGAATTTTCACCCTTAGCTCCATTATAGTATGATAAGCAATAGCTGAACAGTGAACACAGTATTTTCTGTTTTCGGCTTTGTATTTGGACTAGGGTCCCCTGACAACAGGCAGGCTGGTGTGAATGATTTGTTACCTAGGTTACCTACCAGTGAGGCTGGAAAGCTTTCACAGCTCTCAGGAAATCCACTATGAGTGGAATAAGATGAGGAAAGCTTTGGAACAATTTCCTGGTGATTCTGAAAGGCAGACAAATTGAAACGTGAAAATCTGCAAAACATATATATATCCATATATCTCAGTGTGGCTGTGATTCTTAGACAAACTAAAATAGTCATCACCTATTCCTCCAATAAAATTTTTTCTCCTTCATGGAACAGCTTTGTAAAACAAAACCAGTTGTAAACTTTACGTAGAGAACTCTGAAACAATTGTAAAACCTAGAAGCATGTGGACGAATGAAGTTGCAAGTACATAACTGTGAGTACATAATCAGATTATTCTCAGCGCGGACAATTTTTTACTTGAGCCACACCTTTTCCATGCTGTGTTTTATAGCCTAACATTCTTAGCTTTTCCTGTCCATATTTGTTTTGTGAAAATATTTCATCTGCCAGTGTTTAATGGGTTCATAGAGTTGTCATGATTCTCTTGCAGTGTTAGCTGGTTTCAAAAAACAAACAAACATGAGTCCACTCACTGAAGTATGTGACTCTCAACAGTGTCGGAGCCATCATGAACCACCAGAAGGTAGAGAATGTAGTAGAGAGCACAAGATACTCTCACTCCTCCAGTCATCTGCGCTAGTTGGGTCAGATAGTGGAGAATGTTCTGAAGATCTAAAGACCGAGCATGGAAATAGGACAGGAGAATGAGTATATAAATACTCAAAGCCATGGTATCTGAAATCTTCAAATGCTACACTTGTACATACCAAGTGACATGCCTACCCCTCCAATGAACAAACAATACTCAGATCTAAGTGTATGATATGAACTTAGTACTGTACCTGTTTAAACAACAAATGTTTCAATGGTTCATAGTTATATCGTCACGATCATAATATAACTGCCAAAGTCATGTTTTGGTGTTTTTTGAAAGAAAACTGTTTACTTGGAATAAAAATTATAGTAACAGCTGTTGTTAGAGGAGTGTAGTATTTTACATAGATAGCTGTAACCAAACAGGGAACACAACTCAGTCTTTTCTCTATTTAGCTTCTCTAGTTGGCTTTGCCATTAGACTGCACACCCATTATGACAGTCTAAATGGTGGTTTAGGTGGATGTGGGTTTAAAAACCCATAAGTCAACAAAACAAAACAATGTTACTTTTGAACAGTGCAATGTGACTGTCTGACTAAGAAGAGCATTTCATCTCAGAACAGTGAAAAAATGATTTAGGCAATTGGGTTAAGAGCCTGACAATGATGTCTGTTATAATTATAGAAGAAACGGATTTTAATAACTTTTTTGCTGTAAAACTGAATTTTTTGGTAGCAAAAAGCTATGTCCTATTTACAAGATCATTGGGCTGTCTAATTACTTTGCAAAACAACTGGTTCTCTACAAATCTAAAAGTATTTCATTACTTTTCATTGCAGAGGGGTTTATGTCTGTAGGTTCAGCTGTTTTTGTTTTTTTTTTAAAGGGAGGATGATAGCCTTCAAATTACTCAAATTTATAAATGGACAAAATTTTTGTCAGACTCCACATTCCCCTCATTTTTGATTACACTGAATATTCAATCCTTAGCCTAAGTCAATTATTCAGCAGATCTTCCAGTCCTACAAGAAGAAGAGCTGATGCTTTACAATTATTTCAATTTCTTTCAAAAGCAGAAATTGCCTTGCCTTTATGTTCTATAAATTACCCCATTTAAAATGAAAAAAAACCACTCACTGAAATTCCTTATTGTCAACTGTACCAATTTATTACTCCATCTGCATTCAATAACTTAATAACGTCTGTATCTTGTAGAAACAAATTTTCTTAGCATCAAAATGATATAAGACAAACAAAAAAACTACTATGACCCATTATTCTATTAACCAAACCAATCCCTCATATAGTGAGTACGCCAATGGGGATAGGTCATACTAAGCCTGAAACGTCCCAACCAGATACTAACAGCAAAATGTACGCCCCAGAAATAGTGGCAGAAGCTGACTGTGTCTGACAGGACTTAGTATGAAAGAGTCTTCCCAGATTTACTAGAAAAGTATAGGAAATTATGGTGTGCATATCTCGTCTGCCAGCAGTTGACTGTGCTCTTCCAGGCTTAGTATGATATCCACTAAGAGTACAAAATACCACCAACCTTCTTGTGTGATTTTTGTGGAGACAATGAGGAATGCCAGTTTCCGTGTGTGGACATCCAGCGAATCAAACACCTCAGGTCTCATGGTCTGTTGCAGCTCAGACACAAAAGAGTTCAGCTTCACCTTGGGAAGCAATATTGGCTCATATAAATCTGTTCCATAGCATTTCCACACACATAAATTATTCAGTAGAGTTGATGACTTCACAAATTCAGCTGCCAGAGAGTCATAAGCTATAATATAAATTACCCAACTGTCAGAGAGTTGACAACTTCAACAGAAATTATTCACCTGTTAAGAGGGTTGATGATGTTAACATAATGTATTCAGCACTATAACAATAAATATATATAATAACAATATAAATAATTCAAGATAATTCAAGAGTCAGGAAGTTAGAGACTAACATATATGCGACAGTCAGAGGCTGACGACTTTAACACATTCAGCAGCCTCAAAACTAATTATTTTAACATATTCAGGAGTCAGAGAGCTGACATTTGACCACTTTAACACATTTGGCAGTCAGGGAGTTGATGACCACTTGCCATTTTGCCCACATATCCACTACACATCATGGGATAATTTACAAATGACTGTTACCTTTTAAATATGTCACAAATTACTTCTTACAATATATAAGTAATAGATCAAACATTTTACCTCTTGAATAAAAGACAAAAGTGATTCTGCAATCAATAGTCTTGCATATATCCAAAAACAAGGATGACTGACACATTCAATGACTTGTTTGACTAGCAATTTCTCCTCACTGTTTGACAGAATCTCTGTCCTGAACTCTTTCTGAAATATTATTTACAGATAAATAAGTTATAACTTTAAATAACTGCACTTCAGCACCACAAATGTATCTTAACCCTCACCCTGCGAGAGGCGGCAAATGTCGGTATTGACTCGCAAGCGCTCACGCCGCACGGGCGGCAAAAGTCGGGAAGGTCAAGCTGACCGCACCACGCGCAAGCCGTATTTTCACGCATCAGGTCACTGACATTTTTGAGACGTAACCACCGTGTTATTGTTCACTGTATCTCTTCTAAATCAAACGCATTGTGACATGGACATGTTAACCATTGAACCACTGGTCGGAATCACAAAGACTAAGCTTTCAAAGGCTCTCCCCACACTTTCAAAAGATGTAACATCGACATGCGAACTGTTGCTCAACAAATTTGCAATATTATCTCATTTTCTCACAAGCTGACCACCATCTGGAGTTGTCTGTATCTAAGAACCAATCAGAAACAAGCTCTGAAATAATCTTTGCCCCAAATGCCCACATTGGTTTATTAGTATGTGTCAATCAGGATGAAACCATTTGTGTAGGGCTTGGGAGGGCTTGGCTAGTTTGTCACAAATCCCAGACTGGGAGATGTAATAAGTTATGACAGGACAACAATCACGAACGAACAAGTTTAACACTTAACAGAACAACCCATCAGACTCACACATTTATTAAACATAATTATACAGATAATAGCGCAATTACATACATTATATTATTGAAATTAACTGCCGTACCACGGCCTTATTCTCACACACACTCTCCCTCGGATCCACAACCCGGTAGTTACTCCTAAAGGCACTTCGGCCTCAGCCTCTCCCCTCAGGGTCTTAATAGCACATTAATAATTCACTGGCACCGCAGTCTCTCAATATCACCTTCCTATTGTCATACACCTTAGCATTCCCCTAGCACCTCAGCAGGGCAATAACACATTATCATTTCAATAGCCCCTCAACATGGCAATAGTACATTATTAGTTCCTAGTCCATCGACATGGCAATAGTACATTATCACATTCACGCTCATATCTACGTCCCTGTCCGTGGCCTGACTGCCACGACTTTATGTGCCTCTACTGTCCTGCACTGACAGCCTCACTTCTGGCCTATGTGTGGCCTCCGGCCCTATGCTGGCCTATCCCCTGTGCTCATCGAGGTGGCTCTGCGGCCCGTCCCCGACACCTACAAGAATAACATTACATTGGTATAATGCCATACCATTTCTATTCACTCCACCTCTCCTTACAACCCATGAAGCGTACACACAATAGTTCACATTTCACTCACCACACATCTTACGGTAACACACCTCCATCGGAGTACACACTACTCACTCGCGCTACAAATCCATGAACTCACTTCCATCTATCGCTCATGGCGCACATTGCTATATCCAATATCAAGGACTTCCACATTCCTCACATATACTTATTTACATCATGGTAATAGACGAATATAATATAATACATCAATCATAATTATCAATCAACGTTCTACCTACCAGTCATCACTGGAAAAACTCTCTCACTGGTCTCTCGACTGCTCCCCTTATGTCCGCCCGCTGGGCTCTTACTAGCGTCCGTTCAGTAGGACCTTCTAACTTGCAGTGATAGTAATACAGCGCTTTCGCCTCATTCAGACCCCCACCACTCACAACATGCACGCTTTTCTTCCTTGTCTACGTGCGTTAATTTTACTCTCTTCCTTTCACGTCTTTCCCTACTTGTCTGCCGTGAGCCCTTCTTACTCTACACCCGCTCTGTAGCAATCCCCTTAATTGCACTCACTCCACTCGTGACATCATCCCCCACCCCAAAAAAATTAATGCAATTAATTTCAAATCGCATCAAGATGACTGTCAACGAGTGAGCGTGAGCAATACCTACACTAAAAAAATGACCTAGCAGTTCCCCTAGTATATAAAATACCGAAATCAGGGGAAAATATGGGGATCAATATGCCCTGCAATATGCATATATGTGTCACATCATGAATAGCTAACTAAACACAATATCTAATACAGAATCAAAAACCAATCAACCTATCAACCATTCTTCATATCATATTTATAATGTCAATATTTTAAAGTCGACTCATTCACACAGATCCTGTCAATGTTCCTGTCCTCCGATGTATAAGCTCCTGAACTCTTCCCCTAGGCTCGACTAAGGTAGTCGGCGATATGATTGCTGGTTCCTGGAATTGGTTGAATAACGAAGGTATACGGCTGCAAAGCCAATGCCCATCTAGATAAGCGTGGGCTGGACGAACGATTCTTTGACAAAAACGTTAGTGGCTTGTGGTCTGTCTGGATACAAAAGTCTCGTCCCATGAGATAACGTCCTAATTTCTGGACGGACCACACAATGGCAAGACACTCCCGCTCTATCACAGAATACTTTCTTTCTCTCTGCAATAACTTCCTACTGACATAACATACAGGATGGAGACATTCGTTCTTCTCCTGTAGAAGACAAGCGCCGACACCAGAGTCCGACGCATCCGTTCTGAGGATAAAATTAGATCGAAAATCGGGTAATATCAGAATGGGTGACGATGATAATGCTGTCACCAAATTATCAAATGCTGTCTGACATTCAGACGTCCACTGGACCTTATCGGGTTGTCCCTTCTTAGTAAGGTCAGTAAGAGAAGATGACAAGGAGGAAAAATTTGGAATGAACTTTCTGTAATAATTTAAAATTCCCACTAAGCTTCTGACTTGTTTCTTTGTTTTAGGGATTTGCAACCCTACTAACTTGTCAATTTTTGTTACTTCAGGTCTCTGAACACCTCTACCCACGATATGTCCTAAGAATATTATCTCTGGACATGCCAAATCCATCTTTGCGGGTTTAGCAGTTAACCCAAAATGACGTAATCGTTGAAAAATTACTGTTAGTGTCTGAATATGATCAGACCATGTCGACGTATGACATGCTATATCGTCAAAGAATGACACGACATTAGGTATGTCCTTCAACACTAGTCTCATTAATCGTGCAAACGTCGCTGGCGCGTTTACCAGCCCAAATGGCATGACCTTAAATTGGAATAATCCAATGGGCGTTTGGAACGCCGTGTATTGTTTAGACTCCTCAGTAAGCGGGATTTCCCAATACCCTTTCGTTAAATCTATCTTGGAAAACCACGTGGACCCGGCCAATGAAGCTATTAATTCCTCCTGAAACGGGATAGGCTCCCTATCGCCTACCGTAATAGTGTTCAATCTTCGAAAATCAATACAGAACCGCACCGATCCATCAAGTTTTTTCACGAGGACGATGGGTGATGAATACGGCGATGTTGATGGTTCTATCACATCTAACTTCAACATTGACTCAACTTCCTTTATAACTCTATCTCTCGAAGAAAAAGGCAGTGGATAAGGTCTAAGAAATACTGGCTTATCCGAAGTCAACTTTATTTGGTGCTGGATCACCGTAGTGCGACCCGGCAAATCCGTAACAACATCCGGGAATGACGCTAACAGGGTCTTAAGTTCCCTACTCCTTGAACTCGTAAGGTCAGGGTTAATTTTTACGTCCCTGTAACCTTGTGTCGGAGTTAACTCCGGCAATTGAATTTGTAACTCTTCCTGCGCCTCGGTGTCGCTTCCGTCACAGTCCAACTGGTCTACGACCCCCGTACAAGCAATAGAGAAGACAGTCTCCTCTGGTCTTGTCTGTGCACACAGATACTGTGGTCTCTCATAAAATCTCTGTAGCATATTAACATGGAAAACCTTACTCGTTCCATCAATGTGGATAGCGTAATCTACCTTTGAAACAACTCGCTCAATAACATAAGGGCCTTTCCATGTCATCAATAACTTATTATGGTCCGTAGGTAACAACAATAGGACCTTGTCTCCTGGCTTAAAATTTCTCAGTTTGGAACCTCTATCTTTATAGTCTTTTGCTCTTTTCGACGCGATACCAGAAGCTTCTTCTGCCATAGTGCGCGCTGAAGATAATCTTTCTCTTAAATCAACAAGGTACTGAAACACCGAAATCTGCTCATCGTCTCCCGATGATGGCGACGTCATCATGTCCCGAAGAACATCAGTTGGGCCCCTAGGACTACGACCATACATCATTTCGAACGGCGAGAATCCCGTTGACTCCTGCCGTACCTCTCTGTACGCGAATAACACTGCAGGGATATATCTATCCCAATCTTTAGGGCGGTCAGCAGCTACCTTACGCAGCATCGACTTTAACGTCGAGTTCAATCTCTCGCACATGCCATTAGCCTGCGGATGATAAGGGGTGGTAGTGATGGGTTGTATGCTGAATAAGCGGAACAATTCCTTCATCATCTCCGACGTAAATTGCGCGCCCCTATCAGACAGAATTTGCTCTGGTATTCCTACCCTAGCGAAAATTGCAAACAACGCTTCCGCGACTGCCTCAGACGTTATGGTCCGCAGAGGAATCGCCTCTGGCCATCTCGTAGCATTACATATGACCGTTAAGAAAAATCGATTCCCCCTATCGGTCGCTGGGTGAATGGGGCCAACAAGGTCTATCGAGACCTTTTTAAACGGTTCCGAGACCGTGGGGATCTTCTGAAGAGGAGCCTGGGGTGTACGCCCCTTATGCGTCGTCTTTTGGCACGCACTGCAGGTCTTACAATAGACTTGTACATCTTTGTGGATCGATGGCCAGTAAAAATTTTTAAGAACCCTTTCTTTGGTTCTAGCTATCCCCATATGACCCGCTAATGGGACATCATGTGCCAAATGCAATACTGTTGCGATCAGCAACGCTGGCACAACGACCTGCTTTAAAATGGAGGTCACCGTTACATACTTACGGAACAGAATGCCCGCCTGAACAACAAATGAAGACGAGCCGTTCTTATATTTCCTCGTTTTCTCGGTTCGCGCTTCCCCAAAACATGGGTTTAATGATGGGTCCTCCCTTTGTAATCTCGCCAAGCGCTCTGGCGTGATATCTAGGTTGACCGTTGGCGTCGCCAAAGGTCTAATCTTATCTTTATCAGCTACCCGTCGACGTGTTTCGACCGCGGCGCAAAAGTCAATACCTTTTGATTGCGACCATGCTTGCACGTTCTCATCGGAAGGGGAAACTACCCGTGATACATTCCCAATGATGAGCTGGGCGCCTGGAAAACAACCAACGACTGCTTCGACTTCCCCGCTAAGGAAAGGTGTATCTATCACTATTCTTGCCATGGGTAATTTCTCAATGGCCCCCGAAAATTGGATGCACGGGACAGTCTCACCTGTAAGCTGTGAATCCCGAATGCAGTCCCTATGCACTCCCACAACGGTAGATCCTGTATCTCGTAAAACCGAGACCGGTTCGTCCCCAACAAACCCCGGATAAACCCTAAGACCACCTCCTGTATGACATGAATTTATAACGGGGATCTTTCTCCCACAAGGTAAAACACCGGAAGATAATAACTTCTCACAACTGGGATACTTAGAATACTGTCCGCCTCCGTTGTCCGATGTAACACACGCAGCCGCATGATGAAATTTATTAGGGGAACATGGACTGGAGCTACTGTCCACGTTCGCCGCTATCCTACCTGCAGGGCAATTCACGCTGATGTGATCTGCTCTTCCGCAGTTCCAACACTTCGCGGCCCTACACTCGCGTGAAAAGTGACCCACGCGTCCGCAAGTCCAACACTCCGCTCCCTGTGCTGCACTAGGCCTGGGTCCCCGTGACCCATCGCGACCGGAACTAAAGTCCCTATGCCGTCGGTCATCGGCAAAGGTCACAAATCGCCCCCGGCCATTACCGCGACCTAGCCCTCCTGCTCGGTCAAACTTACCGGATCCATATGCAGGTGATTGGTGATAGCCCCTACGCTGCCCTTGGGCTTTCCCACTATAGGCACCACGCTGACGCGACCTGTCCTTAAATCCTGCCGGCGACCCCTCAACCACGGCGACGTACCCAGCATCTTGGACGTACGCCCTGGCGACTGGTTTGGACGGATGTGTCGTACGGTATGCTTCCGCCAACTTAGACGCCTCCTGCACCGTCGCGGGTTCGTTTTCTTTCAGGAAGGCCACCAGATCTTTATGGCACGACGCGTACAGCTGGTCACGGATCATTAGGTCTTTCAGTTTAGCAAAATCCGCGCCCACATGCGCCAAGTCTACCCAGTTCGCGAAATATTCCGTTAGTCTCGCGACGAAGGCAGCAAAGTCCTCCCTGGTATCCGCACGTGCTCGCCTAAACTGCTCCCGGAAATATTCCTCGGTACGCGCAAATCGGCGAAGCAGCAAAGCCTTCAGCTTATCGTAATCTTGCACGTCTTCGCGCTGTAGCTCTTTAAAGTAGGTTAACGCTCGCCCCTGCAATAGAGACGCCAGGTACGTGGACCATAATTCTTTATTTTCCCCCCATTGCAATTGTGCGTTCAGTTCGAACCTGTAAAGGAAGGCGTCTATGTCGTCCTTCCTGTCGTCGAACGTAGGGAGCTTAATCCTAACGCCACCTTTATTGTGTACCTGCCGCTCACCTATTTCCGTTGGCGTATTCTTCTTGAGTTCTAATTCCGCAATTCTTACTCGCGCGTCTGTCTCCCGCTCTTGAGCTTCTATCTCCTTTAACTTTATCTCCCTCTCCTGCTCCCGTTCCTTAGCCTCTCTTTCCTGTTGCTTAAACTCCCTTTCCTGTTCCTTATCCTTAGCCTCTCTCTCTTGTTGCTGAGCCTAGCCTCTCTTCCTCTTCTCTCTGTCGCTCTTGAGCCTCTTTTTCTCGCTCTCTATCCTTAGCACGCTCATCGCGCAAATCCGCCTGCTGTTCTTTAATCCAGCCGCGTAGCTCCTCTCCCTCCAGGCCAAGTTCCTTACCCAACTTCATTAGTTGTTGGAGTTCCGCCATTTCACAGATTTATGGTTATGGTATGTATTATAAAAACGGCTAACCTGTCGGTATGATCACTAACGACACGACCAGAGACCTGAGATCACACCAGATATAACAATACCCAATTGTCTCAAATACAATTCAGAAATTTACCTACTTCCTAACTAATTCTATATTCATTAAATGTATAGCACTATTAATAATAAAAGAAAATAGAACGACAAGAATGAAGAAATTCAGTAGAAGGACCACAAGTACGTCAAGGACAACGAACCAGACTAGGACAAAGCTTCTACAAAAAAAAAACTATAATGGAAAAAAAAATGCAACCTACTACGCCGATTACACTACAAGGTACGAACAAGAACAGAGTCTGAAAAAAAAGAACGTATCTACAGAAAGGTAAGAGAGGGACAAGAGAGACGTCTTCCTAAAACAACGAGGAAGATGGAACGGCACAATCTAAACAAAATTACAGGTCCCTACAGAACTGTTCACTGTGATGAACGAAGTTCCTAGATTAGCCCACCTCCCGAAGAGGACAAACCAAGTTCACCACAGCAAACCCGCGCCACCGCCCGTATAATCAATTACAACGAAAACAGAAAAACAGCGGAAAAAGACAGAAGAACAGACAGCCCTCAATCCAGGGCACAAATTTTTCACTTAACTTTCACCCTTGATTTCAATTTCTCCCCTTCCTCGGAGCTCTGGCTGCTTGACCTCTACAGGCTGGCACACACACTCTGCAGAAATTTACGTACACATTAATACATATTCATCAAAATACATGCATCAATACATATTCATAAACATACATAAATCATATCATCATGAAATTTCCATTCATCCCACGAACAAGGACAACAGCACGAATTCCTAGCACAACAGAAAAACAACTAGATATAACGAATACACAATGTCAAAATGACCACAGGTAAACAGGACGAGCCCCCAGTGTCACAAATCCCAGACTGGGAGATGTAATAAGTTATGACAGGACAACAATCACGAACGAACAAGTTTAACACTTAACAGAACAACCCATCAGACTCACACATTTATTAAACATAATTATACAGATAATAGCGCAATTACATACATTATATTATTGAAATTAACTGCCGTACCACGGCCTTATTCTCACACACACTCTCCCTCGGATCCACAACCCGGTAGTTACTCCTAAAGGCACTTCGGCCTCAGCCTCTCCCCTCAGGGTCTTAATAGCACATTAATAATTCACTGGCACCGCAGTCTCTCAATATCACCTTCCTATTGTCATACACCTTAGCATTCCCCTAGCACCTCAGCAGGGCAATAACACATTATCATTTCAATAGCCCCTCAACATGGCAATAGTACATTATTAGTTCCTAGTCCATCAACATGGCAATAGTACATTATCACATTCACGCTCATATCTACGTCCCTGTCCGTGGCCTGACTGCCACGATTTTATGTGCCTCTACTGTCCTGCACTGACAGCCTCACTTCTGGCCTATGTGTGGCCTCCGGCCCTATGCTGGCCTATCCCCTGTGCTCATCGAGGTGGCTCTGCGGCCCGTCCCCGACACCTACAAGAATAACATTACATTGGTATAATGCCATACCATTTCTATTCACTCCACCTCTCCTTACAACCCATGAAGCGTACACACAATAGTTCACATTTCACTCACCACACATCTTACGGTAACACACCTCCATCGGAGTACACACTACTCACTCGCGCTACAAATCCATGAACTCACTTCCATCTATCGCTCATGGCGCACATTGCTATATCCAATATCAAGGACTTCCACATTCCTCACATATACTTATTTACATCATGGTAATAGACGAATATAATATAATACATCAATCATAATTATCAATCAACGTTCTACCTACCAGTCATCACTGGAAAAACTCTCTCACTGGTCTCTCGACTGCTCCCCTTATGTCCGCCCGCTGGGCTCTTACTAGCGTCCGTTCAGTAGGACCTTCTAACTTGCAGTGATAGTAATACAGCGCTTTCGCCTCATTCAGACCCCCACCACTCACAACATGCACGCTTTTCTTCCTTGTCTACGTGCGTTAATTTTACTCTCTTCCTTTCACGTCTTTCCCTACTTGTCTGCCGTGAGCCCTTCTTACTCTACACCCGCTCTGTAGCAATCCCCTTAATTGCACTCACTCCACTCGTGACATAGTTATCATGCTTCGTTCTCACGAAAACTACAGCTGTCAGTTTGGAATCATAAGTCAGGTCATTGGTTAGAGACTGACAGACTAAGGTTTTGCTGGTTAATTCATTATCAAGCATGATAAGGCATAGCAGCGAATGTTTTCATACCGATCAATAAAAACCAAACCACGTGGACAGCATATGTGGTCATCGCATAGCGGCACGGGTCAGTGACCCCAGATAAGATTCTCCGTGAGTAAGGTCACTGACCATGCAGCGGGCTTTACGGGTAGCACGCGGGGTATGAGTTAAGACCTCAACTTGCAAATGCTGCAGTACAATTTCTGCAGGATTTATTGTTTACACAATCTACACATATTTTTCTGTAAGAATCTGGCCAAGAGTTCACGATTGTTTTTCATTTAGAAACAGTATCTAATAAATCAAATAACATTCTTAGTCAAAATCTCACAAGATCTGAAACAACAGTTAACAACAGACCTAAGAATCAAATGACCACTTTAATAATCATCATAGACACTTAAAGGGACATATATACCTATGCCCTGTAAAGGCAAATTGAAACTGTCACTTAGCTATGATTTCCATAACAAGAAGAATACATATGCAAAACAATGGCACACATTTCACATAATACACTTCATGCATTTTAATAAAGGTAAGCAGAAGCAAAGCACCAAGAAAATAATTCAGAAAAAAATTTAGATATGTATGTGCCCAATTAGTGTTCAGAAAAGCAAAGTGGGAGTGAAAGGGAGAAGGAAAACAAGTGACCAAGATAGGAATCAAATCCGCGACCTCTGCTACGACACAAACAACCATGCCAGGAAGAATAAAACAACTCACTTAACCGTTCGGCCACTCTATCAAACGAGATGAATGCAACCAAGCTATCAAGCGTTGTCTCTTACTGCCTCGAGTACTCATTCGCCATGACCAAGCCCACCCATCCACACGTCACCCCTCCCATCTTGATCACTAGTCTTTCTTCTCCCTTTCACTCCCACTTCGCTTCTCTGAACACTAACTATGCACATGCACTTCTTATCACTTCACATTTTCTTTGATTTAAGCATATTAGTAGTACACTGTTCATAACTGTCATCACTATCTTGCACTCTACCAGACTGGCCTCTAACATGGCAGGATTTTTTCCTGTTTCTCCTTCGAAAAAGACTTATTTCTCTTGTCCTCGTGACACCCCAAAATTTTTTGTACAGAACATTCCTGTAAAATAAGGAACAGTTCTCAGGCCTCAAATAGTTCTCTGTCTACTTGCTGTCCAGGATATTGCAATGCGAGTTTTCATTGTGTCACAACCTGAAGACAAATTACTCATGGGGAGACTTGGATATTATATCAGCAAATTTTACAGTGGTAAGCTGGTAAACATTACCAAGAAACTTGTGAAATGTCCAAATTGTTTACCTGAATCAGCAACAATAGACAAATGATGCTGGGGTCCATGGATGGCAGACATTGTAACATCAATGGTTTGAAGATCTACAGAATGATATACAAAAAATTACATTGATCATCTCTTTACAACCTCTGTCATCAGTTTTAACATAGAATTATTATACACAAGTAGCTCATTTCTTTCCAGCAAGGTCACATATGCACTGGTCATTCTGAATGAGATCACTCTCAGAAAACACGATGACCTGTAAAATAAAATGGTGCCAGTATCATCAATACCCCCATGGCATGCTGACAACTGACATACTTATGTGATATTAATTATTATGACAGCATCAGAACATACCGGTACATCTGATAACAATAATAAATTAAGCAGTTCAACACAATAATCTGCAATTTGTTTCTGATACTGCACCAATCACATGTGGGATACTTTGTACTCCAACTAGTGATGGAGATGCTGAAACTACACACCCTCTGCAGTGTATCCACAGGTTTACACAGGGATCATTTGACTGTAAAGAAATGTTGGTAAATTTTAGTTTTGGGACAGGCACTTGTCTTGCAATATCTAATTTTTCAAGTGGTCGAATATACACCCCATCGATCATGAGTTTAAATTCATTGTTGTCTAATTAAAACAGAGTTGATGCTCAAACCTATATAAAGCAACGGATTGTATTATCGTTCTACTCATAGAAGTGCTCAACATTCGGTTTTTTTCACGTGGTCTCAGCTTTTTATTCTTCAGATGTCACAATTAATCCAGTTTTGTGTTCTGTGCCTGCCAGATCCAAACCCCGGATATTGCAGTTTAATATTTAACCGGGTCCGAGAAGTCTCACGAGGTACGAGTGGTAGTGTTTTGTTTTTGTTTTTTTTTTAGAAGTGTGGGTCTCCCAGGCCACATGAGATACAAATCAGTAGTGTTCAGTAGTTTTTACTTTATTTGACAGTTTGGATGTGAGAGGCCTTGTGTGGTATGAATCATACCGTGAACTTATGGGATTAAATAGGGATAACTGAAGTTACTGAGCTTACTAGCATTTCAAATTGCACAAAGACTATAGATTCTTGTAAGACTGACTGGCACACATTGGACATGAATCTAGCCTAAAGCTGCTCACAATGAACTTACATTTGGTGGAATGTCCTTACAGTTCTTGACTAGTCTGATCAATGAACTGGCCACAAAGGTCAGCCCAGTAGGTGTCATCAGGAATATATTGTCCATAATGAGAGAGACGGATGGTAGAATGTCTCTGCTGCCTATAACACCAGCATCTGACTCTGACTGCTGCCACTGAAACAACATGAACCATCAGTCAAACGACACTGTCATTTCCCCATCTCTCTTGGTCTTTAAATATGGGAAAATGGTCAGGAAGGATTTACTGAGTACTGTGTGTGAGTACATCTCCCACCACTTGTACTCACTGATCAATGTACGAATTATGCCTATTTTCCACAATACTGCTATCATTGGCTTCTTTTTTTCCTGAACTGAAGTTTGGGAAAATTTTCAGTATTGCATTAAAACTCTGACAGCCTCAGTTTGTCTGCACTGATTCTCATTCTCTCCATTTGTTCCTTTCTTTAATCACAATTTTTTCATCTGCCAACATCCAAAATCTGCACTGGCTTTACACACACAAATAAATACTGAGGACTTTCCTCCCAGATATTCATTCTGAAATATCTAGATACCTTTTCCTGGAAGATACTATAAAACCCCTTTTTGAAAATACCTGGTAACCCATATTCAAACAGCTAACCCAAATACCTGTCAGAAGTGGCAACTCCAGACAATGGCACTTATGAAACTTATCAATTAAGAGAAAGGAAAAAGGAAACTTCATACCCTCAGCTTCAGCTCTGTCTCTGGTGAATCACTGTTTCCTGCCTCACTTTGTGATCTGATTTAAACAAATGCACATGAACTGTCAATATCACTGAAAATGATACTTATCCGACACATTAAGCAATAACTCCAGACTTCCGTTATGTCTCTTGGCTCACATCTAGCTGCTTTCTGTGGTAAGATAAGATGGACTCTATGACAGCAATGTACAGATATTAACGTTCATAGCTGATGCCCTCAAGAAACTTAGAACTTTCTTCAACATCCAGATTTTTTGAAAGATTACTATCCAGTTATTTTTTCACTGTCACTCATTTTGCACATTATGCCAAAGTCAAACATTTACAATGAATTGGTCTTTAAACAGGTTCCCCTATTAAGCATTAGCAAAATGACTTAATATGGAATACTGACTGGACCCAATAAGAGATTTTGAAATCCCCCAGAATGAGAAGCAGAAGGTAGATTGCTGATATATATATATACATAATATGATACTGGTTCTTTTTCATTCTCTTCTTGCTTGATAAAACTTGTCAAACTCTATTGAACTAGCTAATTTTCTCCGCTTTTTAGCAATCCACAATGTTTCTGACCCGACAGATGACTAAATTTCAGTTTGAAAAAGTCACAAGGACTCACTGCAGAGAGTCAACTGTGTTGCTGATGACAATGACCAGCAACTGCATATAGTCTTGGCAGACATCTGTTTTCTCTTCTTTCACACATTTGGCCAGCATCTCTCGTCTCTTCCACAATAAACCCTGAGAAACGAAGGACAAACATGAAATCACTGCATGGCTTAAACTAACTAATCCTCAAATCTAACTTTTAATTTCATTGTATTGTAGACATTTCAACCTGTGCTGTTGCTTTAGGTCAAGTTTGGACAGGTTCCTCATCATTCTTCTTATGCTAATAGTTATCAGAGAAACGCATGATGAAAAGAGGATACTCTCTCATTTTGTTTTTTTAAATTCCCCATGGTAAAACATGGATACTATAGTACTAGCAAATCTGTAAGTAAAAACACTCTAAGTGACACAATGCAGAGATTCTGAAAACAATGGAGTTCAAATCTGAAGAAGTTGTGGTATGATAGTTCTAATTTTATATCATTTAAAGATGGCCACTGTGATATCAGACAGGCCAGAAATCTCAGCCAAAACTGATGTAAAATACTATCCAAAGTAATGAAAAGTTAAAAAAAAAAAAAAAAAAGTATATTAACTGGTTTCCAGGTCTCCATCTGAATCAAACACTGACAGCAACATGCCCTCAACCGCCTTGTGACAACATTGTTAACTTTTATCAACAAGTCCATCAGGAGACCCACACAGTTGTTGCCAAGCTCGGATTCCTGGTAAAGGAAATCAATAATCAGCTCTTGTAAAAACTGGAAATTCTTTTGGAGACATTTCCTTATAGCCATGTTTTCAGCCGTACATAAACTGCTGTAAATGTTTAATGGCCATTATCTTTGGAAACATCATGGCTCGATTGCACATGCGAAATAAAAATTATAAATCCAGAAAGTTTTCGCTTTAGAATTTGGATCTTTCTCTTTAATAAAATTGCCTCCCTCCAAGTGCAACTGAGGCATATATATTTTACAAAAAGATCCCATCCTTTTGTTATGTCTCCTGGGTCACATGGTAATAGAAGATGACTCTACAACACCAGTGTCCAGATTTTATTAAAAATTTGTGAGGCAGCCTTTGGAAACCAGTCATGATGCGAAAATTTCACAATTGGAGTATTTTGTACCATCATGTAAGAGGGGTTTTGCACAGCATTTTGCTTTTTAAATTTTTATAATATCTTCGCTAGAACCATTATTATGACATTTTAAAGGCACAAAACACATGGAGAAAATCGTGTTTAAACAACATATTTATTTTCATACATTTTGAAGTGTTTTTCTCACCGAGAAAGCAAACTAATGCCATTACTTGAGCTTATAACCATAACAAAACTCAAATATTAAGTGGAGATCAACATTTAAAGAAACTCCGGACTTTTTTTTTTGCATAAAATCAAGTCAAAACAGATGTTTTGCAATCTCTCTGTCCGTCATCTTGTTAAAAGAAACTGCAGTTTTTGCAGTATAAATTCAAATAAAATTTTTCTGCGCTATATCAAAAGAAAGATTTCATGTGCAAAGCATAGATTATTTTGTTTGTTAAAGGATTTAAATGTAGAACTGCAATTAAAATCAATTGGAAAACTGATGCTGTAATAGTGTAAGGTTGGCCTCTTCTACTAGGAGATAATGTTCTTTTATTTACAAAGATGTGCAACTCTTACAAAATACTACAAGGTCAATGTATTCGAGTGTACTAGCTATGAATGAAAAGCTCTGGATGGTGTGATATGATGAGTACGCATCCAAAAGAGGACAAACATGTTGACATGATAAAATTACATTAACGTCAACAAACTTGGTCCACTACACTATGTTTTAAAATACAAAATTAAAGCAAAGCTGTATTTAGAAGCTTCATTTCATGCTAAAACTTACACACAAGATATAGGAATGGATGTAGAATGAGGTTCTGACCTTGGCTAAATTTGGATCAAGGGTCACCCCGATGACTTTTGGAAGCTGAATACTCAATACTAAGATTTTCGCAACCTGATAAGTTTTCTGGGGTGCCTCATATTTATTTTCCAGATATGATTTTTTTTTTGGTTATCCATGTTTGTACTATAATTAAGAGAAAAAAAAAGAAGAAAACAGCATTCAGTTTTGAAATTTATGCAATTACTTCATCATTCCTGCTGCAACCTCTAGCAATATCTTGACAAACTCAGGCAAATTGCCAAAAATGCAGGATGTAGAGAACAGTCATAAGCAACACTAGAAAAGCGAAGTGGAAGATATAATGTATTATAGTACAAAAGAAATTAAAAATGCAATTTGTTGCTTTCAAAGCTATAATCAGTTTCATCTGATGAATATTAAAACTTACCATCAATTCCTCATTTTCAATAAAAATTGTGGTGACAGCCAGAAGCAGCTGAGCAGCCACTGAAGTTGATGCTGGACTTGTGTCTAACTCTTTGTATACATCAAGTAATGCAGTGATGGTCTGGTCCACACTTTTGACAAAGGGGTAAAAAAGCAGAAGAGTGTGAAGGTGAAAACAGTAAGTTGAATACAAGATCTATATCATGAGAGGACAGCAGGATTAAATATACTTTGTCCAGGATTTGAGAGAGAATAAGAATAAAAAATCTTGAACCTAACGTAGATCTCTAGATGATTCAGGTTTACAAGTGTTCCATAGTGAAATGGACTTCTCCAAACTATTGCACCAAACGTGCTTTTCATTGCAAACCGTTCCTCACTAGCGAACAATAAGAAAACATGAAAGATATTTTTGTTCCTGAAACGCTGCCTCAACCACTTTACTGTGCAATGTGCCTTTCAATACTTTCAATTTCATAATTTTGCTTTACATCTGAATTTCATTCATAAATATTAGAAATTAACAATCTTGTATTCTACTATCAGGTCTTTTTTTCTGGCGGCTGGCCATTCCAAACATGTTGAAAGCACTGTTCAAATCTGCAAGAGATCGCATTATATCTACCTGTTGACAGGTAAAGCTCTACTGCCATGCTGTTCAATTACTGTTAAAATCTCAACTTTCAGATGGACTTCCATGGTGTCTTCATAAAGCAGCTGAAATAGATTATAATCAGATGTTGATGGATTTTCTTCAAATTTACCAACATTTCTTTTCAAATATTATATTATACATGTAAATAATTAATACCACTATTCCCCATTCCCACCCTAGACAATTTTGTCCCCACTAAATAATGACTTTCAAATTAAAACTGAAACAGCCTACATCTATTTCCAAACACTAATTCGTGTATGCGCCTAACAAAATGAGGCACTTCGTGTATTTTGGTGGTATGGAGATATTTGTATCACCAGATTTAGGTTATTCAAAGTCCTTTCATTTGGTACAAAAAATATTGCAGTCATTTAATTGGCAGAGAAGATACAGCCTGTCAAAGACAGGAAATAGGAAGTGACAGAACCACAGTTTTGAGAAAACTGATTTTAAAGTTTCAGCTTTTCATCAAAATAATTGATGGTGACTCACTTCAAAGTCAGTTTTGAGGCATTTACCCTTCTCAAACAGGACTATCATTTGGGAAAGGAATACTAAAGAGGTTAAACTTTTCAAAAATACTGAAAATGCAAAATCGATAAAATTGACCCTATGATACCTTTTAACGATTTTCTCAAATCGGGTTGTGCCAAAATGTGCCTCATTTTGTCAGGCGGCTACACATTTATTATTTTCCCCCAGGAAGAGTTCCGTGATCTCTTTGTCTGTCACAACTCCATCTTATCCCTAACCCTAAACCTTTTCATAACCGTTAGACCTGAACTTATCTTAATTCTGTCCTTATCCTTAACCTTAAACATTTAATCTTATCCCTAATCCTATGTATCTGTAAAGAATTGTAAGAAAAGTACACTGCAGTCCGGATAATTAGATATCCTCGGAAATGGTTTAGACTTCGATTTACCAGATTGCAATTTACCTCTGCCTGAGTCGAGAAATAACCATTAAAATGTTGTTTGTCCCAAACCTATGTATACAGTTCTACATCCGTTTTTGCACACCCTCCCCACCCCTTAAAAAAAAAACAACCACATAGGCACCTGTAGATTCTTTCATTAATTATTTTTTCTTTCACCACGGTGGTAAAACAAGAAAGCAGCATGGAATGGCTTAGGCCTAGCAGTTGTGGCCAGCAAACACTGTTGCAAGTCTTCATCTTGGCCACATGCATTGTTTAAACAGGATACATGTACTATGGTATTTTTTTGGTAGGTGTGGTGTGGTATGGTGCTGTCATCAATCAATAAAGACATTCCCTCATGATGTTCAAATGCAAGACTGTAAGCCTACTGCATTAAATCCCACCTGTTGGCTGATCTTTCTATCAGGGGTATGGAATAACCATAAAATCATCTGTGTAACATTCAATGGCCTACTACTTTCCACCCCCCCCCCCAACCCCATTTCCCCATGCTTGCTGCATTACATTATCCTAACCCTTCCCATCTTCTTGATTGCTGTTTCTAAAACTCTAAGTGTTTGAACTGGGTTTTTGTGGCTATTAAGGTTTTCAGATGGCAGGAAACTCAAAGTTACCTTGGGGTGAATGAGCTTGATGACTTTGAATAATCAGAAATTGGTCAGTTCAAATTCAAATTATAGAAAAAAGATTCACAGAAATAAAGGAGAAAAAAAAAAAGCCTAAATTCGGATGTTCAAAGTTCAATTAAGTTGAACTCCACTGTAGGTTGGGACATACGAAACTCTTTCACTGTAAACCCTCCTTTTCCATACTGATATCATAAGCAAAATTTCTGTTGTGTTTAACATAGAGTTCCATGTTGGTGTTCACTTTGGTACAGCACTTTAACCCTTTCATGTTTAACCCGGCCAAACCAGGCCTGTAAATATGGCACGTGATTTGTTCAACCCGGCCGAAACCGGCTTTGTCTATGACGCCACCATGTGTTCAACCTGACTATATCCGGCCATCCAGTGTCCCCCAGTTTTGTATACAATTTTGAAAGAAAGAACTGTGCATGAATAGCTATAAATAGTAAATAACATCACCAAGTAATCTTCAGTCTATGCCCACTGACCCAGTTGGCGTGGGTTAGGCCTACAAGTAATGTATTGTATTACACATGACATCCATGGTCATCCAACAGGCCTGTTCCTCCCTCTAAGCCTACATCATGTATTGATCGGCACACGCTTGTAGTACATAGTCATAGTGCATGCATGTACTAGCGTGGTGCCTTTGTGTGGGTAGTGTTGAATGCTTGGATAACAGACGGGATAGGATGCGATAGTGTGTAATACATGTATTGTCCCTCTGCCTTAGTAGTAGCATCACACTTCCCCCTTCAGCATTTCACGTTCAGAAAACCAACAAGCAGATTTCGGCATTCCAGTGTAAATAGGTTCTTCTTTTAGTTCATTCATTTCTCAATATGTATGTCAAAATTCATTATCATAGATGCGACATGTGGGCTACAATTTCCAATCTAGAGAAAGTATGCAGCAGCAGTCGCGTAGCCAGGAAGTTGGCCATACAGCGCTTCACAAGTAGCAAGAATAGAAACAGGAAAGGGTTAAAATCATCTAAATCTAAGACTGTAAATGTGGTCATATATTTTGGGAAAGAAAATTAAAAAAAAAAAAAAAAAAAAAGCTGTGCAAAGCACTTTTCCCCAAAAGAGTAGGCCTACTGAATTACAAATTATTTTGACTACCCAGTCAAGACACCCGAGACCTGTACCTAACTTTTGTCTTTATAAACTTTATTGTTTCCCTAACTGGCCTTTAAAATTTAATCCTATTCCTAAACCTCGGTTTTCTTGTGAAAGTTAAAGTAGTAGGCTAGGGATAAGATTGGGATACGATTCGATATTTACATGGTCAGGGATCTATCTATTTATAAGGGTTTCTAATTTTCTAGACTGGGTCGTCGGGATGTACGGACCTTTTTCCCTACAATTCTAGAAATCTAGATCTAGTCATAATATCTGATTGAGTGCAAAAACTAAATAGACTAGATCTAGATGAAATCTCACAATATCGACTTCAATCTGTTGCAAAGACTTACTTTTATGAGCTCAAAAATGAAGTAATCATCCTCAAACAATTTATCTGCCGTTCCATGTAATGCACTCTTAGTAACTTTATCCACGAAATTTCGACAGTCACCAACTTTGCGATACTTCGGCGTTGACATGGCTGAAGAGTGCTCCAAAGAGCTCGACACCACAGAATGTAGGTGTTGTCGCGTTCCAAGTCACAAGTTTGAAAACAAAACAAATCTCTTAGCAGGGGGGATAAAAATGAAAAATAAAATATCTGAAACTTTCAATATCTTCGAACACAGAAAACTTCAACAACTTCGTCTAAAGTACAATACATACTGGTAATATTTTCTGATTGAAAACTTTCTCCGTGACTCACGGAATCTCAGTCAGAGTGTGCTTACATTATGTAAATTAGGTTTATCATAATTTTGTGACATTTTCATGTGCCCAGTGAAACAATTTGTGGACCTATAAAGTTATAAGAACAAATCAGGCCCTTGATTTATATAGGTCCAATTTTCAAAGTTATTTAACGTGATTCTCGCTGTATGTCGATTTGAGTAGGCCTATAGGCCTAGATTTTACATTTTATTTAAATAATTGGGAAGAGTATCATATGACTTACACAACTTAATTCGGGCACATATTTTATGTACTGGGTGTTGACGCCCAGGTGCGCATTTACTATAAAAACAATTACCTAGAGGACTAACTCGCCGGGGGGCGCTGCCCCCTGAGACCCCCTCCCCCTCTCACGGCCGCTCCTAAAATTGCGTCCTTGTAATATCCTTATCATATAATTCATATGGAGGAGTAGGCCTACCATTGGTCCTCCTTAATAATTGATGAAATAAACCAATTTTTTAGCCACTATTATTTTCCCCATTATTTCTCCATAAACTTCGAGCTTCCATATATTTGGCGGACGGACGTGCTTTGGTGCTGCTAACGAAGCAAGAACTCGCAGTTAAGTCACCTGTTTCCTGTTGAAATCTTTTATTGTTCGATTTTTTTCACTTGAAAAAGGCGAAAGCCGAAAATTTTGTGTATTTTCTGTGTTCTCTTTAGTTTGCTTTGTATTGTTTGGGTTTTATTTCTTATGCATAAGGCTTCGCAACATACAACTTTTTCTTGCCTCGTCTTCTGTTTGGAATGTATTCATTTTGTTATTGCAGATTTCACTTATAATGCCCCAAAACGGTGTTGTTTAGAGTTACTGAACATAGCAAGATGGCTGCGCCCTTAGAGTTCATTAGTTGAAGAACTTGTGTCGGTCATCTTCTTTCAGGCAGTAGAAACACTCACAGACCTCTTGTGTGAATTACATCAAATAGTGATTAAAAGTATCAGAAGGGAAAAAGTTTTTATGACGAAGCATAGATGTGGGCAGCAATAGTGTCAAAATAAACTTACAGTTTTATCACAGAGGCAGTGGTCTGCTAATCTATAGGCCTATATAATAAAGCTACAACAAAACCCCTAATACTAGTAGTAGTAATAGTCCTATAGACTCGGAAACTACACAACGCACCGACCTGAAATTTGGCACAAAGAATTATGGGATAGCGAACATTGGTCCTGTCGCTATACACAAACAAAACCATTTGTTATTTCTGAGTTAATCGGTAAATGCGGTTATAATTAAAGACTAAATTCACGAGAGCGTTTGATCCGAAATTTACGATTAATATTATATAATAAAGCTACAACAAAACCCCTAATAGTCCTATGGACTCGGAAACTACACAACGCACCGACCTGAAATTTGGCACAAAGAATTATGGGATAGCGAACATTGGTCCTATCGCTATACACAAACAAAACCATTTGTTATTTCTGAGTTAATAGGTAAATGCGGTTATAATTAAAGACTAAATTCACGAGAGCGTTTGATCCGAAATTTACGATTAATAAGATATTGATGTATGTTTCTAATAATAGCCCACTCCCGCCTACACATGACGTTATCACTTCCTGCGATGTGTTCACTAACAAACAAACTAACCCGTGCGCAAATCATTGCCATTTGACGGGATGCGCAGGATGTCAACGCGCAAATATCTAAAAACAAACAAACAAACAAAAATAAAATAAAATAAAGCTAAAGGAACAGGCAAAATGAAGCAGGTCCAGAATAATCACCCACAACTGAAACTAATAAATCGATTTATCCCGGGCAGGGCCGGGCAACTCAGCTAGTTATTAAATAAAACCGCAAACCTAGATCTAGATCTAGATCTAGTCTGACTGATGTATTGCAGTTAAATGAGGCATTGAGGTCATAGTTACAGTATAAATGTAGAAGCAGTAAATGTCGCTTCCATTCTGCAAATAATTTTTGTGAATCAACTTCAGCAGCCAAAGACATTAATTAATTGGCAGTGTGTTACTGTTAGTGTAGGCTAAATATTTTAGTACCTAGTGCTAAGCACAGTCCCCACTATTATATTGTCTGTCCTCTTCCATGCTGTTTCTGGTTTGCTACTTACATAGTGTAGGTTGTGCTGATCAGAGTGGTTTTTAATTTTTAAAATCGGTTGATAAATGCAAAAGTTATTACTTTTTAATTTTAAAGGTTTTTGTAATTGCACCTGATGTAGCTAGTTTTGTGCGATATTGTACAATATCGAAATTTTCCGTCAATCTGATTGTGATTTTGACTTCGCCATGGTAATTGCCATAACATTTCCCTTTAGACACTCAAGTTTCGTAATCATATTCCCATAAATTAAATGTGTTATTAAGTTTTTAAAGCTAAATCCTACAAATATGTTTTCCATGGCCACCTAAATAAATTACTATACAAGCTGATTGTGCAATTGTTTTTGTCAAATTTTTGTCAGGAATTTCGCTGATTTTCATGGCATTAAAAGGCCATAACATCTTTATGTTTTGTCTGATTTTAATAATTAAAAAACTGGCTAGTTTCAAATTTGATAGGTTTTCATTCCATATTAGAAATGTGTTTTTGTTCAATAATGGAAAATGCTTTAGCCTTGCTATGTCAAGTGTCATGTTGACGCTTTGGCCGATTCGATACCGGTCGATGCCAGATTGTGTGGGTAACTTTTGGAGCGGGAGGTTGCAGGGGTCCGTCTGGCAAGTTAGTCCGCAGTAGAGATGTTTTTTATAATAGTAAATGCGCGGCTCAGGGATTCCCTGCTAAGAATTCCGATTAAGGGTACATTATTTTCACCAGTATTTAACTCTTTCCGTACTTTTCACCGATACATCGGTTCCTCCGACTGACGCATTTGGACTAATTTCTGCTGAAGTGCAGTAATAGTGGCATCGGTTGTACCACAAACAACAAAAACACTGGGAAGCTAGATGGACACAGTATCGTTGAAATGCCCAGGGGTAACAAGGAGAGTACTTTTTGCCGATGTATCGGTCCCCCCGACTGACGCATTTGGACTAATTTGGGCTGAATTGCAGTATGGAAAGAGTTAATCAGCGAAAGTGTCAAAATGGCGAACCAATGCAGACATAAACGTAAGGCACTGAGAAAAATCCCCAGAGTAAGATAACATAAAACACTAAACACCCATAGTAAGTGTAAGTGTTTAAAAACTATTTCATGGTTGTTACACATGTAAGATGCTTTCTACAGTTACAAATATGATATATCATGTACCTGCAGTCTCTGATTTTGTTTGCTACAGACTACTAGTGCCCATTACTCTTAAAAGTATACTATTGAAAGGGAAAGAGATTTAATGAAAGTGCCTTGGGCAATGTTTGGGATAAATGGGGTATAAATGGGTGCAATCCTAATATCTCAACATCAGTGGGGCCATCGGAACTGCATCGATCGAGTAAAGAGATAGGCAAAGTAATAAGCTGAGATTAGATCGTTAGTGTGGAAGAGAAAAATAATCTGAGGGGAGATCAAACATCACCATTACGGGAAAAATGTAAATAATATGCAATTATGTCCCTTGTTTCTTGTAATTGGCAGCATGCTGTCACCAGTTCCTCCAATATCATTGTTGTGTGGATCAGTTTCATGATAAACATTTAAGCTGATATCGGCGAGATGCTATAGTTATACATCAGATGCGCAGTGTTTTACTTTTTCTTTTTAACTGCGATCTGACTGTTTCTTCAGAAAAAAGGAAGATACTGATACACATACAGTGCAGCAGTTAACCAAGAGATCTAGGTCAAGGCCTAGTACCAACGGCGCAGGAATGTTTTGTGAAAAAAAAAAGTAGTAAATATTATTACACACAGTCTTTAGTGCTCTGTACTTCTACTCCCATGTGTTCTACACTCATGATATCGAAGCCAAGGGTCCGTCCACCCCTCACTGCCGGCACTGTGAAAAGAAATAAAGAGGTCCAATGTGTGGGGAGTTGCAAGGGCGTTTTCAGCAGCACTATAGTAGATCTAGTGCACTTGTTGCATTCTGGTCAGGAACAAATGTGTCAATTTAGGTATAGGGGAAATGTCAAGTAGCATTAAAGAAAAAATGAGTTGGAACTCAAAAATTGTGTCGAGTTACCCAGAATGTCGAGATAGGTGCATTGGTCATCCACTTTTTTGTGACTCAGAATTTTAAATTGGTTGCATCCCACATACTGGCAGTTGATCTGTCTGTAGTCAGAAGATTTCAGAAACTGTTGTGACATCTTAGTCTCTAGAAATGATTGTGATCTTTGTTCTTGTTATCATTATCTGCAGATTTTCTCAACGACATTCTCAGGCAGCTCGGTAACTTGCTGAAGCAAAAATGTAGTCTGACCAAGAGCAAATTTGAATGATGATCCTGCGGAAAATACTTTACTCCTTCAAGTCTGTCCCAGTGCTATCCTCAGCTTTCTTGCATCATTATAATTGTATTACTCAGCGACGAGGATGGAAGCGAGTATGACAGTAAGAAGTTGTATTTATCACAAGAACATTTTATTCAAACATTTATTGGGTTATCATCACAGTTTTAGTGTTTCTGCAACCTTCAAGGCATTTTTCACATCATCAGCTGTGCCGTTTACCCCTGGCAGGAGAAAGTATGTGCTGGGCATCGAGACAAGTTGTGATGATACAGGAGCTGCCATCGTTGACCAGGAAGGACTTGTAGTTGGTGAAGCTCTGCAATCACAGACAGCAACACATAATGAGTAATGTTCATTTATAAGTTCCTAAACTTATCCATTTGTCAGTACTCAGGCACAGTTTTAGCTTAAATGTGGCATGTGCGGTAAGTCATGAATGTTCTTTTGTAGACTGGAAGCTACAGAAAGATATCCTAAGAAGTTGAAAGGCACAGAATGGACCTTATCACACTTACGGGCTGTTAACTCCAAACGCAAAGTCCAAGCCTTATACCATAGCTCGGACAGCATTTTGTTCAAATTCAAGCCTGATAATTTAAGCTTTCTTCTATTCAGTGGCAAAGTCGGCATCAGAGGCCTCTGTAAAGATCAGGTTGCACCTTTATAAGACTTAAAACTTTGTTAATGTATTCTCCAGCCTGAACAACTTGGTTTCACTTTCTGCTTGCACAGGACAGGAGGAATTATCCCAAATGTAGCAAAAGAACTCCATGCGCAGAACGTTCAGTCTGTTGTACAAAGAGCATTGGATTCTGCATGCCTGCAACTACAGGTAAAGTGTGTATAGAATACTTGTATTCCAGTGGTCAGTATGCAGCTACTGGTAGAGTACCTTGAATGTCTGAATTCCAGAAAGTTTTTACAACAAATTACAAAGAGATTTTCAATTTCATTTTTTGAATGATACCAATTAATAGTTTCACCGAGAGCAAACAAAATCAGAGACTGCAGGTACATGATATATCATATTTGTAACTGTAGAAAGCATCTTACATGTGTAACAACCATGAAATAGTTTTTAAACACTTACACTTACTATGGGTGTTTAGTGTTTTATGTTATCTTACTCTGGGGATTTTTCTCAGTGCCTTACGTTTATGTCTGATATCTTTATTAAGAATGTAAAATTATGTTAGTTCTTTTTTTTAACGTGTTTTCACAATTTTGATTGTGAAAAATTTTAAGCACAACATGTTAACCACCATTTGCAGTGTTAACTGTTGAAGTATCACCATGAGTAGGATTACGTTAGGGATTAATTTTTTCTTGCCTTTTTTGCACAACTTCAGGATATGGATGCCATTGCTGTCACAGTGAAGCCTGGGCTTATCATGTCCCTGAGAGTTGGTCTGCAGTACGCTCAGAAATTAGCAGGCATGACCAGGTGACCAACTTAAAACACCACTTGTAACAGAATGAAAATGTAGCAGTTTTCAAAAGTTTGGTATTGCTGTTAGTGGTGGTGGTCGCCATTTTATTCCAGTCAGTTGAAAGAAAATCTCCTTCAGTTATTATTCTAGTGAAAGTCATCTTAGCAAAGCAACCCTACCCTACAGATTTTTTTTGTTGTTTTTTGTAATGGACTTTCCCTGTTCTGATGCTATTTTCACAGTGTCTCGAGGTCAATAACTACTTTTTTTCCTACGCTGAAACTGAATTAAAAAATATTTCGTGACCCCTTAAACTTTCTTAAGACATGTTCATCTGTGCGGTAGCAGGATTCGTTTAAACATTTAATCAACACAGTTAATGTAATGGTTACATCAACCTTTTTCTGAAATGCACAGTTCTTGAAGTTATGAATTCATTACTATATACCTGTTTCTGTTCGCTTATTTCTGATTTTGTAATTTTTACAGAAGGCACAGAAAAGTTTGGCTCACAAGCAAATGTTCAAATTCCAGGAAATGGATTAAGTAATTGAAAATCAAACTGCAACACTTTGGATGTGTAATATTGTTGTTTTTTGGAAATGTCAGTTAGGTGGATAGAAAAATTCAGTAACGAATTACAATAATGATGAACACAGGGGAAATAAGGTAAAATATTGGAGATGCCTTACATTTAAGATGGAACCTTACATCTTTCAGCATATCTGTATGCAGCATGACATTATGATGTAAAACAGATGACAAGCTAATTGATCTGAAGGTGCTGACATTTTGCCAGAATTCAAGGCGAGTTAACACAGTATGGGTTAATGCAGAACATTTTTGCTGGAAAGCACAAAAATGTTTTTCCTCTTATATTTAATGTCTTGATCCAAGAAGGGCTGAGAGACCTGACCTTTGCATACATTTTATTACTTCTGAACCTCCATGCTGATGTGTTTTACCATTCCCATTTCCCCCAGTCAACAGCTGATTCCCATCCACCACATGGAGGCTCATGCTCTCACTGCCAGGATGATACACAAGTAGGTCTGCTTGTTGTTCTGTGGAAATCTGATGGTGACAGTATGTTGGTCTGGCTTTCAGTTTCCAGCTTCTGGGCAGTGTCAAGACAAACAAAAAATAAAAGATTTTGAAAAAAAAAGGCTCTTGTTTAATTACGTTTCATGATTTTTCTGTTCTGTACATTTTGTTAGGTGCAATTTATGGGTAGATGCTGCAAACTGAAAATACTCTCAGCAAAATTGCCCCCTCCCTTCCCCCTGCTTCTTTTTTTTTGTTCTTCTATTTCATTTGATCACATTAGAACAGGTTTTAGAGAAGAGGAGGTACTAGATATGGGCATGCTCATTGTTCAGTTGTTTAGTTTTTGCTTACTATGACATCAGATGCACTCGCTGGGAACATGAACAAACAACATTATACAGGGTGTCACAAAAGACTGAACCCATGGACAAAAATGTAGTACATGTAAATACTCAAATTGATGGCCTGGGACTTTGTGATACATAAGAATGAGTTTAGTGTGGCATTCTATTGGTAGTTTTGAAGCCACCTTGGATCTGAAATAAAAAGGAAACTTTTTGTTTTCATATAACGAAACTTGCTTATGGATCTAGGCTTTTGGGATATCATGTACATTTCAGCTGGGAGGAAATGAAGACAGACAAAGACAAAAGTTAGAAAGTTATGAGAAAAGAAAACTGTTTTTTCCATCACTGGCAGGATAGATTTCCCTTTCCTTGTGCTGTTGATTAGTGGTGGTCACTGTCTGCTTGCAGTGGCCAAGGACATTGATGAGTTCGTGCTGCTTGGCTCAACACAAGATACAGCGCCAGGCGAGGCTTATGATAAGGTTGTTCACTAGATGCCTTTTGTTCTTTCAGTTTCACCCCTTGTACCACTAAAAGTTGATAAGATTTTCTTGAGGAAAGTTTTTTAAAAGTCCATTGAAGAACTTCCTGACCTTTTCAAGGCAGTCTGTCAAGCCATTTATTTCCTAGTTTGAAATTATTTAAAACCACATGAATAAACATGCCAGAAGCAATATATATGAAAATGTTTGTTTTGAATCCTTGGAACGCTGAAGAATCCTCATTAGTATTTGTCTTTCATTATCAACATTGAGGTGGGTTTTTTTTTAAATTTCATGAGTTTGCATCATTCATTCTCGGTCACAGTGATGTAGATTTTTTTATCACCCTATGGGACACTATGTCCTAGAGATTAAATATCAATAGGACACAGTGTCCTGGAGTAACCAAAATAATAGGACACCAGACTCGGAACAGGATTCATTGTGATAAATGTGACATTTCTCTGTGTTTTGCTGCTGATGTGGCAGTGGTCGGCAGTCAAAATGTGGTCTTCAATGGCGCTTTTTCTCAAGTTGGAGCAACCTTCCGTGAATGAATTGCGTGTAATTCCTGCCGACTGACACACAGAACAGAACATGCTGGCCTTTTCCTTGTCAAAAATGAGCCATGGAAACTGTGGCTTCCGTGACTCTTGAAAACGGCGCTCTGTTTTAGGCCTACTACTGCCTGTAGTCTTCGACGCATCAGTCGTCAATTCGGAACTGGTAGACGCACTGCCACTCACCTCTGGCACACTCGCCGATGGTGCGAACATAGATTTCAAAGATCGCTGATCTTTTTCACATTTGAGTCTCTTCTTTGGTGGCATGATAAGACTGATGGCGTGATGCACACGTGTTTACCACTGTCAGATGCGAAGGAAATCAAACCGCGCGCAGGCCGGAAATTCAACAAGAGTTACTCGCTCTTGCTGAATTCTAAGTCTGTGCCGTGCTCCTCTCGCTAATTGCCTTTCAACGCTACTCAGTCTCGCAGGCCTCCACACAATAAAACGACTGTAGACTTGTCCGCGACCTCGCGAAAACGATAGGCCATGCGACCGCTGCGCTTGTATTAGGATCGGACATTTGACCGGATAGAGGTCGAGCCGATCGGTCATATTACATTTTTATCGGTCAATGACCTGAGACCGATGGAAATCTACATCACTGCGGTCATGCTCAATAATTCAGGCATTTTATTCATCAAGTAATTCTTATAATCATATTATGGTTTCAAAATAATATAATGACAGTTAGGCGAAATGTAATGTTTAGAGACACAGAAATTTCTCACATTTTGTTTGTTTATGAAAAGGAACACTTTACACCTTAAGCCAAAGTTTGAACATGCTGACAAATAACTGTTCTAGTTCCAGCAGTGTAAACTGCAATTCAGATGGAACGGACTGTAATCTTAAAAAAGAAAAACAGACCTAGATTTATTGTGGCCCAGACTAGACAGAATCTAAGGAAGCCAAGGACCAAAACATTTGTTTGACAGGGTATCATAAAAAAAACACACACACACACAAATTTTTGTTCAGTAGCAAGGCTTGAAGAAAGTCAAAATGTGGCAAAAAGCAACATTTATATGTGGCAAAGCCTTGCGTAAGAAATAATATAGAAATCATAATTATTTTCTTCAACATACAACTTTTTCTTTTTGCCACATTTTGACTTGGTACGACAGGGGTTTTCTTCTACTGAAAATCTCCTGCAGCCTTTGCTTTCCCAAGAGTTTCAGTTTTCTTTTTAAAAAATATTTTTGGGGGGCAACGGGGATTTTTGCACAACTAGGCTGTTGCTGTAGATGACATTTGAACTTATGGTTGGTGTTAGTGGGCTGTTCGAACCTCATTAAACTCTCAGGGCAAACCTTGTTGTTAGGGGAGCCTAGTCTAATTATAAACCCAAATAGAGAAATTACTGAGTTGTAGTCACTGCTCAGCTAAAGCTTTCTATAAAATACTAGGGTCCCCTAAGAGCAGCTGCAAACTTTTGAGGTTTAGATTGAATGAGGTTCCAATAGTCCACTGACCATACATGTAATTACTTCACTTTGTCTATAACATCCACTGACATAATTATGGTGTATTGTGCCTGTACTGTGAGAGTACATGGCTGTTATTAGCACGTGTGCAAGTTTTGAGTTATGCTCACAAGGCATTTCAAATGAGTTAGTCATAAATATCGTGCTCTCCTCAGACAGCCCGGGAGTTAAAGCTACTGGATTTGCCACAGTTTACTGGAGTAAGTGGTGGAGCAGCTGTGGAGATGTTGGCCAGGACTGGTAACCCTGGGGCTTTCCCACCAGTTCATGTCATGCTGAAACAGGCCAACTGCAACTTCTCTTTCACAGGGTTGAAAATTGCAGCAAGAAGACAAATATTATCAGAGTACGATAAACAAGGTGAGGAGAAAGTTGCTTGCAGTGCAGAATTTGAACATGGTAGGAGTTTCATGTCTTTCCCTGGAGTTTTCAAATTATGACATCATTTGGCCTGAACATTTTACCTGTCTGAGATAAGGAAAAAAAGAAAACAAGAGCAAAGTTGCCGTTATTCTGCTGACTCAAACTCAAGCTTCCTGTTTGATTATCTGATGATTGAGTGAAATATACATATGTTGGGAGAAAAGGATGCTACCTTTGAATTTGAAAGTATGATTACATAGAAGACTGACCAGTAGCGTATATTTCTCCAGCCACTTTAAGGCTTTTGTGAAGATAAACATGTTATGATATGATGAGAGAAATATAGGGAAGATGGCAGGTGATCTGTGATCCCAACCTGTTCAATATCAACTATAAAATGCAGTTTTGCATATATCCACTGACTTACAGTGGATTACCCAATGCAAATTTGTTTGTCTGTGGCACAGCATACATCAGTGTTTGTTTTACAATGGATTTGTTCAGGCACATAGAAAATCTGTAAATGATGATTAAAAAGAGGTGAAATTATATTATTGCGACAATGGCATGCAAATGATGTTATGAGAACTGAAATTGAGAAAGTCGAGCAAAATGATGTTCGGGGCTCAAAATATGGAATTTTTTTCATTGTCCCATGTTAGATTATTAAGTCTGCTGTCAGTTATTTTCTATTAACAGAATTGTAAATTTTTGTCCAGAGATAATGTTGCAATCAAACCATAGATGATATACTCTGCAGGATGCACAAGCCTAAGTCTCCCTGTATCTCCACATGAGCATTCTCCAATAGTTGGCACTGGATCTCCAGGGATTTTCATGTTTTCTCACATTGAAGTTTGAGCGTTAATGTAAACTGCTTATTATGATTGTGATCTGTAGCATATTTTGAGGTAAATAATTTTTTTAAATCTGTCTAGATTTGTCCTGTACATGTGCCGGTACATTATGCTTTACCAGGTTTGTCCCAGGAGGAAATCCTGCCTAATGTGTCTGATATCTGTGCCTGGTTCCAGCATAACATGATGCATCACATAGCCAGAAGGCTGCAGAGAGCAATCATCTATGTAGAGATGGCAGAGTTGTTGGGAGAAGTGAAAACATTGGTGAGTGAAATGGCTTTGAGGTGTTGGGGGATGTGAAAACAGTTAAGTTGAACAGCTTTGAATTCTTGGCATTTGTGAAAACAATGGTGTATGTAACTTCTTTGAGTAGTTGCGACATGTGAAAACATTGGTGAGTGAAACAGCTTTGGCTTGTTGAGACGTGAAAATATTGATGAGTGAAACAGCTTTGAGTTGTGAGGACATGTGAAAACATTTGTGTGTGAAACAGCATTGAGTTGTTGAGAGATAAGCAAATGTTGATCAGTCAAAGAGCTGTGAGTTATTGAGACATGTGAAAACAATTTGCAGCTTTTTAGTTATTTCACAGTTTTGTACATTCACTTGACAACCCCGTAACCCTTTGGGTTGCCTTTTGAGAGAAACGTAGTGCATTTCAAAACATGAATGCAGCAGTGTCTTGCATAGTTTTGCACATTCATATAATACAGTGCACTCTCCCGATAACGACATGGCTCGGGACCAGAGGTGCATGTCGTTATCGGGAACATGTCGTTATTCGGAGATTTTCAAGATGGCGGAAAAAGGGGTGTGGTTAGACCCTTAGAATGTAACGTACCAACCATAGTGGGTGATCAGTGATCGGACTTTCCAAACATGTAAAATACACGAAGTGTGTGTGTGTGTTGTGTGTGTTGTTTTGTTAATGTCTTTGTGTCCACATCAGCCAGAATTTGCAGCTTGGCATCTATTGTCAGTATCTTTCTTTTTTTAACAGCAGCTGTCGACATCTTGGGGTGCGTTATTGTTCTCGGGTGAATACAATCGATTCAGCGGTCAGCGATGTGATGACTGACTCATTTAATGCGCGTCACCCTTTTTGTTCCGACGACAATAGACACAGGTGTGTTTTCATTGGCCGATAACAAAGCGATCTCATTGGCTATGAGGTGCCTCTGGTAGGACATTTCATTGGTCGGAAAAGAAGTGTTTTTATTGGCTCAGAGAATGAAATGAAACTGACCGGAAACAATATTTTAGCTATTTTTATTTTTGTATCTAGCAAAGTCACAGCCGATTATTGCTAACTCAATGTCGTTATCCGGAGAGTGGTCTAAAAAGTATGTCGCTATTTAGAGAGTTTTATTACTAATAACATATAGTAAAAAAATCGGGACCGGGGGTCAATGTCGTTATCGGAAGAATGTCGTTATTCGGAGATGTCGTAATCGGGAGAGTGCACTGTATATCAGTACAGTCATTCCATTATACCATGAGAAGATTGTGCCACATGAAAAGACAAGAGGGAATGTCATGGCCAAGAGCAGATACCAAACACAATCAACACGAAGGACAGAATAAGAGTGAAATAACATAGTTTTTTGAAAGATGACCCAAGTGTATAGGTATTCTAGTGAAATCTAAACTCCTATGGAAAGAGAAATCACCTCCACAATGTGGATGACGAGTTTTCACTTTCTGATTTTCCATCATCAATGCCAATGTTTGTGGTGGTGAAACTACAACCCAATTAATACTTGCACCTTATTTATACTGACCCATTTCACAGGTTGTCTCAGGTGGAGTAGCCAGCAATTCCTATATACGGTCCAACCTAGAGCAAATCTGTTCCATGTACGGCTACACCCTGATTTGCCCTCCACAGAAGCTCTGCACTGACAATGGTATCATGATAGCATGGTGAGTGTAGACTCATGTAGCACTCTGCGGGTGGTTGGTGGGTGCTTCTGATAGGGTCCCTTTCTGTCCTAGCTTTCTGCTATATTATATTTATCATCTTGCTCCATCATAGCACAGTATGGCCGTTATCATGCTGATGTGCCTTCTCCAAACTCAGACTCAAACATATCACTCTGTTGATGTTTCTACCTGGCATATAAAGATTTGAAATGACCTCTCATCCTGCCAGATCAGGGTGACATTTACAGCACAGGTGGAATTTTTGTTTTGTCCCAGATATTGTCTCTCCTAGCTTATCAGATCCTGTGGTACTCTACAATTGAATTCCAACACAGCCTAACGATACATAATGACTGCCCACAGTACCTAATGTGGTTTAGTGAGACTGGGCAAAGGACGGACCTGTAGTGTTCCACAACTAAATGGCAGGTCAGTGTCACTATACATAATGACTGCCTGTAGTATTCTATAGCAATTTATAGTTCACTGAGTGTAGTGTTTCGTTATGGGCGTTCCAAATCAAGTCTAAGTCTAAGACACACCAAACTCAACAAATGCGTGTTCAGGTAGCAAGTGTTCAGCTCTTCTTTATTTTTGGTGGCCACTTCCTGTCACTTGCCCGATAGGACGTTTGGCAAGTGAGGCCAAATCTAATTTATGTTACATCTCCCTTTTTCTATTTGAGTGTGATGACAGGATGGACATTGACTTTATTTTTTTTTAAATTTATTAACTTCATGTACAGTTCAGTTCTGTTTATCATAGTCCATAAATAATACCAACTATGATGAGTTTGAAAAATGTATCCTTTTTGTTTCTAGCTAATACGTTGATGTGGCAACAGTTTATGGATTTATACATCACTCTAGAGTGTTAACTAGTGTCCATGAGTGTAGACCTTTGTGTGGTAAATGTTTTTGTTTGAGTGACCATCAACACATTTAATTCCTTCTTTCCTTCTCATTTAACAATGAAAAAAAAATTAACAAGTGTTTCTTTTAAAGTTAAAGACAATAGCCTACAGTGTATATTTGTTAGGCTTTCTAACCTGACGGCCACTTCTAGTAGTGTATGGTGTATTGTCTGAGTGGGCTCTCAGAGACACGTTGTCAGTGAGAGGAAGAGAGTTTGGAAACTCTCTCTGGGTTGGTGAGGGTGGGGCCTCGACCTGTGGCTGCGGAGTATTGGGCATACCACAATTATCGTTGACAGGTACTGGAGTGTCATCTTCAATTTCATCTAATAGTGGTGGGACATCATAGCGATCTCTGTTAGTGTTAGCCTGCTCAGTAGATGTTCTAATGTGTCTTCTAAATTTCGTTTATAGACACCGTTATTAGTCTCTACATGATATGATCGGGGGCCAACTTTCCTCACAATCGACCCAGGTAACCAGGTTTTGTGTCCTGCTGTAGGTTGAAGTCGGACTTGTGCTGTTTCTGGAAGATCTCGCAGTGGTTTTGTCTTTCTGTCATGGTAGTACTTCTGGGTTTGCTTCATCTTGTAGTACTGTTTGGAGAATTCTTTGCGTCTGATGAGTTTCGGTTGGTACAGTTGGTTAGCTGCTGGAAGAAGATTTCTTGGTCGTCTACCCATAAGCAGTTGTGCTGGTGAAGCGTTCACGTTCTCAAGTGGTGTTGTGTTGAAATCTAAGACTGCCAGGTATTTATCTTTGCACTTTTGCCACAGTCTTTTCACAATCTGCACCACTCGTTCTGCCTTCCCATTGGCACTCTGATGATGAGGAGATACCATCTCGTGTTGAATGTTATATTCACTGCAGAATTCTTGGAATTCCCGACTAGTAAACTGTGTTCCACAGTCTGTCTTGATCTTGTTGGGAATACCATGAATGCTGAAGTTCTGTTTCATAGCTTTGATTACAGATGAACTTCTCACGCTATTAAGTTTAGCTGTCTGGATGAATGCAGAATAGTAGTCAACTGTTATGAGATAATTTATGGACTCAAACTCAAATAAGTCTGCAGCTATTTCAGCAAATGGATGCTTTGGCAGCATGGTATATTTTAGGGGCTCTGCTGGCTGTTTGTTGCAGATTGCTGCACACAGCTCACATTTTCTTACTTTTTCCTCTATCTCAGCATTCATACTTGGCCAGAAGAAAACTTCTCTGCCTCTTTGTTTGCATTTCACAATACCCATGTGGCTTTTGTGGATGAGATCAAGTACATACATCCTCAGACTAGGTGGTACAACTATTCTCATTGACTTGAAGATGATTCCATCAACAACACTCAGCTCACTTCTGCTCTCAAAGTAGGGTTGTAACTCTCTTGGTACATCGTTCTTCCGCTCTGGCCACCCTATCAGTATTGCTTGATGTAGAAGCTTGAGTTCTTCATCCGTCTTGATTTGGAATAGCTTGTACTTCTCCTCCGAAATGTTCAGAAACTCCAAGGTGTTTACTTGACTCAGGTCTATTTCTGGTTCAGATTCCTGCAGATAAGCCCTTGACAAAGTGTCTGGTAATTGCATATCTTTGCCTTTCTTATAAGTCACTATTAGGTCATACCATTGGAGGGCCAACAGCATCCTCTGAAGTCTCATTGGCGCTGCAAGCAGTTGTTTCTTGAATATCTGTTCTAGTGGTTTGTGGTCAGTAAACACTGTTACCTCCTTCCCAAAGATAAAGCAATGGAACTTCTTGCACGCATGAACAATGGCTGTCATTTCTCGACTGGTTTATTCACATCAAAATACTGTAAGACTGGTGCCCTTATACATAAGTCTTTCAGCCTGTTGAATGCCTTTTCTTGTTGGTCTTCCCATTGGAAGATAGTTTCTGCTTTCAGTAGTTCTCGCAATGGCTGATCTTCTCGGCTCAAATTTGGAATGAATTTTCCCAGGTATGTGACAAAACCAAGAAATCTGCGAAGACTTTCTTTATCACGTGGTCTTGGCATCTCTTTGACTGCTTTAATCTTCTCAGGATCTGCTTTCAAACCCTCTGCGCTGATGATGTGTCCGCCATACTCTACTGACTTTTGTCGGATCCTCACTTTTTCCATATTCAGCTTCAAATTGTAGGCTGTAGCTCTTTCGAGTACCTTCTTGAGTATTTCATCATGCTCTTTGAGATCCTTTCCAGCTACCAAGATGTCATCCATGACAGCAAATGCACCATCAATGTCTTCTAACATTTGATCCATGATTCTCTGGAAAATCTCTGGACTACATTTCAGTCCAAATGGTAGTCTGAGCCATTTATATCTTCCAAGTGGAGTGTTGAAAGTAGTCAGTTTTGATGAGTCATCATCAAGTTTGATTTGAAGAAACCCACTTTTTGCATCAAGCTTTGAGAACACTGTTGCATTTGGTATTTCTCTTGTGATTTCCTCTACTGACCTCATGGGATGATGTTCTCTCTTAATCACTTTATTAAGATCCTTGGGGTCCAGACAGATTCTGATCTTGTCATTCTTCATTGAAACCACCATTGAGTTTACCCATTCTGTAGGCTCATGGACTCTTTCAATAAACTCATCCCGTTCCATCTCTTGTAGTTTGCCATTGATTCTATCTTTCAATGCTGGTGGAAACTTTCTACATGCATGGATAACTCCAGTGCTGCCTTCTTCTAGTTTAATTCTGTAAACTCCAGGGAGAAGTCCTGTAGTTTTTGTTACCTCAGGATACTCATCTAGATCTGTTTTAGATTCCTGCAGGTTGTGAACTTTTGTAATCAGTCCCAAGGCTTCAGCAAGGTCTCCAGAAATAATATTCTCTGCTTTTAAGTCAACAATTTGAAACTTTGCAGCAACAGTTGACTTTGCTTGTAACTTTATGTCTACCTGACCTATGGGCTTGAGCAGATGATTAGAGTATGATTTGAGTACAGTCTTGCTCTTCACCACCGGTTCCTGACTTTTGATTTTGTCAAAGTCACTCTTTTGTATGACATTGCATTTAGCTCCAGTATCAATCCTAAACTTTAAGACAGTATTGTTGACTTTTAGGGCTGCTGTCCACCTGTCATTTGGTCGGTCATTCAATGTGTAGATGTGCAGTACCTCTTCCAGATCTGCACTTTCTTCTTCCACCTGATTGACTGTCTTACTCTTAGTTTTATTACGACAGACTGCTTGCCAGTGTCCTCTTTTCTTGCAGTATGCGCAGACAGATAACTTAGCAGGGCAAAACTTGTGAGTTTCTGGCTTGCCGCATCTGCCACACTTCTTTACAGTCTGTGGATTCTTGTTGTAGGAGTGACTAGGTTGCTGGGTTTTCTTTTGTGATTTAATTTGAATTTGGTCCACTCTGACCTCTTCACGAAGCATCTTCAACTGATTCTTTGACTCATGATGCTGCTGTCCCAGTTCAATCGCCTTGGCTAATGTCAATCCTTCACCCCTGTCAAGAAGCTTTTCTTGGAGTTTAGCTTCAGCCACTCCATCAATAATACAGTCGATCAAGATGTCCTCTGGATTTTCATATTCGCAGTCCATGAGGATTACTTTCAGATCTTTCACATAGTTTGTGAAAGTCTCACTGCTGGATTGTTTTCTATTCTTGAGTTTGTGACGTGCCATTCGTTTGTTCTTCTTTGGTCTAACATACTCTTCGAATTTGTTGAAAACTAAATCCACATCTTCCACACCCTCTGCTATTTGCAGGGTTTTGTAGATCTCTCGTCCTTCTTCTCCTATCCACGTTCCTACCCAACCACATTTTTGCTTTTCTGATGCACCACTCAGTGGTCCATTGATAATAAACTGGCAGTGGTCCTTGAATCTGTTCAGTTCAGCAAACTGGTCTGGTGCATTCCAGTTCATCAGGGGTTGAGGGAATGGGAAGGTCATGATCGGTTTAGATCTGTCCTTAGATCGTGAAATAAGCTTATGTAGATCTACTTTTACCTGTATGTATGTCTTTTTACTTCTGACACCATGTAGTGTTTCGTTATGGGCGTTCCAAATCAAGTCTAAGTCTAAGACACACCAAACTCAACAAAATGCGTGTTCAGAACAGCACTTCCGGTCGAGAAGACGACGCTTTATCTGAGAGCTCCAAATTTACACCCCCCTTTTGATGAATTTACCAATTTTTAATACGTATATTATACCAACAGTGTTTTCACTGTACTTTTATATGAATTGGAAGTGAATGGGAATTATAATTTGACTAAATTTTTAATCTCTTGGTCCCAGATTGTGATTATAACTGGAAGGTAAGGGTGGACTGAAAAGTTCCAATATGGCGACCGCTTGTGCCGGTGGGAAGTCCACGTCTTGTGCCATTATCAAGAGTGAGATAGTGAGATCTCTCCTCTTAATGTCGATAAGTTTATTGTTCACCGTTTTAGTATATAGATCTAGACCAGAACTGTATTCACTTGGATGTAGATGGGATATAATTAGATCTAGATCTAAACATGAGGCTAATTATAACAACTGGAAATTTAGTGTTGTCAACTCGCCTAAATCCAGGACCTCATTAATAAACATCTGGTCTGTCCTCGGACAGAAAAGTAGATATAGATCTAGAACCAGTCCGAAATTTAGGCTAAATAGTTCTTCAAATACAATGAACATCTCTCTGGTATTGTTCTTACTACTGTCATTATCGGGTGACGTGGAGCTCAACCCTGGACCCCAGACTAGATTCCCCCCTTGCCCCGTTTGCCTTAAAAAATGTACCTGGAAAACGAGGGCCATCGCATGTGATAGTTGTGACCGCTGGTACCACATCGACTGTATGGGAATAAACTCAGTAATGTATGAAACACTGGGCAATAGCAGTGCCGCATGGGAATGTATCCAGTGTGGCATGCCAAATTTTAGTTCCAGCTTATTCACTGATTTTCAATTAAACTTAGACTGTAGTAGATCAAGATCCCACAATAGTTTTGATATCTTACAACATTTAGATACTAATAAAAGTAACACAGAAATACCAATCTTTGAACCAAAATATTCGTCAACCCCACACCCCAAATCCAAGAAAAAAGAGCCAGCCAAAGAGAAAACCACGTTCAGAACCCAGGTTATAAATTTTCAAAGCATTTGGAACAAGAAAGAAGAACTGAGCTCATTTTTGAACGAAACTAAACCTGACGTAATCATCGGAACAGAAACATGGCTAAACGAAAATATAAAAACCAGTGAAATTTCAATTAATGATGATTATGAAATCTACAGAAATGATAGGAAGAAGAGAAGGGGAGGTGGGGTCTTGATAGCAGTGAAGAAGAATTTAGTTAGTGAAAAAATACCTAGTGAGGAAGCAGGAGAAACTGTTTTCTGTAAGATTAGAGTGCAGGGTAAACCTCCTCTTGTTGTGGGTGCAGTCTATCGACCTCCTGGTAGTGACTTGGAAACTAGTAAGAACATTTGTAATGAACTTCTCAGTGCCTACCAAAAGAACAAAAAGGCTACCATCTGGATAGGAGGAGACTTCAATTTACCTGATATAAACTGGGAAGAAGGAAATGTGAAGAGTTGCCAAAACTTAAGAGAAATAAATGACCTATTTTTAGACAGTGCTGCGGATATAGGCCTAGAGCAAGCAGTAAAAGAGACCACTCGAGGAGATGCACTGTTAGACCTATTCTTTACTAATTTCCCTAACCTTACAAGAGAGATCAAAATTCTTCCTGGACTAGGGGACCATGACATAGTCCAGATTGATTCAGAACTGAAACCCTTTAAGAAAAGACCTATTAGGCGACAGATTTACCTATGGAATCAGACAGACGAAAATAATTTGAAAAGGGAGGCAGCAACTTTTGGCACTTTTTTCATGAAATACCACTCTTCAAAAACTGACGCAAACAAACTCTGGGACTGTATCAAGTTAAATTTGAACATGATCATGGAAAATGTCCCAACAAAAATGTCATCCACAAAAATTCACCAACCCTGGATAAATACTTTAACGAAAAGATTAGTTCGGAAAAAATGTAAATGGTTCAAAAAAATGAAACAGTGCAACTCCGAACGAGTGAAAAACAAATATCTAGAAATTAAAAGATTGACACAGAAAGAATGCCGGAAAGCTCATAATAATTATATCCATGAGATGATAAGTGATTCATCTGATAACAGTAAAAAACTTTGGAGATATGTGAAAAGTAAAAATAAAGAAAACTTAGGAGTAGCCGCACTGAACGATGAGAGAGGGCACCCACAGCAAGATGCCCAAAAAAGAGCCAATATCTTAAATACTCAATTTTGTAAGGTCTTTTCCGACCCAGGGGGAGTCTTCTCGGGAGAGCTGAGTGATGCCAAACTGCCGGATATGGATGAAATATTTGTCACAGAAAATGGAGTACTGAAACTTTTGGAAAACCTTAACGAAAATAAAGCTACAGGGCCTGATGGAATTCCCGCCAAATTACTGAAACTCTGTGCCAAGGAAATTGCCCCTGTTTACACTTTGTTATTTAGAGCTTCAATTGAACAAGGAAAAATACCGGAAGACTGGAAAAAAGCAAATGTAGTACCCATTTTTAAGAAAGGAAATAGAGCTAGTCCTGAAAATTATAGACCAGTCTCCCTGACATCAATATCTTGTAAACTTTTAGAGCATATCTTGCATACCAGCATCATGAAGCATCTCGAGAAACACTCAGTTTTAACACATGTACAGCATGGTTTTAGAAAACACAGGTCGTGTGAGTCCCAGCTGGTCACAACTTGCAATGATTTTGTTAATAACTTGAATAACAACAGGCAGACTGATACCATCTTATTAGATTTCAGTAAAGCCTTCGATAAAGTGCACCATGCTAGTCTCTTGACTAAACTAAACCATTATGGAGTTAGAAACAGTACTTTGAAGTGGATTAAGTCTTTCTTAGAAAATAGAACACAGATAGTCGTCGTTGATGGAAAGTCATCCAATCCTGCAGCTGTTCTCTCGGGAGTACCCCAGGGTACTGTAATGGGCCCCTTACTATTCCTAGTTTATATTAACGATATGCCAAGTAAGATCTCTCCAGGCACTAAATTACGACTGTTTGCTGATGATAGCCTCCTCTATAGAACAATAAACTCAAAAGAAGATACGGAAATTTTACAGAAAGATCTAGACAGTCTACAAAAATGGGAGAGGGACTGGCGTATGGAATTCCACCCCAATAAATGCCAAGTCCTGAGAATTTCAAATAAAAAACACAACATCACCTCAGACTACTTTATACACGACGAAAAATTGAGCGAAACACATGAGGCTAAATATTTGGGAGTTACATTGGACAGAAAACTTACATGGAACCAACACATTAATAACACATGTAACAAAGCAAACGGTATACTAGCATTTCTAAAAAGGAACATCTCTAACTGCGATAGGAAAGTAAAAGAAAAATGCTATAACACCTTTGTGAGGCCCTCCCTAGAGTATGGCTGCAGTGTCTGGGACCCCCACTGTCGAATAAACATAGACCAACTGGAAAGGGTCCAGAGGAGAGCTGCCCGCTTTGTGACAAATGACTATACTAGAAGTAGTAGTGTAAATAAAATGATGAGAGACCTCGAGTGGACACCATTAGAAGAGAGGAGAGCAAAAAACAAAGTAAAAATATTTTATAAAGGCAGGGAAGGAAATATCCATATCCCACTGAACCACCTCACCATTAATACCAGAGGCAACAGAAGGAATAATATAAAATATAACATCCCAAGCTCACGGGTTAACAGCCATCTTTATTCTTTTTACCCTAATGTCATCAGGATGTGGAACAACCTCCCGGCAGAAGTCCAAACACTATCGTCTGCAACGACTTTCGACAATGAATTTAAGAACATTATTATCCGTTGCAGCTACCATTGTAACTAAAGTGCGGGTTGTATTTCTGTGCACAATCTGGAAACCAAGAGATATTTATACCAGAGTTATATAGATTCTATACAAAAGACTTTATACAACTAATATATTTTTAAATGGTCTTAACATCTATGTAAGGTTTTACCCTGCTTTTAGCCTCAGAGGAGCGACGTTGAGTCGCATATATAGTAGTGCAGTTGGGGAGTCGTCTTCTAGACGGACCAACTATAGAAGAAGAAGAAGAAGAAGAAGAAGGTGTTCAGCTCTTCTTTATTTTTGGTGGCCACTTCCTGTCACTTGCCCGATAGGACATTTGGCAAGTGAGGCCAAATCTAATTTATGTTACACTGAGACTGCACATTTGACCACCCTGTAGTATTCTGTGACTTAAGTCTAGTTCAATGAGACCAGGCATTTGACCAACCTGTAGTATTGTATGACTTAAGTCCAGTTCAGTGAGACTGGACATATGACCAACCTGTAGTATTCTGCGACTTAAGTCCAGTTCAGTGAGGTTGGACATATGACCTGCCTGTAGTATTCTATGTCTTGAGTCGAGTTCATTGTGACAGCACATGTGACTGACCTGTAGTATTCTGTAGAGCTGAAGTCCATGTCAGTGACCAGTCCTTTATGCTATCTTGAGACAGGATTTGCCTGGACGAGACCTGACTGAACAGCTGATGTTTATCAAAATGGAATGAAATTGAAATACTTAAGTTTTCGATATCTGGAGAGAATTGTAGCAGTTCCATAACATTGTACTGTAAATTGCGCGACCAGTCAACTCTAGGAGTGAATACCAAAAAAAAAGTCACTGAAACAGAAAATGTCTTCCAACTTGCCCCACTCAGACATTATCATTATAGCCTTGTAGTCACCTAGTATACATGTATCCAGGGTCGGCTTCATGCCAGTTGGACCAATTGCTCCAAATTAGGCCTGGTGCACTAGGGTAATCTAGCCTTGTCAAGTACACACAACAATACATTGCAACATACTCATACACTGAACACCACATTACAGGTTTTACAAAGAACAGCAACAATTATTATTATTGGGCCCAGCAGCAACTAAGGCTGGTCCTGAGTGAACCCTCTTCTGTGATCGAGGCACACTTTCATCACTGAGAATTTAAAACCAATTATAGATCTGCATTTTCTGAGGCTTTTGGCCTTGGGAAATAGACCCTCATTTTCTTTGTGTTTCTGCTTCTTTTTATTCTTCTAGTTTCTCCTCCTCTTTGTAGTCCTCAAAAGGGCTCTTTTACTTAGTCTCATCTGTAGCTCGGATCTTCTTATGCTTCGTGTGGCCCTCCGAAGGACTGTTTTGGATTGGCACCGTGAACGTGAGAGTGTATTAAAGAATGAATAAGGTTTTTAGAGTCTTCAAGTGTGTTTTGGATTGGAGAGGGAAGGTGGTGTCACTTTCCTTTGTTATCTCACGGTCTTGTCACGCCCTAATTTGCTCAAATTTACTTTATTTTTCACATGTGCTCTTAGCTGTTTATAATGTACATATGGCTTTTGCTGTCGGACAGCCTCTTCCCGCCCTCAAGGCCCACATTGAGAAGCCAGTTGTCTATGGTTGTCCTGCTACCAGAACACAAAATTTTAATGAACTTTTCCACTTCCTGGTGTTTTACGGAATGGGTGTCTTGGTTTTGTTGGGAAGCCACAGCACACACAAGTTTGCAGGGAGCCGGACTGAAACAGTTTCCGTCCCCGTTTCCTGGGTGGGCATTTTTGGGACATTGCTGCTGTAAGATTTCATTGTCAATCTCATCCATACCACCATACGTTGATTGGCTGGAGAGATCAGGAAGAAGTTACTGCCTCCCCTCCCCCCCCCCCCCTTTAAAAAAAAAAAAATTCTTCTTTGTGTTCTGTGATGTCCTTCCTTCTCCTGTTCGATATATATATTCACTCTTCTGTTATTTCTTTTTCTTCATCTTCTTTATCTTCAACATCAGTTTTTGTATCCTTTTTCTTTGTCCCGGTGTCACCTACATGTCTTCTTTTTCCTCCTTGGGATTACCCTCTTCTGTTTTATACGGGACGCAAAGACTGTTAGCAGCGCTTATAAATTGGGGGCAATTTCATAATTCTTATTCTGGTGTTCAGTATGAGACTGCATACATGTGCGCAACTTGTATACAGTTCAGTTATTCATATTATAGAGCAAACATTTCCACAGCCTGGAGGGAACAATTTAGTCGTTTACACTGTTAAAGCATCCTTGTGCATCAGGTGAATTTCAGTCATGGGTGCCAGATCGCCGGCCGGAGTTGCCGGCCATTTACCAGACATGCCGTTTGATTTGAGGCATTGTAGGCGTAGGCGGGAAGGCTACCGGTAATTCTAATTAGCAATACGTGAAAGACGCTCGAATCGAATGATTTCCGGATAAAAATTGATTCGGTACATATTCTTTTTCCATCGATTGAATCAAAACTTACATGTAATTATGTCGATGGAAAGTCGAATGAATGTACTTTTCAACAATACAAAACAAAGCTTGGGCGTATCTGCATTGTCGTAAATTGTACCAGCGAAGGAAGGCGTTCCGATTTTTAGACCCAGCATTGTTTTGCATGGTCGTGGCGGCCCAATTGCCATCAGGTGTCTTGAAATTAGGCCCAGGCTTAGATGAAAATTATTTTTTTTCCCTGGTGGCGTATACAAGGCGAGGTATCACATTTCATGCATTCAGTGGTGATGTTCTGTAGGCTTTATAGTAGTTAGCTTTAATGCCGGTTTGTAAGGCGAAGACACAAACGTGATGCGATTGTAATGGGATCAAAGCCAATCGTATGCTCTAATATTTTTCTTCTCCTAGATCTATGTCCAAATCTGCTGCTGGTATATGTATAACGTTCTGAAAATGTATTCCCTAGATTCCTGGACTGTCATAATCTGATAAAAACACATAATTTCTTATGGCTGTGTATATCTATTGCTTGTTGTTGTTTTTTTTTTCACGTGAAGCTGATAATAATTTGGTCGCCCCTACAGGATCAGAGTATGTCTTTGGCTACCAAAATATCAAATTGCTACTGGGACTAAAATATACTATTATCTGTGTTGCATGCCTCAGAAAGCCAGTCTTCTGTCCGTGTTTGATTATCAACCCGAGACACTGCCAGCCTGGCCTTAAGGCCCGGTGCGTACTAGTCGATTTCGATGGGCGACTAGTAGTTGGAGGGAGACGTAACGACATTGAGATTGCATCCAGCTAGTTGGCTGGTGTGCAGGTCTCATTGAAACTCAGCGGCGTGATGTCACAAACCAATAAGGTGGCTGATCAATATCGGCGGGTGCGCACCGGGCCTAAAGCGGGCCTCTCCATTAAGAGTGTCCTTCTAAGCGCATTTTGGTCCTGACGGTTGAACGTCCGATATGGGGTCATCTATAAAGTATGCATGTTCGATTTTGGAATTTTTTTTTACCCCCACCTCTTTCCATGTATGCTTTTTATATGCCTGGCTTCACCCCCCCCCCTCCCCCTCAGCTTACCCCATCACCTTGTGCGAACCATTCGAATAGTATATGTTCATGACAAGACCTTGATGTTCTAAAATTTTTTAATGGCATTCTGCACGGACTGTTTTGTCTGCCTCATTATTCTAAACATAGCCTGTATTGGATTTTTTATGCAATCCTACCACCACTCATTTTGTTAAGAATGATTTATTGCGGTAACTGAGAAGCGTGCCTATGCTCCCAGGGACAACCCCCCCCCCTCCCACCAGCTAGTGGAAAACCTGTCCTCCCCGCCCTCGTTCCAAACCACTCTCTTTACGGACAGTCCCTGTGGGTGTCCACCCACTGCTTAACTTGTACCGCTTCTGTGTGTGATCATGTCCGCCCGGGCTTGTCAAATATGCCAGTAGCATTGCCAAGAACGTGAGACTTGTAGGTCTTCTTACATCTGTCCCATCCCTTTTTTATTCTTGGCCTTGACCTCCCAAGCAGCCTGTCAATGAACATAACACTGACCGGACATAGATACATACAAACCTGTCGATACATACATACATACATACATACATACATACATACATGCATACATACATACATACATACATACATACATACATACATACATACATACATACATACATACATACATACATACATACATACATACATACATACATACAAAGACAGACACACACACACACAGATTTTCCCTTTATTGTACCTGATTTATTTTTTTGTTGGGAGGGGGATGAGATAGTGAGTGGAAGTAGGGAGAGAAGATCCTTGTGGTAAACTAGAGGATCCCAGATGGCATTGTCGGCGGCGGGTTCATGCTTGGAAACATGTCTCAGGACCCCTGGAAATGACTGAAAGAAAAGTATTTGAACAGCAGAACATGAACTTTGATCGTTGACATGGGCCTGGAAAGATGAACTTTGTAAGTGTCACTGAGGGGAAAGGTTAGGTTTGCAGGTAAGTAGGCTAAAACCTAAACCTAGGGGGGTATCTCACTAAGCCCGGAATGTGACAACCAGTTGCTGCCAGTAAAATGTACACCTGAGAAATAATGGCAAAAGCTGACTGTGTCTGACCGGGCTCAGTATGATAGGGTCTTCCCAGATTTTCTCAGAAAATGTAGGACAAACTTCTTGTTTTCTAGCAGCTGACTGTGCCGTTACGGGCTTGGTGTGATAATTCCCCCCCCCCCCCCCGCGCCACTTACACACACCAAAAAAAGCTGCCTAAGCGCACACCAGCCGATTTTGACTGGCCCACCACTTGCTCGGTGGCATTATGACATTTGCGTTTCAATAAGACCCCGCCCACCAGCCAATGGTTGTATCTCACTGAAACGTTGTGTGGTGACATCACCATCCAACTAGTCGCTCCATGAAAATCGGCAAGTGCGCTCCAGGCTTAACAGCTATTCTGATTGTTTTCCTTCCAATTTGCTTTGTGTTACATGTAGGGAGCTTGACCTGACCATTTGATTTTCTGACAAAGGTGCCGCATTTCTGTGCAGAGGGAAATCATTTTGCCAAAATCAGTACCGGGTATGGGACATGTACAGAATTATCTGTGAAATAGCAGTGTCTCGTTTTGTTTCTAAATGTTCTCAGATTTCCAGCCCCACGATGTTTTCCGACCATTAATTTTTGTTCTCTCTCCTTTGAAACTTTTGTTTCAACGTTTGTTTATAACTCTTGTGCGAAGATGGAGCAGATTGCATTGTGATACGTTCACTGCTCGACGGTTTACATTTTTGTGACGACAAGTTGAGTTTGCCCCGTCCTCCGACGTTGCGGCGCTATATATCTCACAGCACTGAGCGCTGGATATCACCTGCGTCTACAAGAGTAAATATTTAGTCTCAGGTCATGACTGAAGAAATGGTTGCGCAGCCAACAGGCGTCGACAATTTATGGTGCGCACGACATGTGCGGAATATCAAGGCCATCTTTTCTTTGTATCAAATGAACCTTTTCACAGCTGGGGTAATGTGTGTAGAATGCAGCTCCCGACAAGCTGACAGGCCGCGCTTTCTATTTCGGGCTCACCAATCTATAACTAGAAGGTTGGAGAATACGCACAGAATACTGTACTGTCTGTAATGGCCTGTCTAATGAACATTTAATTTATTTGGAGTTTTTTTTTTTTTTTTTTGCACATCTAAGGGACGAATAACAGTACTTTTGTTGTACTGTCCCTTATAATGTATAGCCTACACTCCCTTCTTCTGGTCAGCTTTTGTCTTTCATGCTTTTGGATATCGAAGTCGTTCAGAGTGCCTCACCTTTTGTTTTGGTTGCAGTGACTTCAGTTTTTATTTCTGTGGCTGTGATCGTGGTTGCTGTGGTGCCCATTTTGGTAGTTGCCATAGCTGGGACGGCAACCAATATTCCTTCTTCTGCTTGCAGCTTTAGGCGTCTTTGTGCTTCCCGGACCGAACCGATGATGGCCGATATGTGACGCACGCGGCCCTGAATGCACCGATGAGGATATGATTAATGTATGACGCAGACGGCCCAGACTACATATGTTGGGACAAATGTATGGCGGACGTGGCCTGGACTTAACGGCCCACGGAACCCAGACTATGGATTTGGAAACAGATGTATGAAGCACGGAACCCAGACTATAGATTTGGGGACAAATGTGCGACGCACGTAACCCAGACTATAGATTTGGGGACAAATGTATGATACACGGAACCCAGACTTTCGATTTGGGGGAAAATGTATGACGCACGGAACCCAGACTATAGATTTGGAGGCTGGTGTATGACGCTCGGAAATTAGACTACATAAATATGTGAGGACAGCTGTATGACGCAGGGAATCTAGACTATAGATTTGGGGACAAATGTGTGACTCATGCGGCGTAGACTGTAGTGATTAGGGCATGTATGAAAGTGCACGTTGATCTGTGTGTATGCGTGAGTGTGTGTGTATGTATGTGTGTGTATGTGTGTGTTTTACGTTGGTTTTCATTGTATTTTGATTTCGCGTAAAAATGGGATGTGGACCTGAATTTCCTTGCTAAGGCAGGATACAGCAGCTGTAAATGACAAAGTACATTTTAGATCACTGTAGCTGGACACAAATTGCCAGGTGAAAGAGAATACGAACGCTTTGTGACTGATCAAGAATAACATTAACAATTGAACACAAAACTCAGGTAACTTGAATTAGAGCCCGAGAATTGTCACCTGGGTGGGTGAGAATGAATGGCAAATTCAAATATGGGAACCCAAGATTGAACTCAGTTGTTTATTCTTATTATTGCAACAGGAACTGGGAAAATTATCGAGGCCGCTGTTGATTTCATAGGCTAATTACATTACTAGAGGTAATATTTTGTGCCCCAAGATGTGGTCGTCCTGGTACATTTGACACCCAGTCTTGTTGATTGGCACAGCAAGACTCCTGGAGTATGCAGTGTCAGAATCTAATGAAAGACAACAAAGCAGTAATTAAAAACATTCCCAGGTCTAATACTCCGCTATGCACGATAAGTAATCCTTCTCGTGGCTTCTCAAGACTCATGCTTCAACCATGGCCATAATTATTTCCTTAAAAATTCACCGGCCCCATTCATAGTGCAGTATGAGGACCACTGGTGCCGGGTGAGCTAGACCATGCCATTTATAATACAGGTGATGATCAACATTGTCAATGAACAGCTGGAATAATCAAAACTTTGACAAACGGCCATTCTAGATTGTTTCTGAGCATTTATTTTTTTTTACCTGAAAAAATTGCCCTAGTCTCCATAGGTGAACAATACACCAGAGACGAATACTGAGGCGGACGATTGTTTCTCCCACTATATGTCCAAAATTGCGCCCGTATCAATACGGTGAGTTCAACTCTTTTTCGTTCGATTATGAAGAGGTGTGGCGCGAATTTTTTGTTGTTGCATTGTTGACATGGGTGATATGCGCCGAATATTCCAGCAGAATATGACGAATTGATTCGTCTCAGTATCCCATGTCTCAGATTACACATTAGCACACAGTGAGGTTCGCAGCACCAAGCTGGGAAGTAATGCTGATGGTGTGCTAGCTCAAGCCTGTTTTGTCTGGGTGTTAGGCTAGTCGTGGACAGTGGAGTTTAACGGGACCTGGCGCACTGGCAAGACTGAGTAAAGCCTGGCTGACTAGTTCAGGCGCGTCGAAGCGGTCTAGTCATCTGGCCAATAGAGAGACCTCACGCACCGAGGCAAACCAGTCGAAAAACAGATTTGATTCGATGCGCTGTCTGCCTTATGGTTGTTTTGTTGCACAATATTTGAATGTGTCGCTTTCTTGTGACAGGGTGACCGAGGGGTTGAGGTGAATTTGTTCCTGCACAGAAGAGGCAGGCGGGGATATTAAGGTCATGTGACAACTTCATTCGACTGTGTGGGCATATGGCACCGTTCGGCGTACAAAGGTCAGAATTATATAAATATTGCTGATATCAGATATGAGTGACAAATTGCAGTCTCTTGCGTGTCGGGCCGTCCCGCTCCCTGACCTGCCTTGCTTGTGGTCTTCACTGTCTCTGTGAGAAAAAAAAAAAGGGGGGGGGGGCGATGAACACAGTTCTGTTTACTACTGAGCTCATCGTCATACCAGTGTTGACGAACAACTTGCATAAATGACAGTATAGATTAAATATATATATATGACATGCACATCGAACAGAGATGCTGCCTCTGAAAAGTGCTTGTTTAAAACGAAAGGGATTAGTGAAGCCATTCTCAAAATACGACTATAGACTTTGGAGTAATGACGTTGTCAGTGATGCATGACGCGTTGGGCTGTGCACGCACAGATATTTTGATAACCTCTCTTTGTTTGCTTGAACAAAAAAGGGAGGGCGGGGGTTACTGAAGATCGTGTGTGTTTACATTTTTTTTCACATTCTCTGTAAATAGAAATGCTGACTCAGCGTCCTGGTTTGGCCCACTGACTGTTGAACTTTTATGAAAGCACTGGCAGTAAGTGCGGATCTGGCGAGAAGGGAGGTGGGAGACACACATACACACACACAGACCCGTGCTGTCCGTTAGTGAGCGCCAAACTCCGGTCCCATTGGCGTGCACTGGTATCTGAGATGTGAGTAAGAATGTGTCACGGAGGAGATTACGCAGACACGAGTGTGAATACAGCAACAGCCAAGGCGCACGTACAAGGTCGAGACATTTGTATGTTTAATGTGAGTGCTCCACCTTATCTGTTCCCCAGCAGGGATCTCGGGTTTACGTGCAGCAAGTTTGTCCACAGCTTGCACGGGTGGGGCAGTCAATGCACATTATATAGATTGCATTGACTGTGAGACCGTGAGATAAACGCATGTTTTGAGTGAGCGGCGCTTACAACAGTCAACCCAGCTGGCCCTCCATTCTAGTAGTATCCATCTCGCTATTCGACAGTTGAAAGCGACCAGGCCGCCATGGACGGGTCGACGTTCTTGCATTCCTGTGGGCCAGGTCATGGTGACCCGAAAACGACCCGTCTCCTGCCGGACCACAATGACATAGCTATGACAACAATAACACCAGATTATATTATTTGCTGGCCGTCAGATACAAGTTTGTGTCTCGCTGAGAGAAGTATGTCATCTCTGCTTGAGGTCAAAACGGCGTGACGCATTATATTATCACCCCCTGCCAGCTGATTACATCCCCCTGACAGCCAGTCAGGGCTAGAAGTACTGGCAATTCAACACACATCTCTTCATGTTAGATCTGCACCAGAGATTCTCTGTCGTTTATCCCCCTCGTGGCCCCCCCCCCCAAAAAGCAACCTTCCCTCTCGATTTTCGTGGGTATGGTAAAGTAAATGAGATTGTGAGTACATGAAACCCAGCAAAAGGGCCACACCGGTTGTGTGTTGACACGGTAAAAACCTGTGGGCTAGTTCATCTTGGCATGGCAGATAATTTGTGAGCTGACGTCAGACTGGCACTTCTCCGTCTTAGACTCGCGGTAATATCTTGACACTGCGACAGCTGTACACGGAGGGCCCATCCAAAGAGAAGGTAGGCACTCTCGAGTTGGACAATTTTGTATTGACCGTGTGTTGAGGTCTTTGTTTTCCGAGATCTCAGCCCTTAGCTTTTGCGCCTCTTTTTCTTGTTTACATTCTTGTTGTTCTTGTTTTTGTTGTCCTTATTTTAATTGTTTTCTTTCTTAGCCATCAAAATGGGTTGCCTTGATCTTGTCTTCCTCCTGGCCTTCTTTGCTTTCTTTCTTTCTTAGCCCTCGAAACGGCTTCCCAACGGGCTGGATTCTTCTTTTTCTTTTGTTTTTTCTTGGATTGGCTCCGAAGCAGATGCCTAAAGAAAGCAAGGAGATATATAGAGGCTGCCTTTATAAAGGGGCTGGGGAGCGGGGAAAATGCTTTAACTTTTTGTTTTTTATTGGGCAAAGGGCCATTAGAATGGTGAATGTCCGTGATAAGGCATTGATGCGTTTAAAACTTTAAGTTACATTTTTGCATGGACTGTTGGACTTGTTTCACTGGCTACATAGCCTTTATTCCATTTGTATGTAGTCCATAACATCGTTGTTAAAAAAAAAATGTAAAAAGTGATCAGATAGAACTTGATAAGTCATTGCTCTTATGATCACCACCACCATCATGTACGCTTTCACCTCGCGACCCTAGTTCTTGAATATTCCAATTCCACTGAGAAATTCCACGTTAAGCGTTTTCGGCTTCAGGATTACGATAAGGAGTTGAAGTAAATGGGAACTGTTAAAATAGCTTGGTATGTGTCACATTGCATTTTAGCAAGTGTCAAAGTGCACATTTTGTAGTACCGCTTCTACATAGTTAATGATCTCCAGTTTTCCAGAAAATGGAGACGGAAGAAACAAGAACTAAGATTGCGATTTGCTGAGGTTAAATTCCTATCCAGAGTGCGTACTCTATTGTTGGCCCCTGACTACTGAAAAGAGAAACTTTATTATCTCCCCCGCTGGCTGACTGTGAAACCAGTGTATCTGAGTGTGTTATAAACGTGTGTGGGCAATAAAGAGGATTGTTTTAATTTCATGTTAAACTAAGGAAATTTCATCACCTTTCCATACAAGAATAGGGCTGCTGCTCGAGCTGTGTTCTGCACATGTTTGGTTTAAGTATGCGGGTGATTACAAGGTGACTGTGGGCAGAGTTATTATTATTATTATTATTATTGTTTTCATTATTATACATAAATCTGGGCAGGTTGGAAAGTAATTGCATGCAGAGAGGAATTTAAAGTGCACACCTACCCACTCCCTTTCCTTTTTCACTTTTTTCCTTTCATTTTCTTACAATCCTAGCAAGAGGTTGTTGTGACCAGTGAAAACACTGCTTGTTTCGATCAGTTCATTACAGGCGAGCACAAACGTGACATCGGCTAGGTTTGTTTGTTTCTGTAGTTTAAGTAGCCGCTACTGGAGTATAATGGATTTTCCGGAGACCATTAGACAAGAACCCAGTAGCCTTTGGGTTCATCTTCTTTTACTTTTCTTACAAAAATTTAATAAGAGGCGATGTCTGTCTTTATCCATTACTTACCCCCCGCCTACGATCTGATATGATGATATCTCACCCCATCCTCCGTCTATATTCCGACATCTCACTTAACCTTCTACAAGTTCTAGTTCTACCTATCATTAAAAATTTGATGTCTCACTCTACCGCCCCCCTCTGATATCTCACACCACCATGCACTCCTGAAATCTCACCCTATCCTCTACATACCATCTGCTACATCACCCCACCCATCATCTCTGATGTTTCACCCCACCCTCCACCCACCTTGTGGTATCTAGTCTCACTCTCCGCCTACCATCTGATATTCCATCCCACCGTCCGCCTACCATCTGATACTTCACCCCACCTTCCGCCTACCATCTGATATCTCACTTCACTCTCCACCTACCATCTGATATCTCATTTCACTCTCCGCCTACCATCTGATACTTTATCCCACCCTACATTTACCATCTGACATTTCACTCCTCCGTCCGCCTCCCATTTGTCGATCTGATATCTCATTTCACCCTGCGCCTACCATCTGAAATCTAACCCTTACTTTCTGCCTACTATATGATATGTCACGACATCCTCCGCCTAAGATCTGATATATCATCCCACCCTGCGCCGACCATCTGATATCTCACCCTATCCTCCGCCTATGATTTGAAGCGCATTTTACATTTAGAGATAGGGAGGAAGTGTATATTCTAGTGCTTGGGTTTACATAATCCATAAACAATAAAACGAAGAAGTAAGACCTAAACATTGTCGTGTACGGCTTAGAAGTGTGAGGAAAGAGGAATTACTTACTAGGCAAATTAATTTTTAAATAAAACGAGAGCACATAAAAAAAAGGAAGCACAATTGCCTGGATTCTATTGTGATATTTCACTAATTTGGTCAGTGCAGTACCAAGCTAAATATTCGTTGATACTACATGTATATAGTACCAGCTATATGGCCGCCGGGTTAAAAGCATATGCCAATCGCGTTCAACCCAATATCATTTTCAATCCCAGCCTATGGTCCGGTATAGTAATCTACTCTCTACCTACACATTTCAGTCCCCGCCTGCGAATTGACTCCGCTGCCCTCCCACCATCTGACAACGCCTTCCATCTTCCACTGTAACATTTGACCTCGCGTGATATGTCACTGCTATGTGTCAAAGAGGGCATTGATTATTTCATTAGTGCAGACATTCGCCTACGCAAATTTACTTGAAGTTTGAAGACACTGGGTTTCACATTGCCCTCGGTTCTGTCGTAGCCACCACCTGCCATAGGATACATTAATGAGAAGATCTATTATATAATTGACGTCATGAGGCACTATTTAGAGTAAGTGCTTTAAATCGAACCTGCAAGGGGATTTTAACTGAGTTTATATATGTAACAGGGAAGGCTATGTTTATCAAAAGGGGTTTCCTGTTTGGAGATATTTCAGTCGTATCATTTGAGAGCACGAAGGGAGGTCAGAAGTTGTTACTGGCAGGTCTGGTGGTGTTCAGACCAGTGGCGAAGGGTGGGTTGCCAGCACCTCTGGCCCGTGGACCGTTAGCACTCCCTGAGTCCCTTGCGCCAGTCCAGTATTGGACCCCCTACACCCCCCCCCCCCAAAGCACCAAGCACATGTATTGTATTTGAAGAAAATTTTGAGGTGGTCAAAGTAAAGTGCATTTAATACTAGTATACTCAAATTTATTTAAAATCGCCTGGTTTTAATTTGTGCAAAGTTATAACTATATTGAAATCTACATTGAAATCTCTCTTCATCTGATAATTGCAAGGTTACTCCGTCTGTCGTGGCTCATTGTAGATCTCTGATACTTTTTGATTGATTTAAGTTTTGAGAAACTTCTTTCACAACTTGCAGTTGAAACAATGACAGTTTTGAAATTTTGTGCGGCTCTATGGCCCCGCCAACGCTTACGCCAGTTAAGACAATGGGTATTGATTGAGTTTAGTACTGTTATTAAAATTTGTTTAATTTTCTATCCTGTTACATTCTATCATAAAGAAGGTTAAGATAACGAAAGCTTGATTTGTCTTTCCTTTTCCCTTTTCTTTGATTGTATTGTTTCTGCATTCATTATTTCTTACGCGAGGATTTGCTTCATACAACTTTTTCTTTTTACCACATTTTGACTTTGCGTCAGGCCTTGCTGCGACCCCACAGATTTTTAAATTTTTATTTGGTACTGTGCGTATTTTGTTCAGGCAAATTATGATATCAACTCATTTCTAACCAGAAGTCTGTTCTTTCAGGTGGTCTGGAGAGTAACAGTCACCTGAAATGGCAGCCACGAGCCAACTTTTTCAGTACATTTATTAGAGTTGAGCATTTTGTTCGCCATTCTTATTAGGAGGTCATTGGATTTGATTTGTTCTAGAAGCTATTCATACAGTACGTACGCTTAGTTTTTGTGATTTCTGACACATCCCCTCCCTACTTACACTTTTTGTACGCTTGGCCCCAATATCCCCCCATCCCCTCGCCCCCTAGTGCGAGCGCACAGCCATTAAACCATTGAATGTCGATGGTAAGGCGTTGATGTTTTACAACTTTAAATATTATTTTACGTGAACTATTGGTCTATTCCATTAGAGACATGATTTTTGTGTAAAATGGAACAACTTAATTTTTTGCTCAAAAAAGAGTGCATATAATCAAACTTCTTAAATTTATTATTGTGATTCCTGAATTGAAAAAGCGTATGTACGCTCCCCAGAATTTCACAAAACGTGCGCGTTTCGTACGTTAGGGGCACAAATCGGGGCTGGGGGGGGGGGGCGCAAGTACTTTATGGATGGCTCCCCACAGCGAATTTAGTGTTTGCGCACTAACTTCGAAATTTATGGGCATTTCCACTATCTCTTATCTCTTTAGAAATGAATATTGAAGCAGAATATGCCCGTATGCTCGGGCTAAAAAAAAAAAAATAGTTTAATCCTTCACCGGAAAGTAACGCCAAACCACGGAAAGGTGACACCGGAAGAAGAAACTTTTTTTTTTACAAAACACGAGCAGGAAACGGCTGGAATATTAGACTATAAAAAGCGGCACGGAAAATGTAGGGTGTTAACTTACAGAGGCCAACAGCTTTATGGCCCTATTACACGTTCAGGTGGACCGGACGCTGGCCGGACGAAATTTGGCCTTCGACTGTGCCTACGACTAATCGTATCGTGTAATAAGGAAAATGGCTGAAATCGTATGGTGTATGCCTGCCGGTCGACCTCTCGCCCATCAATTTCCGGTGTCTCCTGATATTTTGTCGTACGGTTTGAGTGAATGGTTGATGCTGCCGCTTGCCTTTGAGGTTTTTCCTCACCGGGAATGGCATGTTGATTTACAAACTTATTGAACGAAAACGACCTGCTAGCGCGAATTTTATATCGAATTCGGAATTAACGTGTCAAAATTAGTAACACTGGTTGCGAGAGCTTCGTTTTATTGCTTAATAAAAATAATTTTAAAAATCTATCTTTCGCCATCGCAGGTTTGTTAAAAGTGATGGGGTTGTGTGTTGTGTATCACAGTGGCATCCCTTGTTTCCATCCCATTCATCGCCCGGTCCATCGTAAAGTGTAATCAACCTACGGAATACGATTAGTCGTAGGCACAGCCGAAGGCTAACCTGGTCCGGTCCATCTGAACGTCTAATACCACCATTAGGCTAAGGCCCCCGAGAAACCAAAGATCTCAACCGGGCAGAGCTCAACTTCGAAAATTTTCCCTGCCGGCATAACACGAATCAGTGCCCACAGTTTCATTCGTGCATCGTAAACTACATTTTAAAAAAAATGAATTTAGGGAGTAAACAGCGCATATTTTGTAGGTTTTATGATTCTTTCGGGGTAATGGAAGTGTGTTTTGCAACTGGATCGTGTAAAAATTTAATGTTCTTCGTGGATTTTATCACTCGTATTTCTTTTGGCGATTTCAGTCGTCAATAATAATAATATATTCGTCTGTGAAGCGTTGATAAAGGAATAATGAATGTGAAAGTAGAAAATATTCGTTGGTTTATTAAATGTAGGTGGCCAGTTTAACCTGAAATCAGTCTGTCATGCCCGGTCCTGGTACCACAGGTGTAAACACTGGGAAAGAAACACTGTGATGATGTCACGTCATTTAGAAAGATGGTACATGTATTATGACATCTTCGAGGAGGTCGCACAGACAAAATCCGAGCCATGTTGCAACCTTAATTCTTGTTTATTCCAACTCCACTTTTTGCACAACTAAGATTAATAAAAATTCGACGTTAAATTTTCGCAGCATGGTAGGGAGTTAGAAAAAATTGGAAATGTGAAACAGCTTGGTAAGGGCCACAACGCATTTTAAGCAAATGTCAAAGCGTGCATTTGTTATACGTCTTCTGCACAAAAAGATCTCCAGTTTTTTGTTGTTGTTGTTTTTTGTTCAGAAGGTGGAAGTACATGAAGAACAAAAAAGAACTAAAGTCGCGATGAGAGAAAGCTGCATTACCGAAAGGGCATGATATATATTTCACCATGTCAAGTCTTCACGCGCCGTCCATTTGTGAGCAGCTGCACTGAGGCGACCGAGGAATGTCATTTATTAAGAAAATTACATTTAATCTTCTCATATGGTGATCTTATCGTAAATGCGAGAGCGAAATACTGTACAGATTCTGTAATATTATGCTTCAAATATAATTTCTGATGACATGATCAGTTTGGCTGCAGGAGGGGCGTACATTATCAGTGGTGTAGTGTGGGAGGTGCCACAGGGACGATTGTCCCGGACGCAAAATTTGAAAAGCAAAAAAATGTATTGATAATAATGAGGTTAAAAAAAAAAAAGCATCCACACCCCCAACAGAAAATCTCCCAATGTTCAAACATTCTACACAATTTGTCAATATGACGGGGCAAATAAACTTTGTCACGTGGTGACGGTCCCCGGATCAGGAAGGCGCAATACTTGCCTGGGGGGGGGGGGGGGTGCTGGTAACCACGCTGCGCCACTGTTCATTATACTCATTTTGAATGTTAAAATTAGACCGACTTTATTTATAATGATGGTTTTAGATAGACCTGCATGTCAACATTTTTGACAAGCTGAAGACAAAAGCCTCCATTAAGTGACCAGCCAACCCAAGTGGACCACAGCCTTGAAATCTAAAGGATTTTATAGGTTATGGATTAAGTGGTCATTCTTTTCAATTTTGTCAATATTGTGAGTGAATGAAGGTCAGTTTCTGAATTTTCTGTTAATTTATGAAACATTGTTTCTTGTTCTAAACAGGAATGGAGTGGAAAAGATGTTAAGTGGAAGAGACTATTTCCAAGATGCGGAGTCTGTGCAAGTGGAGGCAAGGTAAGACAAAATTAATAGTGGAGGATATTTTCCATGTTTGTACTTTGGTTATTTTCCTGGTTTCTATGCTGTTCGTTTTCCATGTATGTATGTTGCTTATTCTTATTACGTGATGTTGCCCATCTTCCATGTTTGTAGGCTGGTTCCATGTTGTCTAAACATTATAAAACCCACAGAGAAAATGTGGGGTAAATCAAAATTTGGCTAAAAGAAAAAGTTGTAAGTAGCAAAGCCTTGCGTAAGAAATAATATCCAAACGACACTATGAAACGCAAACTAAAAGAGAAGATAGAAAATGGCCTGTTGGTGATTTTCCATGTTTGTTTTGGTAATTTTTCATGTACGAGGTTGGTAATTTTCTGTGTTTATATGTTGGTCATTTTCCATGTATGTGGTGTTGGTCATTTTTCATACATGATATTGGTCATTTTCCATGTTTGTATGTTGGTCATTTTCCCTATGTATATAAATGTGATGTTGGTCATTTTTCCGCGATTGTACTTTGGTGATGTTTCATGTTTGTATGTTGGTCATTTTTTCGTCTTTGTACGTTGGTCATTTTTCATGTTTGTACACTGGTCACTTTCTAAGGTTTTTACGTTGCTCATTTTCTACATTATTTTCCATGCATAATTCCATGTGTTTTCCATGTTTATACATCGTTCACTTTTCATGCTTCTTGATTAGTTTTGTTTTGGATATTTTGGGTGATTGTTTTTTTGGGACAATTTTTGCATTCGTTAAAAGGACAGTTTGAAAGTCACATGGTGGACTTTACTGATACTTACTGATAAACTGTATGTCTTTTAGCGCTTAGTTATATTGTATTTGTCTTCATGTTTTCATGCAATAAATAGGATGATTTCATTACCCAAGTATTTTGATGCCAGACTTTGGTGTGTTAATTTATTTTTTTGTTTGCTTGCTTTTCAGGGCCCCGTTCGGAGTAGATATGTCCAAGAAAGTAAGCAATTGTTCCATCAAACTTCCAAAATTACAATTGAAGAGTTATTAGTGAACATTGCTGAAAAGGTGCCGTCCATAGAGTTGATGTGTTTGATTTGGGCGATTTTTACAACAAAAACAAAGAGATACAGACCTTGGATAAACTGCATTTGCAGACAGACAAGTTCAGACTGTAAATGGTAGAGAATGTGATTTTGTGTGTGAAGGTTTATATTATGTGTTACTGATGAATGTAATGTTACATTATGTAATACTGACGTGTCTCTTATTATGGGGGTAGGAGTGTGAATGAGGATTGGTGGATATCATGCCTCTGTTCGGTACATGAGCTGCTCTCTTTAAGAAACTGAAACATTATACATGTAATATATTATCATATAGAGGCACTGATAGGTTTATTGAAATCACCGACTGCATGTGTGCACTCATGTGGCATTTTAGAGTAAGAATATTTTTGAAATAAATTAAATATCATTTCTTACATATTACTGCAATCTTTATGTATGGTTGAACACTTATATATTATATATATATTGTATAGGGCCCTCTTGTCCTCCAGCCTCTCTCTATTTCTATTTTAGTTCCCAAACTAACACCAAAATGACATTTCGCACTGGTCCAGTTGTAGCACTGTCCTCAAATTTCTAACCTGGCTGGAAATGCTCTACAGTATTGTGTTATCTAATCTCTGGTGCTGCTAGTTGTACAGAGTAACCTCAGTTACATCTGTTTGTGTGGCTATCTCAGACATGTGTGTGTGTATGCGTGTCTGTGTGTGTGCGTGCGTGTGTGTGTGTGTGTGGGTGGGTGTGTTTGTGTGTGTCACACTAGTGTATTTTATGAGCTGTCTTTGGACGTGCTTTATGTGGATATACATGTATCTCAGTCACACTTGTAACCTGAGACAATCTCGGTTACACATGTTTAGATGTGAGGCTATCCCAATCACATATTAATGTGCGGCTTTCTCGGTGGCATGTGTGTTTATCTATTTGTCTTGTGAATTTCTGATCTCACATTTTCTTGCGCTTAAGCGACCAGTTTTTGTCTCTCTCTAATCGTGCGTGCTAGTGCTTGGTGGGTGCTTCTTTCTATTGATCATCTTGCTTCTCCCTAGCACTATGTGACAGTTATCTGTCGATGTGCTTTCTCCAAACTCAAACTCTCTATTCGTTACTGTTGTTATTGTTGTTTGCTGCTGCTCTCTGGTTGTGGCCATGTGGATTTTATTTTGTATGTGCGAGTGTGTGCGCCAGAAGCAGATAGCGCTGTTCAAGAGATGGTTTTGACCATGTCCGTGTGACTCGCGCAGCGCAGAGAAACGCAAAATGAAAATACATCCAGACATATGAAAGAAGATAACTCCACAGTGAAAATGTCTCACTTCAGCTGATATTTTATTCACCATCACAAACAACGTTAACACATAAACACCAAAACAATGATCATTTTGTCAAACATTCAAAGTGCCATCTCTTTTAAGAAAAAGACACTGTTATTAAACAGTGCAATTTTCTGATCTACTATCGGTACTCGACACTACCTCGGCCGGCACATGAAGTCGTCTCAGCATAAGAAATAAATATAAATTTTATATAACCCAGTGTTATTTTTCAAAATGTCAAATTACACTTCATAGTTATGAGAAGTATTATTCTTAATCATAATGTGATCAAAACGTCTCCAAGTTTGTATACACAGACAATACTGGTACATAATGTGAAAATAATTATGAGCAAAAAAAAAAAAAAATGGTCAAAGACATCAACATTAAGTAAGGCTTAGGGCAAAGATTTGGGAGCCCAATGTCATTGCACGCACGCTTAAATTTTTTTTGTTGTTTTTTTATTATTGTTATCATTATTATTATTGTTATTATTATCTCCAACTCAAGAAGTATACAAGCTTTAATACCTCTAAAAAATGTAAAGGTATAAGTCTGAGCTCTGTTCAAAGAATGATAAATGACATATTGCCGGCACCTGTCCAGGGAGGGGATGTGTTGGGGGATGGGTACAAAATAGACTGAAATAATTATAAACCAGGATGATCTGGATTGACGTCGCCGGTAAAAAAAAATAAAAAAACGTACAAAGTTCTTCGGTGTCTTTGCAGACAAGTCGTCTATATGGACCTACTCACTACACTGTCTGTCCGTTTGGGGGGGGGGGGCATATTACCAGTGAGTTTGTCCGGGACTTAAAATATTAAAACTAGGAAGAAAGAAGAACCTAAGTAACATGGTGACAAGACATAAATTTGGATCGGCTCCCTGTTGTTTAATCTAAAAGGAGATTTTAAGTTCAGATTGAGTTTGACGTGGTTACAATAAACAATTGCTGATTTTATCGTGCCCAAGGCAAATCTAAAAGCTCAGCTCCCCATGAGCTGGCAAATTGCACATTAAATTGTCCACAAGAACACAGACTCCCGCCAAACTCCCGCCAAATGTTCAGATTGCAAAAACAACAACAACAACAAAAAGTCTTGTCCATTTTATGTGTATCCATAGCATCAGAAAGTTCATCTACTGCGGGCCAGATTACGCCACAATAGGTGACAATGTTCATCTCTCATACATTGAGAGCCATATTATCGTCTATTCCATGACGTTTATGAGTGAGCCAACCTGGCATGGCTGTTCGGGAGCCATTACTGTATCAATGTACTGAACTGTGATAATTTCCCACTGAAGTCCAACTCTATTTTTCTCCTCTGATCACTTGTGCAAATATCGCTGATGACGGTTTTCTGAATTCCAGGAAAAACATTCGATGCTGCTAAAATTTACATATATGTGTGTGTGTGTGTGTGTGTGTGTGACCAAGAGCCAAACCAGTACAATTGAGGAAAAGTTAGTTGACATTTCTAAAAGTAGACGGAAACACAGACTAATAAATAACCAGACTGGAAACACAAGCTTCGGGCTGTGTCGTTTTTTACGGAAGTTAATGAGATGCGGCCGCATAACCAACGTGGCCGCCGCTCGGGAAATTCCGATTTTAGTTCTATATGCATTAGAAATTTCTTTTTATTTGTCAAGATTGGTTGTACATGTATTGATAATGCATTGTCTTGCCTATCCTTTCATTTTATTGTCTACAGCTGCCTTTTTTTTATTGTTATAAATGATGACCGTCTGGACTTTTAACGACCGCTGCATTGTAACTGTGCTGAAGCGTCGGTCGCAACCGTAAATCTAATGTGGCGAATGGTTCATGACCTTTCGCTGTTTTGTGACGTCACACAATGGGATCATCCAGTCTGTTTAATTGTGGACGGAAACAAAGAAACGTGTGAGATGACCTAATTTACAGTCGTTGCCCTCAGTGGGAACGGCCTGGCGTCCTTCAATGCAGGCTAGCGAAATACTAGATCATCTATTTTAAACATAACACATTATTCACATACCCAAACACACACAAGTCATTTAAAAGGTTTCACGTTAGCCGGACGATTTTTGCACTTTGCCGAGCCTGCGCTACTTTCTATTACTTCTAGTTCTGGGCGAGGGGAAGGGGCCGTTCGTCACTCTGTCAAATATTCCTTTCTTCCCCCAACGGCTGTTTCATTACGTCAGACTCAGAGTAGATGGTGGAAATATTGACGTCAGAACATTTATAGACCACTGAAAAGAAAAACTAAAGCGCGTGTGTAGAGGCTACAAGATGATGAACATCCGAATGGCCGTTCACTTATCACACGTAATCTTAATGAGAATGTCAGAGCCACGGAGTCTCATGCAAATTCTTTTAATCAGATTTTCGTTTATCATTCCCTTCTTCCCCAGGGAGAGAAAGAAAAAATTGTCATGTTACATCAAGAGAAAATATCGGCTTAGTTTCCTTCATGTTGTATTCATCCAAACAGCCAGCTGTTTTGTTTCCGTTATTTATGAAGAGACATGCCACAGGCCCTGGTTTAAGTCATCAACAGAACTCTCCATTCGGGGGGGGGGGGGGGGTCAGAAACTGTCTCAGTTGCCCTTGACCTTTGACCATTTCACTTCAGCTTTTGTTTTACTTTATTTTTCCAAACTGAACCTACATTGTTATAATTTCCCTCTCAGTCTCATCACCCACTTCCCGTCCCCCAAGCATTCCTGATCCTCGTCTGCGCTTTTTCTATTTCGTCATTTCCAGGTCAGAGGGAGAGGCTGTGTGTGAAGCTAATTCTAGTGATATTATTAATACTAGGTCCTCTGTGGAACTGTCCGCCCTTTCATCACTCACACAGAGAGTCTTCCGCATTGTTGAAGAGGCAGAGAGGGATCTGATACTCCCCATATGTGAAACTCATCTACGTGAACAAAATCACATATGAAAATGGTGCTGATTTATGGGTTGTGTGCTGAGCTTGGCATTGCAGCGGTTTGAAGCAGGCTGGGCAGGCCAGCAGGCAATGCTCTCATTAATCACCTGGTTTTGTTGGGGTTTTTTTTTGGGGGGGGGGGGGCAGGAGGAGGAGAGTTTGTGGGTGTTTGACAGACTGACCCAGTAAACTGCGCTGGGGTCGAGTTAACATTTTTGTTGGTAAGGACAGGAATGAAGGTCAGTGAAACCCCTCCCCCATCCCCAACCCTCCCCAGTTTGCCTTACTGCACTCTGCAGGTCACGTTATACGCCGATATGTACACTCTGTAGCGTTTGTTAAAGTGTTTTATGTCCCCATTAGACTGTTTAGACACACGGCTTGGCTTTGGGGCCGTTCATCATAACCAGCCTGGAGTCTGAAACTGAAAGACGTCTTGGCAATATATGAAACAGATCTGGCCTGAAAGGTGTCCCTCGAAAAACGTGTTTCTCTGTGCGCGGGCCTTTTCTCGTTTATGTGTCATTTCTGAGTTAGAATTTATGACGTCCATTGGATCTCACAAGTACTAAAGCGATGATCAAAATGTTAAAAGGCTATGATGAGGATGAGATGAGCTCTTCCACCTCAAACCAGTTTTTGGAAATCAAAATGAGTCAGTAATGCCGTTTGCAATTTCACTATACACTGTATTAAATGAATGAACACTGCAGATTCGTGGCCAGAAAATTGTGTTCTTCCCAGACAGTTCTGAAGGTAAACAGACTCTGACATCTGTTTACTCGTGACAGCATGTGGGGAAAGTTTCAAATTACGTTATCTGTCCAAATGGCACCGGCATCGGCGCTTTCACACAACGTCGTTTGAGCAATATCGTCTGTGGGGGAAGAGGAAAGGGGTCATAATTGTTCCCTTAGATTCCAAAACTTTTGCCACAGTTTTAAGCCATCCTTTTTGTGCTTTATTTCTTCTGTAGGGGAATTAACCGCCAGCTATGCACAAGTGTAAAGTTATTGCCGGATTAAATATTCATCCTTGACCTAAGTTCATGTCAGTTTGGATACAAACGGAGTAAAGTCCCGCCCACCAGCCGCAGGTTGACTCAGGTATGCAGCTACACGAGGAATATTCTGCTGTATTGCGGAACAAAGAAAGACCGTATGTGCCAACGTGTAGGGAGCCTTATTTACAGACGGGCACAGCCATAGACTTTTGCACGTCAAAAACGCCGATGTAGGTCAAGTTCACTTTCACGTATCATTTTATAGAATGAAAACTGTGCTATCTTTCTATCTGGGCTCTACTTTTGTACGACGAATAGTGTCTTTTGTTCGTCACAAAATGGAAATTGCACCAAATCAAATAATAATAATAATAATAAAGCGAAGCGCAACGCCAATGCGAATGGTTTTTGCTTCTCCTGTAAAATTATGGTCTTTTTTCATAGGAAGGCAGTTATTTGTTTAACACACCACCAGATAAGTGTCTTGTAGTTCTGTATGTTGTCTCGGCTTAAGGGAAAAAGAAAGTGTACTTAATTTGAAATATTTAAAAAAAAAATTAATTCTAAACATTCGGACTGATATGTTCTTTTACACATTTCCCATTCTGCCAAGTGGGACGGGATTGAAACTGCAATGTAACCTGTGTAAGCTTTAAGGCCAGTCGGTGTCTTGTCAATATCAAATTAACTGATTGCGGAGGGCTACGCGGTCATGCAAGTCGAACAAAAACTACGGGGATTTACAGGTTTAAATGTCAGAGCTAATTAATTAAGTGTTATTGTTTCTCTGGACATGTCAACTCTGCCCAAGTCAACATTCAACAAATTAATCACAAATTAATATCATGAATTAAAAAAAAATATGACAGGTTCTCAAAATGATACACTGTACAAGCTTTCCATCAATTAGTCATTCACACAGGGGCGGGTAACATTAGGTCAGACATTAGGCACTCATATTGCACTCATGCAAAACGTTCTAACATAATTTATCATAACAGGAAGCAAATAAACATTTAAAGTTGCCACATGTTTATGTCATATAATAACACAAAAATGCTATGATCAATTCATTGCGTTCAACTTCAAGTCATGCAGGAATAAACTGAGAAATCCTTGTCAGAAAACTGAATAGGAAACAGAAAACAAAACCAAAGAAAAGGGATTTGCAATCGAGAATTTGCTCTGGCGCATGGCCCACACAGGCTTCATCAACTGTTTTATCATCACGCAAGCAAAACAAATCTGTCAGCGTTCAAAACACACAGAAGTAACAATAAAAATCCATTAAGACACACAAATGACCCAGGCGTGCTCTCACATAGCACCAGCTCAATTATTAACGTCAAAATCTTGACAAATGAAAACAATTTCTTGTACAAATTCTCGTGACAAAATTTGTAATTACAAAGTATAAATTTAGTCTCTCTTTCTTCGTCTTATGGATAAATTCCCGGTCTGCCAATCTTGGTACCTGCTGTCTTGCTTAAAAAAAAAAAATAATAATAATAATCAATTAATCCACATAATTTGAACCGTTTGGGGATGATTTTGTCAATGGAAAGCGTCCAGATTCTCTATGTGCAGTCACGTGAGTCAAGTTAGCTGATCTAATACCACATGTGCGCCAGGCAGGAAAAGTTTGCTCTGTATTTTTATATCAACCCAAAAGTAAGGTCTTCGAGGACGGGGGCATGGGCAAGAGAGAGGTGGCTTTCTCTCTTGTAGCATAAATTAACATACCACGTTTATAATATAATAATATGTATGTGTATATATATATATATAATATATATATGTATGTATGTGTATATAATCATAATGGCATGTACAGGACATGGACGAAAGACTTGATAAAAGAATAAACACACAAAATGGTGTCAAACTGGCTCGATGAACCCTGACCTCAGTCGTCTCAATTGCTCTTGACCTTTGACCATTATGCCCAAAATTAAAAAGAAAAAAAGTGGTCAAAGTCCGGACTTATTTACTGGAAAGTGAGATTACCACACGAGCGTGCGCAGGAACTTCCAAGTATTTCACTGGAATAAAGATTTAACTCCCTCGACACGAATAAAGAAAAATCATTTCGCATCTTTTCCCCTATTCTACCACACTGTTTGAACGAATGAAGCGCAAAACCAGAGTCCTACGCATGCGCCGCAGTCATTCCTATTTTGATCAACCCAGTCGCGCCATCTTTTTTTCAACTTGGGGGATTTACATCTCTTAGAAATGGGCTCAAAACTGAATTGTTTAGGACTGTTTTCTTTGAAACCGAATGATGTCCTTTTTGGTCTCAGAGGTTTGAGAATGAGAGTAGTTTAAATGTTTTTTTTTGTTTCTGAGTGGGAGCATGATGAATTGATTTTATGTTAATCCTGTTTCTAATTTTCGTCCAGTGCCTTAGAGCCACATCATTTTTTTTTTTTAATGGATTTGAGCGCTATACAAGTTAATTATAACTTACTTACTTACTTAATCCGTGGCTATGGTAGGCCATCAGAGTGAACTTGTTTAACTCAAAGAAAAATAGTTTCCTATTCAATTTTCTCAAAAATAATTCAAGAGGAGTTCGACCACTACTTTATTCATGGGCACAATTTCCTTGTCCTGTGGCCGTCAATGATCACAGCCAATTGCCGAGGGACACTCAAGGATTTTCACTTTCCAAAATCGGGGATCTCTGCCGAGTGCGATTTTTTTTCGCTCACTTTCACACTAACTTCCATCGAGCACAGTCCCCATGCGCTTAGCCCAGAAACATCCCAAGTTGCTCGGACCAGCCAGTCGTGTACAGGTCAGCAATTCCAGCAGGTTCCTTCTGTTTTGTTTCCTAGCTGCCGCTCGTTCTAAACTGACACTCGATTGCACTGGAATGACCCAACTATTCTCTCTCTCTCTCTCTCTCTCTCTCTCTCTCTCTCTCTCTCTCTCTCTCTCTCTCTCTCTCTCTCTCTCTCTCTCTCTCTCTCTCTCTCTCTCTCTCTCTCTCTCTCTCTCTCTCTCTCTCTCTCTGAGTGAGCAATTCTGCAACATTGTTGTCGTACTCAGTTATATGGATTTTTTTTTGCCTTCAGTTTGTGGGGGAACTAGATCCAATTGGTATGGTCAACTTTTAGGTCAAACCTATAACACAGTGGTTTTTAATCCTATGAAAATGTCCACAGTACAGTTGCCTCACTTTCACCTTTACATTTGAACCATAGAAAAGTGAATTCGAATGTGCCTCTACCTCGCATTAATTTGGACAGAAAAGAAGAAAAAGAAAAGACTTGAGTCAATGACCAGTATTGTTGAAAGTAAAACAGATTAATGTAGCACTGGGATTTTTGGATAAGCAAGAGAGGAACACGAAAATTGATTTATCTTGAAAGTGCTAAGTTAAAGAATTTATTGTCTGTCGTGTCAAATTATGTTTTAAATCATAGCACCTCGAGAGAACGTTGATCATTTCCAATAGTCTCAACAGATTTCAATGTCCTAAATCCACGAGGAGAATCGTAAAAATAAATATTGATCTTCTTTGTATGCGTGAAACGAATAAAAGGCTAGGAAAGTATGTAATGATAGAGCGAACACCGAAAGGAGTGGGCAAGAATGCGATATTGACTGACATTATTATTTACTCCATTCAAGAAAATGCTGGCGAGAGCAGCTTTCCGGATCTAAAGAGCTGGCAGGGGAAGAGTTACTTTGTGGCCGGAGGCCTGTACTTATTTATGCTATCTTATTAACTGCCAATTAGTGGAGGCCTCCCCATCCCGGAATAACTGCCAGTTAGCAGAGGCCTCCCCATCCCGGAATAACTGCCAGTTGGTAGAGACCTTCCCATCCAGGAATAGACGAAAATCGAGGGGGGGAAATGCCACGGCTGTTCAAAAATTGACCAAAACAGGGCAGTGGTGGTTGCTGCTGGCTCGGGCGAATTGTTGTCTCAGCGAATTGAACTAAACTGAAAGTTTTCAATTCTGTCACAGACTCCTTTTCTATAAGGACTATAAATAAGAAGGGACCACCTCTGGCCTGACCGGTTGTCTAGGGCAGAGGAAATAAGTGCCAAGAAATGAAGTTTTGACTTGGAAGAGAGTATGGATGACTGGGGCCCGATAGGAGAGAAACAAGCCAATCAGTATTGCAAAAAGCATTGATTAAATGCGAAATATGAAGGTGTTTGCCATTTTTCAGTCATGCGAGAAAGTTCCTCCATGGCATCCACGCCTTCCTGGCCCATCGTGTAAAGGATTAGAGACTTTTCTGACGGAGAATGGGAACAGAGCAATATTCTTTTGGCGGAGAATGAGAATTAAGCAATACGGACATTTCTGACAGAAAACTATACAATATCCATTGACTCTGCAAAGTTAGATTAAGTCAGTCCGTGACGTCAACAGCTAAGTCATTTTATTTATTTATTTATTTATTTATTCATTCATTCATTCATTCATTTTTAGAACACTAGTCTGGCCAGGTTTTCGTGGATGCCGATGAAGAACAGCAGAATTATACATGCAATTAGGAAAGAAATCAGTTTTGGTTAGGTTCCAGACGCCCAGAACCAAAACCAAACAAAAACAAAACAATTTTATATACATACTGCATGAACATCTCACTTGGGACAAAACTTGAACCAAATGAGTTCCGTCCAATGAGCTGCAGGCAGCCAAAAGGTTTTCTTTGTGGAACAGGATATATCCGTGGGAGAGGCAAAAATGATGGCAAGATAAGATATCACGGTTAGATTGTCCAAGGGCATAATATCCTGTCCTGTTACAGCCGTTCCATCATGTGTTGACTTCATATTATGTGCCCCCCCCCCTCCCCTTATCCGGGCCGCTGTCACGACCATAACACAGGTGTGTACATTTCCCTATTAATACATGGCAACGACTGGCAGTAGAAAGACAACAACATCACGAAGGCGTCCGGCCGGCTGGAAGTCCTCAGACCACGTCATAATCTGGGCAGCTCAAACCGCTCAGTTTCAGGGAGACTAACTTGGCTTTCTGTTTATTTGTCTGGTGAAACGTCAGGCCAGCGATCGGTTACGAACCAGCTAGTGCGTTCTTACAAGAGGTGATACAAGAAACCACTGTTGTTGTTGTTTTATATTGCACTCGATAGAATCGTTACATGATTATAAGCAGCTCTATTCAGCCATTAACTTTACAGAATATTGTGAAAACCTCCTGTGCCCAATCTCTTTAGTAGACAGCACTTGCAAGATGTAGTGTTTTGGGGCATTTGAACTGAATAAAGGCATAATATAACATGACATGAAAACAGTGTATATGATACAAGAAAACATTTTATGAGAACATGATTGTGCACATTCGGACGTTATTTCATTTATCTTGTAATTTATTTACAACAACAACAAAAAAAAAGAAAAAAAACATATACGTTAGTTTATGGACATGAGCTTACGGTTTTTGATCATATTTCTTTTATTCAAAGATGATCAAAACATTTGCAGAAACGAGGCGGCCATGGATACACTCTGCTGAGCTGTACAGATGAATTGACATTAACTAGGTAAGTACCAGCTGTTCACATTTTCCAGCTCCAATTTCCTGGGCCGATTGCGATTTGATACAATTTTCGAAAAAAATAATAAATCTTCCCGAGGCATCCACACTTACGGGGTTAATTTGAATCTGGACTTAAATTTCTTTTCACTCAAACATTTCAAGGAGTGAATCCTGATAAAGTAGGAGTTCAGGCCTAAATCTCTCATTTCATGTGCAGTTTTCACCCTGCAGATCCACGCACGAGTTATCACAGATGAATATCCAATGACTGGAAGAGCTCTCCAAAGTTTGACATTGCCATGAAGTTGGAACATCCACTTAGTAGGAAATACACAATCTTTTGGCTCCGTTTAAAGGGGACTACTTTAAAACAGGCCACGTCGGAATTGATATAGATGTAGGAAGGCAAGGCCAGAAAGACATTTAGACCTTGCATGCTGTAAGCCCTGAATTTCCAGAATAGAGCAGGTAGAAGCCGCCCCGCCCCCCTCCCCCTCATAATTTATTTACTTTAAAATAAAAAAAATTGATGGATTTCTGTCTGGACCCAGTGGGATATTGATTATTTGCTCTGTGTTTTCTCTCTCAGGTCACTGTGTCCCTAGTTTTCTGCCCACACAAATAGGAGCTGGTTGTTCTTCAGCACACAAAAATTTAGCCGCCCGGTCCATTATTTGTGGCCCGCGACTGGACTGCTAGCGCATTGAGTTAGTCTGTTTTGCGTCGGTTTTGTCTCCGGTTTGAACTTTCTTTGAATGAAACAGCGAGACGTATGTGTTTCAGTCTCAGTAGTGTGTGAGATTCGTTAAAGTCAATGCTCAAAAAAAAAAAAAAATACGAGGCGAAACAGATTTGTGTCAATGCGCTGTAGGCTTTAAATGACGTCAACAACAACTACCACTACTACTACAAAATGTATTCCACAGTGGGCTCCTGGCCTTCAATGCAACGTCCCTTTTCTACATGGAAAGGCTAAAAACTCCTTGATAGTGTCTTGTCCCTCTTACACAAGACGAGAGTTCTACAGTCAGGACAATTATCAGAATGGTTAGCGTGTTGCATGGATACATAGACACATACGCATACGTGTACAGACACATACAGTCCCTCGCAAGGACCTCTTTTCAACAGGAATATTTGGATAATACGTTTTTTAACATCAGATACACTCACATAATGTTCTTTTCTCTGCGTGCTGCTTGGTTGACTTCTCTCTCTCTCTCTCTCTCACACACACACACACACACGCATACACACATGACAGTTATGATTCTGACTCTCTGTTACACAGACATTGTGTCAGCCTGTCTGTCCTTCTGGCCGTCTCGTCTATCTCTTTGTTTGTAACATTTGTTCCTTTGTGTTCCCCATCCACTAACTGCTGTCGTAGCTCATATCATTTGCTATGTTATAAATTTTCCTTCCTCCCTGGCAGGTTTGGATGTTTACATAAATTCGTATTCTGACACCCTACAATTTGTGACTTTGGTGTACCAACAAGCACTGCCATGAATCTCGTGCTGTAGCAGCACATGTTTCTCTCTCTCTCTCTCTCTCTTTCTCTCTCTCTCCCTCCCACCCCCTCTCTCTCTCTCTCTCTCTCTCTCTCTCTCTTTCTCTCTTACCTGGCACATAAGCACTCTCTGACGCCATTATTTGTATGTACTTGCATGTCAACATTTATACATAATATTCAGATACTCGCTCACACACTGACTAACATAACAATATTTTACACGCATTCCCTGTCGTGTCTGGATGCAAACAAGACCGGCTGTCCGTAGATCACTGAGACAACATGGCCGGCAGTCTGTAGATCACTTAGGCGCAGCCACACTTATCCACCTTCATGTTCTGTAAAATCTGATATAACACATTCATTGACTCGTCGAAATACAGCAAGGGCAGTGCCGACAATTTGGTAGGGGTACAACAAGAGCCCCCTGTCCCAGGCATCTGTTGGTTGACCCAGCTGTAGGGTGTGGTGTCCTCCAGGGTCATCCGGCACTCCCCCGAGCAGTAGTCGGCCTTGACGTGGGTGGGGGCGATGATCCAGTCCCACCCAAACTCGGCAAAGCCCACGTACAGGGGATATCTGCAGCAGCGCGACTCTGTAGAGTTTGTATTACAAACCAGTGCGTCACTGCGTCGTCTCCGGCTGTTGGATCTCGGCTCCACGATCTTTGTATCCAACCATGGTTCCTGCAGGACGAAAGAAACACAGTTTATGTACAAACAGTCAAACCGGTGTGTGTGTGCGTGTGTGGATGAACGGATACCTAAGTCAAGTCTGTTTTGTCTCGGTTTTAGTATTGTAGTGAACTATGGAGTTAAGCAGGATCTCGCACACTGACGAGACCGAAACAAGTCTGTCTCACTAGTTCGGGCACGCCTAAACTGTCTTGAGTGAGCTAGCGGAAAAAGAGACCCCGCGCACTGAGTCAAAACCGAAACGCAACAAACTTAACTCAGTGCAATTCAGTCGGATTGTAGGTTTCATTTCAACTATTCAATGTGTGTGAATATTTAGCAACAAACCCCGGGCCAAATCCATGAAAGATATTTCAACTGATCTTTTACCGTTTTATCTCCATCGGAGTGAAAGTGAATAGGCTATGAAAGCGCATTGCAGTCTACGTGATTTTTATAATAAAGATGTCTGTGCTCACTGTAGCCCTGAATTCTCAGAAATTGAATTGTGCATATAAGAATCAAAATTCCACTTTTTGTTTGGAAACTGAGTTAACCTCATGCACCTCTACAGGCTTGTCCGATCTATCAAAAGGATAAAGCTCAAACTCCCCCTGCTACATCTATTATATGGTGTCTTTTTTGTTTTTTTAACCTTTTTATTTCAGTAAAGGAACAAAAATATTTCCAACTCAATTTCCCCCGCCCCCCCCCCCTCCCCTTTTCCAAGAACAAAAAAAAAAAAAAATGGAGGTACACCACTGTTTTGTTTTCTTCACAAAGTTAAAGCCCGAAAAATTAGTAAACTGCAAAACTTTTAGACGCCACTTTTTTTTTGCGATTTTATTGATAGTCATCCGATTTAACACTTGACCGACTAATACCGCATGACCTGGGCTTTCCACTAAAAATAGTTTCAAAACCTTCAGAAAATCTGTTGGGTCACAGTAGCGACTGGAACAAAGTTAAAATGAGGGAAAAAAGGTGTGTTGTGAAGCTCCACATCTGTGCATTTTTTTCCAAGTCAAAATAACCTAGCAATATACTGTCAATTATTGAGAGAGATTTTAATTAGATTTCAATATTGTTGCTGAAAAAGTTACACAAATTAAAACCACGTGATTTTAAGTATACTAGCATTAATTGCACTTTACTTTGACCACCTCAAAATGTTCTTAAAATACATTACATGAGCTAAGGGGGAGGGGCCTAAGCGATTCAATACTGGACTAGTGGAAGGGACTCAGGAAGTACCAACGATCCACGGATAAGGGGGCGCAATACTTGCCTTGTCCCAGGCGTGGCAACCCACACTACACCGCCATGCAACTCTGAAGTATAAGCCAGATATACATATAACCAGTGATGTTTTGGGGAAGAAAAACAAAAGGATGAGAACCGCAGAAAAGCTGTCAAGATAAATTTGTCCCATTAAAAAAAAATGTGACCTTTTATGTACTCTTGGCGTGAGCCGCGGTCGTAAACGGCTCGTCTAAAATGTCAACATGAGCCCATAAGCTTGGCCATGAAATTCAAAACAAAGAGATACACGTGCGGTCTCTCTCTCTCTCTCTCTCTCTCTCTCTCTCTCTCTCTCTCTCTCTCTCTCTCTCTCTCTCTCTCTCTCTCTCTCTCTCCCATTTTCTCTGCAACGTTTCTCTTTAGCTCGCCAGGATCGATCTTGTACACGTGCATGCAGTTCCCTTTGACCAATGTTCCCCGTAATTTCTAAAGTCAGTGTGCACAAAAATCTTAAGAGCGAATATTTTTGGTATTATTACTAGATGATGTACACGGCACTTTCCGGGATAAAGCTGTGAACCCACAGTTCTCTCTCTCTCTCTCTTTTCTTGGTTTAGAAAGCTTCTCATTTTCTGCAGTCTTACTACAGATTCCATGTGCTCCAGAGTACTACGCACTCATTTCTGGTAGGGAAATTTGCGCGCACGGAATTGAAAGCGTATTAATATCGTTTCTGCTTACTACAGGGAGCCAAAAACAAAGATCTTTATAGTTTACATTTTTACAACATTTTTATTTTAAAATATCTGAAACTTGAATCAGCACAGCCGGTAGATACAAAAGCGATTGGTCTGGATTAGTTGACAGTTAAAGAAAATTGATTCTATAATTTTTGAAACTATCATTTAGGCTGTAAGTCGAGCAAAAAATGGGGCAAAATTGTACCACAATGAATTACTCCTACCACTTTTAAAAAAAATAATAAGAAGAAGATAAGATAAAATTTCCTCTGAGGAAAGTATGTGTGCGCTGAATGCTTATGCAAATGTGAACTTGAAATTGTTTAAGGACAATTTTGAGGCAGCCTACCTCTCATGGGTAATAAATCTGTACTGGCATGTTTTAAAATAATACGTGCACCACTGTAATAATAAGTGCATGTACCACATTATCATACGAAGGTAACTAACATTTTCCACGCATATATTCATTTCCTCTGCGCGTTGGTTGCAAAACGTGTGTGGCACGAGCATAGTTAAAAGAAAACACCGCCTTTGATTCTTTGAGGGAGTGTGGGAAGGGGCGTCGACGGCTAAGCATCAGTTGCAAACTATATACTTGGTTTGCCTTATTTTTCAGATTCTTTCTGGTTGTTTGCGGTCTCCCCCATAATATCTCCCCCTTCATGGCCATTTTGTTGTCTGTTTCTTGTTTAGTAGAATTTCACTGGGCTTCACTCTATTTTGGGGCTGTCCATAATATGCGCACGCTTGGAGCCGGGGGGGGGGGGCAGCGAATGAAAAGCGTACACGAGCCTGTAGTACTTTTCAATACGCAAATGAATGTAAACAAGTCAGCTTTAATTTATCTGTTTTTCGATCAAATTAAGCTGTTGGATTATACAAAAATCACGTTTCCAGTGAGAGGACTGAAACAGTTAATAGTCCTCTTGAAGTCTTAGAACATCTATGCCTTATCATGGACATTTCGACATTCTGATGGCCTTACAGAAGTTACACCCGTACATGGGAAGGGAGAAGAGGGTTGATGCCAAACTTATGAAGAGAGTACGTGGCCGGGTGGGTGGGGGGAGGAGGGCGGTATCAAAATTTGCCAAAATCGGGCTTGCGTTCTGTATGGATGGCCTCTCTCTTCACCTGACAACAAATTTCTTTTGCCTTTTTATTTAAAGCCAAATAACCGCGGATTTCCGGCAGTTCAGCGAGCTTGATCGGATAGGCCGCTTCCTGCCGGTTGTGAGATTACTTGGTGACACAGATCTCAACCAATTCTTCTTTTTGTTTAGGAACAGCTACTAGAAATTTGTGGTCACAATGTTTTATAAATAATAACTGACTGCTCTGACGATGTTACCTAGAAGTGTATGTGTGTGTTATATTTAATACGTGTGCGTTATGTTTAATATGTTTGTGTGCGTGGGCATCTTCGTGTGTGTATGCATGCGTGCAATGTTCGTTTGTGCGTGTATGTGAGAGAGAGAGAGAGAGAGAGAGAGAGAGAGAGAGAGAGAGAGAGAGAGAGAGAGAGAGAGAGAGAGAGAGAGAGAGAAAGAGACAGGGAGAAAGAGAGAGTCCTTCGCTTCCCCAGTAGTTATTCCAACTGAATTAATATTTAAGTCCGTATGTGTGAGTGAGTAGCCAAGTGGTGGTGGTTGGGGGGGGGGGGGAATTAAGCGAGTTTATGAATCAATAAGTAGAAGGGTGAGACAGTGAGTGAGTATTTATGACTGAGTGAATAAGTGCGTGAGTGAGTGAGGAAAAAAATGGGAGTTGATGAGCACGAATGAGTAAGCAATTAAATGAGAGGACGAAAGAGAGAAAGAGAGAGTAAATGATTCAGAAAGCTTGAGTGTAAATGTGTTTCCGTAGCGTAAGCTAGGGTGCATTTTTGTGTGTGCGCGCGTGTGTGTGTGCGTGTATGTGTAAGGCCATTCACTTTTATTTCCGGATTCATCGATCACCTGCCGGAAAGTTGATGAAATTTAAATGATTGCATCCGTTTCGGTCCAGATCGAGTTCATCACTGGCTGCGCGTGATAACATTAAACAGCCCCCCCCCCTCCCCCCCCCCCCCACTCTTTTTTTCTTTACTTCATGTTGTTGTTTTTTAAATTGTTTTTCCGTTCTTTTCTCCCTAGATATTCGCCCGTGTAAGATGAGTAGTGGAAATGCACGTTTTTGCAGGTACATAAAAACCGTAGTAGTGCCTGAGTGAGTCACACGGCTTGGGATTGAGGAGTGTGCCAACCAAGGTTTGGGGAGTGTGCCAACTGGGGACTGGGGAATGAGGCAGCCAGGGATTAGGGAGTATGTCACAACCAGGGATCAAGGGAGTGTTTCCATCGGAGAGCAGGGATATGTCAACCGGGGACTGGGAAGTATGTCAATCAGGGATAAGGGAGTTCGTCAATCAGGGATTGGGAAGTGTGTCAAACAAAGATTGGTGAGTTTGTGAACCAGGGATTCGGAGTTTGTCAATCAGAGATTGGGGAGTTTGTCAACCAGGGATTGGGGAGTGGGTCAATCAGGGATAAGGGAGTGAGTCAATCAAGAGTTTGAGGAATCTGTCAATCAGATGTAAGTGACAGTGTCAAGCTGGGTGCATTTGGGAGTGTGTCAACCAGGCAGGGATAGTGGAGTGCATCAGCCTGAGATTGGCAAGTGTGTCATTAAGTCAGGTTAACTAATTCTTACTGTGGACATACTACAGCCTCCTTTTCGCGACCTTAGTTCTTGATTGTTCCAACTTCACTTTTTGCACAAAGAAGAAATTCGACGTTAAACTTTTTGCGGTATTATGATAAGAAGTTAGAATAAATCGAAATTATCAAACAGCTTGCTAAGTCTCACGGCGCATTTTAAAAAAAATGTCAAAGTGTGCATTTGTTAAACTTCTTCTGTATACTTAATGATCTCCAGTTTTTTTTTTTCTTTATGGAGATAGGATAAACAAAAAGTAAGGTCGCTATGTCAAGTGCACTGCGGCATTCTTCAAATCTAGCTAGGGCTTGGCATCGTTGGCAGTAAAATTTAAATGTGAATGTAGAATCGTGAACAAAATGTGACATTCGTTACTCAAGAAACGCAGAACAGATGGGAGCACTGACAAACTTCTGTTCATTGCGAAATAGTAGTACATAACAAACAAACATAACAATCGGTCTCAACTTCCTTGACAGCACCGGATCACTCTATCGCGAATCTTGATTGTTGCTTTCTTAAGGACATAGGACGATAGATTAATCTGGGTATGAATAGATTAATAGATAGATTAAGACAGATTAAGATAGATTAATCTGGGTACCTATAAGGATGCCACGGTATGGTATTCTGACCAAATAAATGAACTTCATCAACTCTTCTAACAGTGAATACAAAAGTGCTTTAGTGGAAGATCACACATTCAAAATCCACGCAAAAGGCGTAAAGAAAAGTTTCAACCTCTACCGACATCACACGTCACTAAACCTTAGCAGTTGTAGCACATGTAACGCTAAATGAAGTGAGCTTAGAGCCGCAACTCATCAGACACGATGACTGAACCTAATCATAAATTTTAATGTGCTAGGCAAGCAGTTAATGGACATACTTCTGAATGTTGTCAGCTATTCATCTATCCATTCATTTATCTACCCATCCATCCAGCCATCCAACAAAAAATCGGCCCACGCCTCTGTTCATCCATCCATCCATCCACCTACCTACCCGCCCACCCACCCATCCTTCCATCCAGACAGCCAGCCATCCATCGACACCAATTTTCCACAAGCAGTGATTCCTCCTCCCCCCCCCCCCCCCAATGGTGTTGCTGTAATTATTTTTTGCTATTTCTGTTGTAATTATTGATACTGTTGTTGTTCTTGCTAATATTAGTGCAAGCTGAAACTTCATCTGTAAAGTCGTCACGAATTTAATTATGCCATTTCGGTCCATTTCACTAGACCGACACTACAATACAAACAGGCCGTTCGAATGCTTCTGCTCTCCTGTACTCACCCACTCACTCCGTAATCGGGGAACTATTCGTCGAATCTGGAGGGAAAGGATTGCGGTTCGAACTGGTCGGAGAGAAGGGGAAAAAAGGAGAAGAAAACAGAAGAAATTAGTGGGAAAGAGTAAGATATGCGGCATAAAAGCGACTGGTGGAAAGATAAACTAAGCCGAGCAAGGGCATAATAAATATCAGTGCGACTTACATGACGCCCCACCATGGATGATAGATAAAAAATGTAATGAAGCACTTGAATCTCTTCCATGGGCCGAACCTGCCCTTCGCTTCCTTCTTCCAACAAACACAGAAATGCATGCAGACAAGAAACATAGTTATGTTTTCTCCACATACAGAATAATTCCCCTCATAACTAAACACAGAAATGCATGCAGACAAGAAACATAGTTATGTTTTCTCCACATACAGAATAATTCCCCTCATAACTAAACACAGAAATGCATGCAGACAAGAAACATAGTTATGTTTTCTCCACATACAGAATAATTCCCCTCATAACTAAACACAGAAATGCATGCAGACAAGAAACATAGTTATGTTTTCTCCACATACAGAATAATTCCCCTCATAACTAAACACAGAAATGCATGCAGACAAGAAACATAGTTATGTTTTCTCCACATACAGAATAATTCCCCTCATAACTAAACACAGAAATGCATGCAGACAAGAAACATAGTTATGTTTTCTCCACATACAGAATAATTCCCCTCATAACTAAACACAGAAATGCATGCAGACAAGAAACATAGTTATGTTTTCTCCACATACAGAATAATTCCCCTCATAACTAAACACAGAAATGCATGCAGACAAGAAACATAGTTATGTTTTCTCCACATACAGAATAATTCCCCTCATAACTAAACACAGAAATGCATGCAGACAAGAAACATAGTTATGTTTTCTCCACATACAGAATAATTCCCCTCATAACTAAACACAGAAATGCATGCAGACAAGAAACATAGTTATGTTTTCTCCACATACAGAATAATTCCCCTCATAACTAAACAGAACGCTCAGAGAACAGTGCTGTTCTTTCTTAGCGTATTAACCTTCAGCGCCCACAGTGGCATGTCATAGAGCTTCATAATGTGTCCATCTCTTCTGCAGTGACCTTGACAACGTGACCTTCAGTTTGCAGGTGTGAAAAATATTTCGCTTTTATTATTTCCCAATACCCCGCCCCCTGGCCACAAACCTGGTCATCTTTCATCTAATTTTATGCAATTTAATGTTATAACCAGTGACATGCTATTATTATACATGTAGTAGATTGGGCACGGACGGGGACGCAGTGACGCCGCACATGGAGGCCATTACAATAATAATGGCAAACCATCGGTAGCATGACGTTTGGAGCACCAAAATTTTTAAAACATGACATTTGGAGCATTGCCTAAATCTAAGTCAAATATTATTGCAGTATGACATCTGGAGCACTACCAAAAATTAATAAAATTTCAGTATGACATTTGGCGCACCTATACCGCGGCTGGTATTCGATTACATTTTCACAGACTCATATCAACATCAAGTCACAAATCGACTGAAAAAAAAATTTCTATCTTTTACACTCAAAAATTTTATTCTGCTCATCATCATCATCATCATCATCATGAATTACGTGAAAAAAGACTGGTCTATAAATGATGACGATGATGTTGTTGTTGTTTTATTATCATTATTATTATTATTATTATTACAGATACTATTATCATTACAGGTATGTCATTTTATCATCATTATTATTATTGCTGTTGTTGTCCTTGTCCATGGTCACTGTTTGTGGCGTTTCTGGCGATTCTGATCTCTATGGCCAATTCCCTTCACAAAACTGTCCTATTGTTTTCGTTGGGTCCCACTGAGCTTATCTTCCCTTAGGCCTTCGACAACACTGTGAAGTCTCGTGTAGATTATCTATTTTGTTCAACCACTTACATGCATTAAAAAGAAAATAAACCCAAAAAAGAAAAAAACAAACAATGAAATAAACATTTATAATGCGCCCGTGTTCACGAGACAGTCCCAAGCCTGTATAAACGCAGAGGGAAAATGTTTATTAAAAAAAAAACATTTACTCAAAACGCCCACGGCTCTAAGATTTTAATAATATATAACGCAAAAAATGTGAAATATAAATTAAAACCGATCGTTGAATAAATATGGACTATTTAACATGTTTCTTTGTTCAGTTATGCTTAGAATAATCTATATTTTGATTCTAATATAGCCTGATATCCAAATAATTTGAAAATAGTTTTGTAAGTTTTAAAACGCTTCAACAAACACTTTGCCAACGTTAACTAGTCGCCATTCATCTGGAATTGTCTGACTGAGAGTGTATTAGGCCTATAAAGAAACCCTCTATCCCTGTGGTACCCACCGCAAGTTATTGCAAAATATTCGTAGAGTAATCGATAGTCAACACGTTAATTAAGGATTAATCGATAAAATCATAGCCCAAATGCTAGTGCTCCAAATGTCACATGCCGGCTTTCTTTGAACTAACTTCGTGCTCCAAATATCACATGGCGGCTTTCTTTGATCTGCAGTAGTGCTCCAAATGTCATACAACCAAAACATCGCTCGAGAAACTAATCATTACTAATTTGCTCCACACTACTACCTTTGTTTATTGCTGTTCATTGAAGGGGGGCAATTGCTGGTTAAAAATAAATGTAAATCAAATTTTAAACAGGTAAAGTTTTTTTTTTTTTGTTTAATTTGTGTGAACGGAAAATTTCTTGATTCTCATTTCGGTAACTTAGATCTATTTTGCATTTGAAGAACAGAAAAATAGCCGAGAATGAGATCTATGGGAGAAAGTGAAAGGTATAACAGCATGACAAAAGTAGTATGGGTGAAAGCTGGTCTGACAAACAACAGAGAGGTGAAGAGAAACAACTCATCAATAGAATGTGGCGCATGATAGCGTGGGTGAAAGATGAGAGGGGGGAAGGGCGCAGATCGGGAGGATCAGTGACAGTGAAAGACAACAGTAGAATAATAGTCCTTTATGCGTAAAAAATTATTCCATATATTCGCACTGCCAGATCATAACCATCATTTTTTTTTTATTTACATTTTTTTTTCATATAAAGATATAATCTGTCACTTTTCTTTCATCATGCCATAATACGCTTCAGAGGCTGACGCTTTGCCTAGTTTTAAGTTAGTTGTGTGTTTAGGGCTCCTCACATATAACCTTTTTTTTTTGTTTGCTTTTTGTTTTCTTGTCAACTAACGCGTTGCATCTGGCCTTTCTGAGACTCACCGCTTATAGGTCTACGCTTTGTTTTGCCATAATATTAGGGAAATGGCGGCCGCGCTCCACGATTGGGTTTCACTTTGCGTGCCCTGAACCAAAGAGGGTGCACAATCTAGTATTATAGTGTCATGTATCTGGTCATAAGATAAGGTTAACAGTGCTAAAATTGCTCACACATGAATGACATCACTGGACTTGGTCTGATACACCCAAACACCAGTGTAAGGTAAGCACTTGCTGAAGACATTGTACATTTCTCTTATACCAGGAAGCGCAAGGACCAGAGCTTTGGTTTCTTCAAAGGTTTCTCAATATATATATCGTCGTGGCCTCAAGGCATGCCTTTCGGCTTCTTGCTTCAAGTTCAACATTTTACAGTCATAGTTAAAGCATCTGTTGTTAGGGGGACTTAGTGTTTTAAAAGAAAGCTATATCTGAGCAGTGAACACACGCTGTATTTTCTCCATTTGGCTTTGAAGTTGGATCACATTCTCCTAACAACATCCGAGTCAAAAGAACATTTTTATCACATTCCCCAACGTTAACATGGTAGATCTATATCACTGAGCTATGAGCCGTTTCAGGGAACAAAAGTAATAAACATAAAAGAGAAACATTGTTGTCCTTATGGAACAGTTGTCAAAAGCATTAACAATTACAATGGTTTCTCAAATGTTCATATCATTGTGACTTCAAGGCATGCCTTCTGACTTCGATATTTTATGGTCAAATTTATTTCGAAAGTAACGATCATTTTGCTGAAAGCTGGACTGACTTGCACAAGGGAGTAATCATTATACTGCTACAGCCTGCTCTTAACGCTCACTCTGCGCACAACAGCTTAAAGCCCACTGTCAAGTCAGTGACCTTACTCACGGAGAATCTTATCTGGGTCGCACTGACCCTTGCAGATGTACGATGACCACACTACCGCTGTCTACGTGGTTCGGTTTGTATTTGATCGGTATGAAAACATTCGCTGCTATGCCTTATCACGCTTGGTAATGAATTAACCAGCAAAACCTTTGTCTGTCAGTCGCTATCCAATGATCTGACTTATGATTCCAAACTGACAGCTGTAGTTTCCGTGACAACGAAGCATGATAACTAGCCACGCCCAGCTAAGCCCTAAACAGATGGTTTCATCCTGATTGACAGAGATACTAATAAACCAATGTGGGCATTTGAGGCAAAGATCATTTCAGAGCTTGTTTCTGATTGGTTCTTAGATACACACAATTCTAGGTGGTGGTCAGATTGTGAGAAAATGAGATAATATTGCAAATTTGTTGAGCAACAGTTTGCATGTTATATCTTTTGATAGTGTGGGAGAGCCTTTGAAAGCTTAGTCTTTGTGATTCCGACCAGTGGTTCACTGGTTAACGTGTCCATGTCACAATGCCGTTGATTTAGAAGAGATACTGTGAACAAAAATACGGTGGTTACGTCTCAAAAAGGTCAGTGACCCGACGTGTGAAAATACGGCTTGCGCGCGGCGCGGTCAGCTTGACCATATCGTATTGGTGCGCCCGGGTAGAGTAAATGCATGGAAAGTCGATGCCGTATAGTTACGCCCATCGCAGGGTGAAGGTTGTCCTCTAAAGATAACTGCTTACGCAAGGACATGACAAAATAATCATTGATTGGTGGTAATGATTTCGGTCAGCTCAAGGTCAGTGTAAAAGGAAGCAGGTGCAAAATTAACAAATACTAGGCCTATTACGACGCAACAGAGGTGCCACAAACAATCATTTACGAATGTTAGTGTCAAACCATAACTCCTAAGAGTCGAAATCGCAGCCTGTATTTACTTCGTCATTTCGTTTCAAAATTCAGTAGGAACTCTCTCTCTCTCTCTCTCTCTCTCTCTCTCTCTGTCTCTCTCTCTCTCACACACATACACACACACACACCCTCTCTCTCTCACATACTATGTAGTATGTCTCTCACTCACTCTCTCTCTCTCTCTCTCTGTCTCTCTGTCTGTCTGTCTGTCTGTCTCTCTCTCTCTCTCTCTCTCTCTCTCTCTCTCTCTCTCTCTCCCTCTCTCTCTAAAGTTTCTGCACGTATTTAGATTTAGATCTACACGTTTTGTAGTTACAAAGAAATCAGTTCCGTTTGTTATTGTGAACAAGCTTCAACTGCATCGTTTGGTAAATGGTATGGATACACACAACCATACAGAGGGGCTGTGCGACTTCATTGGCCATTCGGGTCAGTCAGAAAATCTGAGGGATGGGTCTTCTCCGTTGGAAATCTAACTTTTGTTCTAGGTGTTGTTGTTGTTGTTGTTGTCGTTTAATCTTGCGAACATACTCCCAGATGGCCATTGACGAAATTTCTGGGATCGCAGTAAGGCTAATGTTGAAGTATGTTATTGTTAAGGTAAACACAAGTTTAAGTTACATTAATTACAAAGTTAAAGTAAACACACACATACACACAAAAAATAAACTTTATGTTGCAAAGCTCTGTGTGAGAAACAATAAAAAAAACGATGCAATAAATCACAAAAGAATTTGAAAGGAAAAATGACTGTGCATACCAAGTGCTTTCAATGAACAAAGTACGTCTGACCTGCAGCACGTTTACATGCTGTATTAAGGTTAAAGGAGGCAGGAAGACTGATACTGATTGTCAGAATGGCTTAAAATATTTCAAACTGCTACAAACACATTCGTGTTCTTGAGATCTGACAAAGCTCTTGGACAACAGACCACCTTCAATGAATGTTTTGATTTTAAGTGATGGAGGTCCATTAGGCAATCCAGCAGATCAGTAGTTTAGGTATAAGCACATGAGAATTGGGAAGCTTCAAGTGCAATGTTACTTGACTGCGGAGCTGTTCAAAGCAGATCCGGATCAGTCAGCCACCGTCCTTCAGCCACTGTTCACAGCTATCTGGGAAGCAGAAGCAGTACCAAAGGGCTGGAATGAAGGCAGAATAGTGAAAATACCCAGGAAAGGAGCACTCAGCGGTTGCAACAACTGGCGTGGTATCGCTCTCCTTTCTATACCCAGCAAAATCCTTGCCAAGATCGTTGTGCAACGTGTGTCAGATGCTGTGGACAAGACACTGAGAAAGGAACAGGCCGGATTCCGAGAGGGGAAGGGATGCATTGACCAGATCTTCACACTCCGAAACATCATAGAACAGTGTTCAGAATGGCAAAGGCAGCTCTGTGTGAACTTCGTTGACTTCGAAAAGGCCTTCGACAGCATCCACAGAGAGAGTATATGGCGCATTCTTCGGCACTGTGGGATTCCCAGCAAGCTTGTTGAACTCATCAAAAGCTTTTACAAGAACTTCAGTTGCAGTGTCGGAAACAGTGATGCATCCTTTGAAGTGAAAACTGGTGTACGGCAAGGATGTGTGATGTCAACAATTTTGTTTGGCCTCGTAGTCGACTGGATTGTGCGGAAAGCTACAGAGGATGCGCCGGGAGGCATCGGATGGACGCTCTTCGACAACCTGGAGGGTTTGGACTTTGCGGATGACCTTGCCCTATTGTCACATAGTCACCAACACATGCAAGATAAGACGCAGAGACTACATAATTTTGGATGCAAAGTAGGCCTTCGGATTAGCCAGAAGAAGACAGAGATTATGGCCCTAAATGTAGACACTCCAGCACCAGTGCGGGTAGATGACGGGAGCCTCACCACGACGGACAAATTTAAATACCTTGGTAGCATTATCGGACCAGAGGGTGGCACAAAGGAGGACATCCAGGGTGGGCTGGGAGATGCAGGGGCTGTCTTTCAAAGTATGAGCAACATCTGGAAATCGACACAATACGGCATCAACACCAAGATCAGACTGTACCAAAGCTGTGTCCTATCCACACTCCTGTATGGATCAGAGTGTTGGCGAATGACAGAAGGTGACCTCGCCAAGTTGTCTTCCTTCCACACCACATGTCTTCGTAGGATTCTCTGCGTCTTTTGGCCAAACAGGATTTCTGGTCAGGAACTACTAAGGCGATGCAAGCAAGAAGAAATAGCCAACATCATCACGAAGAGACGATGGAGATGGCTTGGACACGTGCTGCGAAAGGAAGCAAATTCTATAACCAAAACAGCACTTCAGTGGACACCGGAGGGACGGCGCAAGCGAGGCAGACCCAAGGCAACCTGGCGGAGAACAATCGAGGCAGAGATGAAATCCTTCAATCACTCATGGGGAACTCTCGCAAAGATGGCCCAGGACAGACAGGGCTGGAGATCCTTTGTTGCTGCCCTAAGCACCAGTGGGTGCAACAGGAAATAGTAGTAAGTGCAATGTTATATATTTCACACAGTGTCACATCATATTTACTTTATATGACATGTCCAATTTTAAAACATTCACACTATTCTTTGCCAATCTCCTGGGAGTTTTAGTTTTTCCAGCTGAAATCCCGATCATTTTCCTTCCATGACATCAGCTGAAAATGGCAATACCACAGTCTGTATTTGCTACTCCGCGGAACAAAAATGTCCAGATAAAATTCTTTTAATCATTGGCCAAGTCCGGACTAAAAAAAAAAAAAATATCACTTGAAATAGAGGAACATTAGCTTCCCTTCGATTCTGTACAGAAGCCCCAATCCCTGGGTTGTCGCTTTTTTCCGATGTCCGTCTAAGATGAGAAATCAGTGGTACCAGAACTAAAGTGACCGTCACGTTCAAATTGCCCCCTTTGGAGGCCATAGAAATAGACCTCTACTGGGGGTTTTAAGTTCCAAACTGGTTACCGGTGGTTTCTTATTGGTGCTTTGGAGCTACAGAAAAGAAACCCTGCTGTATGTATGGTCATAGACTTGAGGTGAAGAGAACAAATTTTGTTTAAAAAAGCTGCAACCAACAGAATTTAATGGAATTCTTTCACTTTCTACTGATCAGAATCTTGTTGCTGGTTTGTTTGGGTTTTTTTTTTAACCTCGTTAGTTTTTTTCTTTGTCCGTACGATTGCTGGGATGAGAGTTTGAGTCACTCTGAATATGGGTTTTACGGCGTGTGGACACGATGACGGCCATTTTGGACCTATCACGGTCTAGTTTGGGTACTCTATATTTACATGTATGTTTCGTATTCGGAACTTCTAAATTTCATAAAATAGAATTAAATAGTTTCGAATAAATTTTATCATATTGGTAAAATTCTCAGAGGTTGATTTGTGTGCATCTGAAAAGAGTTTTACACGGAACGACTTTCAAACTGGATGCTGAAAAGTGCTACCACTTTTCCCTCCCCACCGATTTATCATGATATCTGATCCTGTTTTTTGTTTGGCTTTGAATTGTAAATGAAAAATAATTTCACTGGTGTCATCCGTCATCCCTCATTGTAACTGCACAAGAGGAAAACATTCATCTTTACCAGACGCCATTGCTTTGATTCTGTACATATCACTGTAAAATTATCAGATTTTTTTTTTTTTACCGACGGTTCTAGGCTCAAGGTTGAAGTCATTTTTCTTGGATTTGTTGGTGTTGTGATAATGAGCAAAAGAATTGCTCAAGCCATATTCCATCATAGAAAATGTACAAATCAGAATACAGACAAATGAATTATTTTACGTCACGACATTTGTATTTCCATTTGTACTTGTATTTGTATAAGTCTTTAATCCCATTTGTGAATTTTGCTTTGTGCCATTGCAGCCCAGTTATAACTGGAGCAGGCACGTCGTCGCCACAGTGCAGCGCCGGTCGGTGTCTTCGGTATCATTACGATTAGCACAAACTCTCTAATCCCCTCCAATGTGTGACACGCAATTGCCAATTATCAATAAAGCATATTGTAACGGAATGTGTAGATTTCATGCATATCCGAAGAAGACGCTATTGTTGTGGATTCTTGAAAAGAATTATTTTCGGACGGGGAATCACAGCGCATCTTGTCTTTTCTGAGAGAGAGAGAGAGACAGGCTAAGATCTACAACTTGATTTAAGAACTTGTAAAGGCATTTACAAAATTCTTTTCAGATCCATACAAAACAATTTTTGAGAATTTTTACCCATGTAAAATATCTATGGGAACAATTTAACTCTGTCTGCGAAATTTAAACTGATGAAGTTCTGAATATCAAACATAGATAAAGTACCGGTACCCCAAAAAATACAACGAAAGGTGCAAAGTGGCCGCTATTGTGCCGACGCGCCGTAAAATCCAAACTCAAACTCAGACCTCTACTTTCATATCGCTGAGCTGTCAGCTGTTTCAGAAAATGCGAGCAATAAAACCGAGAAAACTACGTCTTTGGTGTCTCTAAGTGAACAGTTGTAAAATGCATTAGGAATAATAATGTTTCTCAAATTTCTATATGATTATGCCATGTCTTTCGCCTTCTTCTTCAGTATTTTATGGACAAATGTATTTTAAAAGTAACATTTATTTTAGATGACTGCCAAATCACTCTGATTTCTACAGAGGGAGTAATCATGATATTTCACATCCCGCCCTTGCTGTTCACAGAAAAACAACTGTCCATATAAGGACAACAAACTGTTTGTATAAAGACAACTGTTATTCGCAAAAGAACATGAGATGTAAATGAAATATCAGTTGATCTGTCACGCTACCAGAGCGAAAATAGCCCATTCATTAAAGCAGGTTACCAAAAATATCTGCATTTCCAAAAATAGAAGCAAAAATAGAATCCAATTGATATCAATCACACACTCTTAGTATGTCCATTATATCGATCCGCATGTCGTATGTAAATTATTTTAATGATGACGAACGTAAGCCTATTAAACTTTAGCAAAATAGGACAATAATTGAAATGTAAGGAGTTTTGTATCTATTATTATTAAGGCGAAATTTGCTACCTTTGTCAAGAAATTCGACTGTTATTCAGCTTATACGTTTTTTATTCCTGGTTTGTTGAACAAAGTAAGCGTTTCTCTCCCATTATGCGTCACCGGCTTCCAGGTATTAGGTTCCTGTTTACTATGATTCAGACAAGTGATAATCACGGCGCTTTTTTTTTTTTAGGTACTAAATAATATGCCTTACAAGTAATTTAGTCAAATTATTGTTTATGGCTTGTACATATATACCGTAGAAAAAAAATAATAATTTGCACGAAAATCAGTCTTTACCCCACGATCACATTACTTTAGCAGGGCAGTCAGTCAAGTCTGTTTTTCGTTGGTTTTGACTCCGGAATTGAACTTAGTTTGAATCTTAAGACAGGCTTACGTGCGCGATGACCCGTTCATAGACCGCACCTCACACTAAAATCAAGGCAAAACAGACTTGGTTCCGTGCGCAACTAGCCTAAGGACGGTGGTAGAGTTTCAGAAAAGTTTGCCATCTACACTGAAGTTACGTTATGTAGCTAAGAGATGTCAGATGATAGCGTTTCCCACAATTTGGGTCAATGTTTGACAACTGGTCCCTGCGGACCAAAGCTAGACATTTGATTAGTAAAATGAAATACATAAAACAAAACACAGGGCTACACACATAGGTTTCCCAGCCAGCTTCCCTCCGTCTGTCCGTCGTATTTGTATAGGACATTGGTAGTTTGGTAGGGTTACCGTGGCAGGAGGGGAAGGATTTCCTACATCAAACTGACAACTGCGAGGTATCGTAACCAGCGGACCTACGTCCACACGGTGTCATTCCTATGAACAAACACCACAAGGTCGAGTTGATGTAGGATTACTGGCTGGCTCTTTATGATGACTTAGAGACACATTGACATTCAGACACGAGTTAAACGTGTACTTACATATCCTTTGTCTACTTCCTGCGATGGTGGGAGTACAATTAAGTTATTCCCTGCGTCATCCTCCGCCCTTATTTGCAGACCATAGTTGAGTACTGGGTGTCTGACCCACTGCCGAACGGCATTCCTCATATCAATTCGTTTCCAGCCAAACGCTTTGTCTCTAAAGAGTTTTTGAACGAACACTGTCTTAGTGATGACCCTCTGACCCGGCAAGGACTCCGGGAGAATTTTGTCCACTGTGACCGTAATGAACGGTTTCCGAGTGATTTGTTTACGAATGTAGAACCACAGATGTGCTGTTTTGATTTTGGAAGTGTAAAGCTGAACAGGCGGTGAAAAATATACGGAGTCACTCAGGTTTAACTGACGTTCCAGTGGAGCTGTGGGATAGACAGATCAAAATATATAGAACTGAGCATGGGCTATCAATACTGTAGATTTTCTATGGTTTTTATAAGATTTTGTCTAGATAAAATATAGAACTGAGTATGGGCTACTAAAACAATAGATAAATCAAATATAGAACTGAGTATGGGCTACCAAAACCATAGATAAATCAAATATAGAACTGAGTATGGGCTACCAAAACCATAGATAAATCAAATATAGAACTGAGTATGGGCTACCAAAACCATAGATGAATCAAATATAGAACTGAGTATGGGCTACCAAAACCATAGATGAATCAAATATAGAACTGAGTATGGGCTACCAAAACCGTAGATAAATAAAATATAGAACTGAGCATGGGCTACCAATACCAGGAAAATGTTATACAAAGAAAGATGTTATGGAAAGAGGGAACGCTAAAATAAAAAGAAAGAAAATGATATGGATGGGGAGGAAAATGAGGAAGCGAAGACGCCAGTAACATGAATAAGTAAAAATCCCAGAGCGAGAGAGATGTATAAGAAGAAAAAAAAAAGCGTGTCCAGGTAAAAATCTGAATCATTCAATTTGTCAGCTGATCTAAACCAGATCAAACAAAAACCACTTTCCTTTCGAGGAAAAAAAAATAACGTGACATGAACATTTGGACAAATAAACATTTGGATCCTTCAATAAAGTGGGTTTTTCTTTCGATTACTTTTCAACCTCACCTTCATCATCACGGCACTATCATTATCATCATCACCAGCATTGATGGCCCCGCAGGTACTATCGTATTTATTTTAATCTAATTCTTGTTTTGATTCGTCTTGTTTTGCGGTCAGCTTTTTCCTGCGACAGTCAATGTTTATTTTGTAAACTAGCCGTGTTCCCGGGCGTTGCCCGGGATAAACTGTTTAGTAGTGATTATAACCGATATGCTTGAATTTACACGTTCCTCTAAGTTTATTTCGTCATTATTTTGTGATGATTGGGGTAGTTTTAAAATGGTGGTCGCGGTAGCGATGGTAGCCGTAATGGCGATGGTGCAAAGTTGGTGGTAGTTGTTGTGGTGGTGGTCATTATGATAATGATGGTGGTGGTGGTGGTGGTGGTGGTGGCGGTGTGGATAGTTGGTTGATGGCGATGTGGTGGTGGGGGGGGGGATAGTGATGGTGGGGATGGTTGGTAGTCGTCGCCGTGGTTGCTGTTGGTGGTGGTGGTTGTCACTGAAAAAGATGTGTGACCAGTTCATGGCTGTACCCAACAAGTTTTAAAGGCATGTCCAAGTTCTGATGTTGTATATATCAGGACCACATGAATAAAATTGATGAGAAGAGAAAAAAAACAACTGAAGAATTTTCCATTATAAGCCATGCAAGGAATCTCAGATTTCAACTGTTCTGTTGAGTTTACATCTTTTGTTTGGTTTTTTTTACCATGATCAGCATCACCATAGTATAATGGAGCTAGAAGGTGAACACGTAAGTATCTAACACTTTGTGACCACCGAACTAAAAATTAGAAAATTTTATGAACTGCTTTGTGTTTGGCGATAAGTTACTTGCATCCACCCATTTTGGACAAAATCCAGTCTTTAGTATTATGTATTTACGATTTTAAAAAAAAATTGCAGCCGCAAAAATACAGACGCATTTTTGCCGCATAGAATCGAAAAATATGATAAGAAATTTCGTAATCACTTACGTTTTTTTTTCTTTTTGGTCCCTATTGCCCTCCTTAGACCGGACACGTTAGCCAGTTCTTTTTAGTTTTTGTTCTCAGAAAAGTTCATTTGAAAGAAAGAAAAAATTAATGGATATATGACGGAGGTCCCTGTATTGGCTCGCCAGTGTGTATGTCAGTGCGTATGTAGGACAAAGTCCGTAAGTGTATCAGCTGTGGTCAGGTAGGAATAACTTGAGGTCGGCCAGATGTCAGTGGACGCAGCTGACATAAATCTTACATTCCCTCCCTCTCTCGGCCCTCCCGCCACCCGGCACTGGTTGGGAGGGGCCATCCATAAACTGCGTACATTCCGATCGGGGAGGGGGGGGGGTGTCTAGGGAGTGCACGTGAGTACGTACGCTTTTCAGTTATGATAATAATTTTTTTGCTAAAAGTTTGGTTTCATTTACTTTTTTCAGCAAATTAAGTTGTAGGATCATATAACACCCACGGGCTTTATAATAAACATGCAAAGCATAGCAGGCTGCTAACCTGATATATAGAATAAAGTAAAGTTAGCAGCCAATTAGTGTTAGCAACATTTGTCGTTGTTTTTGTTTTCTGCATGGCCCCGTGTCTCTGATAAAACAGTCATGCAAAATGCCTTTAAGGTTTTCAAACCTCAAGGCCTTATCCTCGACATTAGGCCTTCTAATGGCCGTACGATGGTACAAAGAGGGGAGAGAGGTTGACATCAACCCTGTGAATAATGTACATTGGACGGAAGAGGCATTTTAAGGTTCGCAAGGTTTCATATCGGTGGCACAGGTTCAAGTGTCAGAACAGAAACCCTGCTGCATGTATGATTATGATCACGGATTTGAAGTGGGGAGAACAAAAAATAAAATAAGAAACAGCGATCAACAGAATTGAAGAAATTATTCTTCCATTCTCTACTGATGACGATTTTTTTTTTCAATCCTCACTAGTTTTCTTCTTTGTATACGATTGCAGGAATGAGGAACGAAAAAGCGTTAGAAATAGCCAAACTTGAGCCTTTGTACTTCATGGGTGCCCCCCTGTCTTGCGTTCTTCTGTCCCGTCGACATGGCTTAACGTGGTGACAGTGTCACGGCGAGGTAACCATGAGGAAATTGTACTTTGGCACAGTTTCAAGTGCTCAAAACCTAAGTCAGAGCAACAGTACCTTATGTGCAATGCACACCGTTGGTTTATGTGAACTAAACAGAAAAGGAGACCACCCCAAGAAAGAGGCCATCTTTAAGGTATTAATAATTTGTACACGTAGGCTATGATGAGTGGGGGGTGGGGGGGGGGGGGGCTGACGTGGACTGCCCTCGCCCTGTACTAAAAGCGTACATGGGAAGGAGTGGAAGTGTCTGGGGAGCGTAAGTATGCCTTTCAATAATTTCAATTATGGTAATGAATTAAAACGTTCATTTTTTTTCAACATTATAAAACACAAGCTGCTAATGAAACAGCCGTATAGCCCATGCAATATGTCACTTATTGAAGTTGCTCAAACATCAACACCATTTCATCGCCATTCACCATTGAAACGGCTGTATGCTCATGCAAGGGGGGGGGGGTGGAGGGGGGGGTGAAAAATAAATAGCAAAAATCGAGCGTACATACTGTATGGGTGGCCCCTATATTAAACAGCCAGAGGAACAACTCTTGGGATGAAATTTGCGTCGTCTATCAGAAGTCCTGTAATCTTGATTAGCTTACAAAATCCCAATTTTCATATTTTCATACTTTCATAAGCAGAACTCGACCTTAATTCCTGTTCGTTTTATCTCCATTTTCTGAAAAACTGGAAATCTTTTAGTATGTATGTAGAAGAGGTACAACAAATGCACTTTCACACTTGTTTAAAATGCGTTGTGGCACTTATCAATCTGTTTCATAATTCCATTTCATCCTAACTCCTTATCATAAAGTCAAAGCCTCAAATGTTTAACGACGAATTTCTCATTAAATTTTGTGTAAAAGGTGGAGCTAGAACAAACAAGGACTAAGGTCGCGATTTGGCGCCAGGTATCAATCAGTTGTCCTTGTTCACGATGTTGCAAATGCAGACAGAGAAAACTGAACCTCCAATACTGTGGTAGAAAGCGAATTTATCCTACATTGGGAAATATTATGCCACATATTTTTAGGTACCAAATTCTCCCTATGTTTGTAAAATGAGAAACCATGACCCAAAGAGCTCAGATTCTTCAAGCAAATCAAGGATTGCTGCTAAACTTGACACGATGGCTAAAAACCAGTGTGACATTTTAAGTCAGTTACCTCAAACTCCTGAAAAAAAACAGCTGTTGTTGTGTAATCAGCAAAAACCATCACAGCTGAGTAATTGACACCATGGCTATGGAAAAGGTGAACCCAAAAAACTATATGAAAAGAGAAAACAAAAACATGAATGTTTCGCAACTTGTCAGTCTCAGTCTGCGTGATTGCTTGAACATCCTGCCCCACAATTTGAACCTAGAAAAACATTTATTTAAAATACATTGTCCTTGGAAGGACTCTTTCTTTCTCTCTCTCTCTCTCTCTCTCTCTCTCTCTCTCTCTCTCTCCCTTTCTCTCTCTCTCTCTCTCTCTCTCTCTCCTCCCTTTCTCTCTCTCTCTCTCTCTCTCTCTCTCTCTCCCTCTCCCTCTCTCCCTCTCTCTCTCTCTCTCTCTCTTCACAGTGATGAGCACGACGGTCGACAAACACCAGCTCTCATCGAGTGGAAATAAACGCCATAAAATTAACGAATGCAGAAATCAATCCAAACCGTACTTTGAATGTTTGTTAGTTTTTTAAATGGGCCATTACACATCTTGATTGATCGATCATCCATGCCAGGAAGACAGCAAAGACTTGTTGACTTTCAGCTGGGGTATCAAGGCCGGTTCAAATATGACTGCAGTAAAGATGTAGATCTGCCTGAACCACCGCCAGCACGCCTGCCCGGTCCAAATATTTGTAATAATAATAATAATAATATATACATTTATATAGCGCCAGGACTAAAACATTAAACGCTCTAGGCGCTGTACACAGTAAAAAATCATAAAAGCACATTCAAATAAACTTACACACACACAGACAAACTACTTTTATACATCCATAGCAAGCTATAAAATTCAGTTTTTAAAAAGAAATGTTTTTAACCTGTTTTTAAATATGTTTAGAGAGGCAGAATTTCGAACCTCTTGTGGTAAAGAATTCCACACACAGGGACCAAAACAACTAAAAGCTCTATCTCCATAATTTGATGTTTTACACCTGGGAACAACCAGTTTGTTTTCTGTAGTAGATCTTAAAAATCTATCAGACTCATGTTTTTTCAAAAGTTCCGAAAGATAGGAGGGAGCTGAACCTTCAAAGACATTTGTAAACCAAAACTGTAGCGCAGTATTGGACCCGCTTAATGATATCTGAAAGCCCTTCATATGCGTTGAATCAAGTCTGTTTTGCTTCGGTTTTAATTTTAATATGAGGTGTGTGATAATTTTAATATGAGGTGTGTGATAATTATAATGTTAAACGGGACCGCGCGAACTGGCGAGACTGAAATATTAAGTCTGTTCTGCCGAGGCCGAGACTGTTTTGAGCTAACTGGCGGAAAAAGAGACCTGGCACTCTCAAAACAGACGCAGAGAAGACTTGACCAGATGCGCCATGAGTCTCAATGGAGGATATTCAAGTCAACTTTATGAAGTGCGCATTAAGTTATTTCGTTAATTCTCTGTTGTTGTTGTTTTCGTTCTTGTTGTTGGTAGAAATCTCAGCTGTTACGCATTTCAATTTCTCTCCCCCCTCCCTCCTTCCCGTAAACCTTCCCCATTTTGTCAGTCATTCTTATTTCCATTTAAAATCTGATACTGAACTGTACAACAGGTGAGCTTCACTTCTGACAATTCACTAAGGAAGGAATTATAGCTAGCATGATGAGATAAGTAGGATGTCGGTCAATAATTATCTTCCAGTTACCTTACTGGAGGACACGACACATTTCCATAATTATTTTTTTTTCAATGGACGTTTTACGTCTGTGATGTCCGTGCTTGGACAGGTACCCCTGTACGAATAATTGTCTAAAGCTCCAGAAGTATTGTCCCTTTCAACAGTTTCACTAATTTTCATGTTGTTACGGCTTCAAAGTACACCAGCTTCTCATTTCAATATTTTATGGTTGTATTTGAAAGCAGAATCACAGTGAATTGGACAAGGAAGTAATCATTATAATTTGTTACAGCTTGCCCATATTGTTCACATATGGACCTAAGCATTCCTTACCAGGAAAACGTTTTTTTGTGTTCGTTCAATAATTTCCTACGCAACGTACGTCCCCGTAAGGACATGTCCACACACGTCCCTTCAGCCCCTGTGCGACTCGATGAGAGAAAACTGCAAGAAAAATGTCATGGTAGACCCCTCCTGTTTTCCTCCCTGCCGGATTCAAACCTAGAACCTTTCTCACCACAGGTCAAAGGCTCTCACCACTGGTAGTCCACTGGGCCGCCTGTCTATGGCTAAACTAGTGAAATTAATCAAAGGCTGTTGTTGGGGGACGGCAGTTTTATGACAAAGCCGAATAGAGAAAATACTGAGTAGTCAAATCAAATGTCAATTTATATCAATATCTGGTAAAACCATTAAAGATAATTGGCGGTGTGCAAATATTTGAGGGGGGGGGGATATAACTGACGAGAAACATAGAATATTATAATATAACGTAGGGAGTTCAAAAGTTCTAATGTCTCATGTCGAATCGCAGCTTATTACATCCGAGCTGCTTCCAGCCTTCAGTACATACATGCACAGAAACTTGCGTATAATGAAAGGAGGCGTTGCTGACGCAGGCAATTATTAAAACCGACAATGTACTGACTGCAGAAGACGAGAAACGCATCGAAAATATAAACAAAAAACAAAGCAAAACAGAAAAACAACACAATCAAGTAGATCTACATTTATTATACATGTATATACGTGCTTAAGGCCTAGTAGTTAACGAGATGGAGCGATCATTCCCATTTGACGAAATACCGTGGAATTTAACATCAAGGATAAGGGACAGGTGCATGGATTTATAAAAGTTGTGTCCTGTCAGCCTGTCACATCTTGCTGTAGGCTTAATTGTGCCCATGAATTAAAGAGCGAGTCTAACTACATTTGTTTTGGGTTTTCTTGGAAATCTAGATAACCTTTTGGGCGCGTGCGGGAATCTCCAATCTTTCAGTGGCATGAAGGTCTAAAGCTTTGTTTTCATATGTACGGAAACGGAAACGAAAACGGCAAAACACCGTCAAGTGGTAAAAACAAAGAGAGTTGCCATATGTGTTTGAATGGCGTTTCCGTACACACGAAAACATTCCTTCTTTTTCATCACTTGAAGGGTTTCCGACGTTTCCGTTTCCGTACATATGAAACCACAGCTTATCGCCCCAGGGAGGGTTTATGCACAGATTATTTCATATATGTCTCTTCTCTTAGAATACTATTTTGAAACAAAGGGAAACAAAGTAAAACACAGCTCAGTTTTCTCAAAAACAACTAAAGTGGAGTCGACCCACTCCCCTGCCCAAGGCCATAATTCATAGATGTACTCAATTCTGAACAAACAAATTAGCATCACATTTTTTTTTAAATGGCTATCCACAAGACAACAAATCAGCTTAAAAATTGAGGATCAAGAAAAAAAAAATCCAAGTGACATGAAATCTACGCTAGCCGAAGGAAGAACAGTTACGAAATGTCGATCTCTTTGAATCTGCTAGTTTCAGCAACGTCTTGTTATTTGTGTACCAGCCAGAGGGGCCAGAACAGGGGGGCATTGCCCTCCCGAATTCGGACAATACAGTGGCGCAAATTCGGGCACAGCAAGAAGAAAAAGACAGCTTTATTCTGTGTGAAATTTCGGGCAAATTAATCTCCTCAGCCAAAATGGCCCCATGTGTTCTTGACTTTCTGGATATGAAAATCATGATTGTCATTACAAAATGTACTCCTAGTGAGTAAAGCTAGCGCTTTCCTTAGCAGTGAGACTTTATTGTCCTGCTGTCAATTAAAGCTTCTCATAAAAATCATCTTGCCGCCAGTGTTTATTATAGGTTTATTACAGATAACACCCTACCCTGAAATCCTTGTTGGGGTGACCTTACATGGAGAAACAAAAATCGTTACGGAAACAGCAACATGGAAAAACCAACGTTCTGGATGTGATGGACCTTCTGAGTACCTCGCGACTCGTATGAATGCAAGTAGTGAAAGCCGAAAGAAAACTGCTAGCAGGATGAAGGAGGAACTGAACACCGCCAAAACCAAGACCAGGATTGGATACTGGAATGTTAGAACAATGTATGAATCGGGTAAGTTAGCACAAGTAACATCAGAGATGAGGCGCTACAACCTACACATCCTGGGTGTAAGTGAGAGCAGATGGACTGGATCTGGAAGGATCAAAACATCCACTGGAGAAACCGTTCTCTACTCTGGAAGAGAGGATGACCAACATCATGAAGGAGTAGCCATCATCCTAAAGAAAGGACTGGACAAATGCTTGTTGGAGTGGAAACCAGTCAATAGCAGACTGATGAGGATGAGGATGAAAGGACGACACACAAACATCACTGTCATCCAATGTTATGCACCAACCAACGAAAACGACAACACAGACAAAGACGACTTTTATGAACAACTCCAGGGGGAAATGGACATGACGCCACGGCATGATCTCATCATTGTCATGGGAGACCTCAATGCTAAGGTAGGTAAAGATGATATAAATTATGAAAGAGTAATGGGAAAACATGGAACTGGAACAAGGAATGACAATGGAGAAAGGCTTGTGGATTTTTGTGCCTTGAACAACTTAGTCATCGGAGGGACCCTTTTCACACACAGAGAAATTCACAAACTCACATGGAATTCTCCAAATGGAAGAGACAAGAACCAAATAGACCATTTGATGATCAACGGTATGTGGAGACGATCCCTTCTAGATGTGAAAGTGAAAAGAGGAGCTGACGTAGCCAGCGACCACCATCTAGTGGCAGCACTTATCAAAATTAAACTGAACAAGACCGGAATCAAGACATCAAAGCAAAGACACCTTAATATTCAGAAACTGAGAGATGCAAGTGTTAGAAATGCCTTCAACATACAAGTCAAGAACCGATTCCAGGCTCTACGAGAGTCTGATAAGAACAACCCTAAAGAAAGAGGAATCGATTCAGAGTGGAAAAGAGTAACTACAGTGTACACAGAGAGCAGTGTAGCCTGCCTTGGATTTAATGAGAAAGGGAAAAGCAAGGAGTGGATCCAACAAAGAACATGGGATGTGATCGAGGAGAGGAAAGTCATGAAAAAGAAACTCCTACAAGTGAAATCGGAAAGGCTGAAAGAGAGGTACCAACATAGCTACACAGAGTTAAATAAGAAAGTGAAGAGACTAGTAAAGAAAGATAAACGAGAAGCCATGGAACAGCTAGCGGCAGATGCGGAGGAGGCAGCAGCAAGAGGAGAACAGGGTAAGCTCCACAAGATCACTAAGCGCATTTGTGGCAAGTACGGTGGAAGACCAAGTGTTCCAATCAAAGACAAGAATGGGAAACTACTGACTACAGAACCAGAACAGGATACACGCTGGACAGAGCACTTTCAGGAATTACTAAACCGGCCACCACCTGAAGATAGAATAATAATACAAGATGCTGTTGAAGACCTTGACATCAACATAGATCCACCAAAGAAAGAAGAGATAGTGGCAGCAATAAAGAGCCTAAAAAACAGCAAAGCCCCAGGAAAAGACAACTTGACTGCAGAACTGTTCAAAGCAGATCCGGATCAGTCAGCCACCATCCTTCAGCCACTGTTCACAGCTATCTGGGAAGCAGAAGCAGTACCAAAGAGCTGGAATGAAGGCAGAATAGTGAAAATACCCAAGAAAGGAGCACTCAGCGATTGCAACAACTGGCGTGGTATCACTCTCCTTTCTATACCCAGCAAAATCCTTGCCAAGATCATTGTGCAACGTATGTCAGATGCTGTGGACAAGACACTGAGAAAGGAACAGGCCGGATTCCGAAAGGGGAAAGGATGCATTGACCAGATCTTCACACTCCGAAACATCATAGAACAGTGTTCAGAATGGCAAAGGCAGCTCTATGTGAACTTCGTTGACTTCGAAAAGGCCTTCGACAGCATCCACAGAGAGAGTATATGGCGCATTCTTCGGCACTATGGGATTCCCAGCAAGCTTGTTGAACTCATCAAAAGCTTTTACAAGAACTTCAGTTGCAGTGTCGGAAACAGTGATGCATCCTTTGAAGTGAAAACTGGTGTACGGCAAGGATGTGTGATGTCAACAATTTTGTTTAACCTCGTAATCGACTGGATTATGCGGAAAACTACAGAGGATGCACCAAGAGGCATCAGATGGACACTCTTCGACAACCTAGAGGATTTGGACTTTGCGGATGACCTTGCGCTATTGTCACATAGTCACCAACACATGCAAGATAAGACGCAGAGACTACATAATTTTGGATGCAAAGTAGGCCTTCGGATTAGCCAGAAGAAGACAGAGATTATGACCCTAAATGTAGACACTCCAGCACCAGTGCAAGTAGATGACAAGAACCTCACCACGACGGACAAATTTAAATACCTTGGTAGCATTATCAGACCAGAGGGTGGCACAAAGGAGGACATCCAAAGTAGGCTGGGAAATGCAAGGGCTGTCTTTCAAAGTATGAGCAACATCTGGAAATCGACACAATACGGCATCAACACCAAGATCAGACTGTACCAAAGCTGTGTCCTATCCACACTCTTGTATGGATCAGAGTGTTGGCGAATGACAGAAGGTGACCTCGCCAAGTTGTCTTCCTTCCACACCACATGTCTTCGTAGGATTCTCCGCATCTTTTGGCCAAACAAGATTTCTAATCAGGAACTACTAAGGCGATGCAAGCAAGAAGAAATAGCCAACATCATCACGAAGAGACGATGGAGATGGCTTGGACACGTGCTGCGAAAGGAAGCAAATTCTATAACCAAAACAGCACTTCAGTGGACACCGGAGGGACGGCGCAAGCGAGGCAGACCCAAGGCAACCTGGCGGAGAACAATCGAGGCAGAGATGAAATCCTTCAATCACTCATGGGGAACTCTCGCAAAGATGGCCCAGGACAGACAGGGCTGGAGATCCTTTGTTGCTGCCCTAAGCACCAGTGGGTGCAACAGGAAATAGTAGTAGTAGTATTACAGATAACGGCCCCGTAATAAAAACCAAAATGATTGAATAAAATGAAATTACAGTTTTCAATGAGTTAATCACTAATTTTACTATATTCAATCATATCCCAGTCAACTAAGGTTAGCAGAACTTTGCTTCCATACAACCTCAAAACACTCCTCCTGTGTGTCTGTGTATTTTTGCATTCAATTGTCTGTTTGTTTTGTTGGTTTCGAATCCAGCTTCGGGTGAAGCAAAAACATTTGGACTAATGGACAACGTGCAGTGATGTGAGTTTATGTCCCGTTGACGCATCACAGGATGTCTCCGCTGCTGAATAGCTGAACGTTTCCATACAAAGTGCAGCTTTTAACAGAGTAAAATTAATCCCGATGATTCATTTCCAGCACTTTCTGGAGGAAAAAAAACAACAACCCAGTAACAACGGATCAATGAAAAAAGAGGGGAATGAACAGGAAAGGCAGTACGCCCTGACCTCTTCATCCACTCATCCAGCTATTTATTGCCTATCTTGTTTGTTTCTTTCTTTAAGCGAGAGAGAGAGAGAGAGAGAGGACATTACGTAATGCTGTAACGAAAGCGCTTCCTGGGCTGGCACTGCTGTGATTATCCTGAAAACATGATGTGGCGCATGAGTTGTTTGGCCGCTTGAGTAACCTTCACTTCAGTATCGCCCTCGACGTGCAGCTCCGGGATGAATCATTAATTTCTGCATTATGTGGTCAAACTGAAATAATTACACACATATACTTTATTCCTGGCCGATTAATTCATCTGGGCAGGTGCCTTTTCTCTTTCCTTTAGATGGTAGATCTGCAGAGGTTTGACAGCCCTAGTGAACTAGAAGAACTAGCTCTACAATATTTTTGCTATCTGTAAATCTTCACCGAGCAGCCCATGAGTTATGTCACAGGTAAAAATATCAAGGGCTGAGATCCTCCAAAAAAGACATCAAACTAACAAGAGCTATGAGAATTAGAGCTATCTAATGGTCACACGATGGAGTGAGTCGGTGGTGAAGACTGGGTGGACACAAGCACTGAGGACGGCATAATTAGGCTATTGAGTTTGGAAAGGATCCAATGCTTGCTTCAAAGGCTCAAAATGTAAAGGTGGTTAATTGTACTTTACAGTATCATCTAAAATATGACAAAAGTAAACCGCTTAACATCGTGATAATATTCACACGTGACGTTTTAAAAGAGGTGTCTTGGGATCCTTTGATAAAGATTGAAATTTAGGGTTTTCTGGTACAACCCCTCCCCTCACCCCCCCCCCCTCTCTCTCTCTATCTATCTATCTATCTATCTATCTATCTATCTATCTATCTATCTATCTATCTATCTATCTATCTATCTATCTATCTATCTATCTATCTATCTATCTATCTATCTATCTATCACATCTTTGAGATCACAAATATGTCACATCTTTGCCATGGGAACTGTCGCAAATGAGCCAGCGGTTTTCCGTCCTCTGATTTTTCCAGCTCTCCCTGTTCAAGTTTGATTTTCTTGACACTTTCAGTTGTCGTCAAACTATTATTTAAGCGTCAACATCAAATTAATTAACGGATCGAGCTGACCCCAGAAACTGAAAATAAAATGGAATTGCGTAAGGCACACACAATGTCATCCAGGGTCATCCCGTAGATCTCGGCCACCTCAGCTGTCGTATTTCTGAAGACAGCAAAAATGGTTGAAAACGACTAGTTTTAGACAGCAAGATTGTCTGAAAAAGTCTATTTTTTAGACAGCAAGAATTGCTGAAGATGATTAAATTTTAGACAGCAAGAATTATTGAAAATGAAATCTATGTTTTAGGCTACCCGGTACTAGAATTACTGAAAACCACGAATACGGCAAGAATTGCTGAAGAGCAGCAATTTTTTTTAAGACAGCAAGAATTACCGAAGACGACAATATTTGTATTTTATAGACAGCAAGTGTACCACCGAAAACAACTAGATATATTCATTTTTGACAGCAAGATTACTGAAAAACAACAATTTATGTAGACGGCAAGAACTACTGAAAAACAACAGTTTTTGTAGACAGCAAACATTATTACAATATCTCTTTCGTTCTTTCACCTGCAATTACGTGTATTTAAATTCTCACTCCTACCAATTATAAACCTAATTTCAGCAGCTTCCCAAAGCAAAGATCAGAGAGATGTTTGATGATCTAGAAATGCCGTGTTAAATGTATATTATTTGTAATCCTGGGCTGATTACGCAAATGTATTTTGATCTGCCTCCTGCCCCCTCGCCATCTGTGTAAAATGTCGCATCTGCCCGTTCTGTTTAAAACATCGTAACATGCCTAGAGTTACGTGGATATGTTTATGAATTTCCCAGATCTAACTTCAGACCCACAGCGTTCGCAAATGTGTGGAGACACAGCAGGCAGGGGATGGTTCTCTTTAACCTCAATGACTGTTGTTAGGGGATCGTAGTAGATTACACAGCAAGCTATAGATGAGCAGTGAACACAACTCAGTATTTCTTTATTTGGTTTTGGACAACGGTGCCATACCAAAAGCCGCAATTCTAAACCCTTGAATATTGATAATTATGCGGTAAGTCGAAAGCAAAATTCCCCCTGAACACAAAAATGATTGAACTTTAAGAAATATTGAAAAGAATTTTTATTTGGACATAATTATTCTGAAAACTGACACATTTTGAACATTTTCAGTGTACATTATTATATATATTTTTTTATATTTCCTTTTTTTTCAAAAAAATGCAAAGCAATTATCTACATAAGTTCATTAAATGAACTAAACTGACACTTCTTTCGGTTTGTTATCAAGGCCCAGCTCGGGTGCACAACAGGTGTTCAAGATTTTAGATTCTTCTAAAGCTCGATTTAAAGGCGCTTTTTTTTTTTTTTGTGGTTATTATTACTGTTTAAAAATGTCCGTAAGAAATGCACCTCTCTAACGGTGCATTTCTTATAGCTGTTCTGGATAATAAATTGCCTTTTAAATTTAGGAGTGGCCTGAGCCTGCAACTAAAATTCTTGTAAATCTGCAGGTAATGCTTTTTGCAAACGCATTGATGATAATTCTTCCTTTGCAGTCATTTTTATTGCCAAAGAATTTTTTGTATAGTTTTATCAGAGGTCTTGTATCCAATAGTGCAATACGGTGGCAGGAGCTGCGGCTCTTTCAAAATCTATTAATAACTACGTGAAATACTCTTCAAGGCACTTTAAGCTGAAATATGGTTTAAGTTGTTTTTTTTCAAACAGCGGGTTGTACACCCCCGAAAAATTTTCGCTTTGAAAAGTAACGAAATAAAAAGGTTTCCGGTGCAGATATATTCTATTTAAGAAGCGTGTAACAAAACCGGGTTGCAAACGGCAAGAGATTGTCGCATTACGTGGTCAGTCTACTCGCGGCATGCTCGTGTGTGTGTGGGGGGGGGGGGGGGAGGGAGAGAGAGAGAGAGCCATCCAAACAGGCTCTGATAAAATTGAATTTAGATGAAATGAAATCCCCAGGTTTGTAGGACATAAATTAGAATTTCATGAAAGTCTCCACTGATCAGTTTGAATATTCCTAGCTCTCCAAGTTCAACTTTATTTTGATCTTCACGTTACTTCCAGATCTTGACAACTAACTATTTCCCTCGTTCAGCTTTGGCACCGATATCACCGGTAAAGCTGAAAACACATATAGGACACAAACTTTAAATAAGTGCATTTTAAAATTGAAAATAAACGTTAAATAAATACTTCTGGCAAATTTTGTGCTGCTAAGATGGAAAATAGTTTGTTTGTTTGTTTTTCGTTTTTTTTCCCGTAATTTCGAAAAGGGGTAAAAATCCCTACGCTTGGCCAACGAGTCCAGTTTCCGGTCTGTGTGAGTCAAACGACAATAGTTGCAACATTTTCTTTATGTGTGGGTTTGGAAACGCTAAAGGATTCACCGAACAGCATATCATTAAAAACAAAGAACAAATAAAACAAAAATAAATATTCACAAATTATAAAGTAATCATGTACGATAATTTTGGAATGATCTGTGTAAGGAAACACCAACATCAAGCGGAGAGGCTGTTGAAGAGTTAGGAGGCTTTTTTCGTTCGTTTGTTGTCTTTTTTAGTATTATTATTATTATTTATTGTAGTTGTTAAACTAGGGATTTTTGCCCGCTGAACGTTCCATTCCTTCAGCGCAAAGGTTTTGACTGATTTGCTAATTTATTATTTGTCCAATAAGAATGGGTGTTGATCGTAAGCGATTTTGGTACTTCATTGACACTGACAACATTTTTGCAAACCTCATTGTTAAGGATAGTCTGTTTGATGTCATTTATAAAGAGCTGGCTATGGTGCTTTCTGGGTCATGTGACATGCTTGGCGTACATTAGTCTTATGGCTCATAGGTGTGAATGATCAAAAATGGGTGGTAGTATGTGTGAATAAGGCAAACAGATAATTGTCATTTCCATGTTGCTGTTTTCGGGTTCTCGTATGCTGGCAGTGCCGGATTTAAGGCATGGGCTATGTAGGCTGCAGCCCAGAGGCCTCCGCCAGCTGAGGACCCCCAGATATTAAGTGAAATTATAAATATCAAAATCCTATTTTAATTTAATTTGTTACCAAAAAATTACGAAAAGCAATGCGTTTCAAATTTAATGTTCTTTAGTCTTGATAAATAAATTTAATACATGTTTCAAAAACTTCTGTTAGTTGATTTTAGTATTAAATATCACAGTGTCTCTTCTTTTTGTTGTGTTACACTTGTACTCATCTATGGGAGCCTGATGTTGACATTAATGTATGTTGTAGATGTTGAATAAACTGATTGAAGAATCCGAAATTCAGGCTTTTATCTATTATATATTTCAGTAACTTGCAACCTTTGGCATGACTAACTGACCAAACTATACACTCTTCAGGCCTTAAATTTGGCAGGAAGGTGGCAATTGAGATGAGGAAGATGATGGCTATAATTAAATGTTGTTTACTTCAAGCCTGTATTTTTAAAAAAATAATAATGTTTATTGCCATGTAACATCTGTATATTTGCATGTTTGTTTCGTAATGTATAGTACCGTGCATGTCAGAAAAAGTAACCGTATCAAGCGTTCAGTTTGGTGCGTAGTGTTCTGGTGCGCATGAGTTCTGAAGCAAGACTGTAGTTTATTACTTTTATTATAGTAGAGGGGGGGGGGGGGAGAGAATCACATGATTGTTTATTCTGGGCAATGCCCGGTAGCTCATCTAGTTAATCAATATTTGGGGCCTCACAATATCTAGAGCCTAATGGCCTACAAAATTGTAATCCGGCCCTGCATGCTGGAAAAAGCTTAAAATGAACTGTATTAGACTTACAAAATGTTCACTGAACAAATATTACGAATCCGACAACTTCAGTACTCCCGATTCCTCTAGTGAATACATGTATAAATTCAGGAAAATAAAATTACAACGCCACAAATTCATGACATCCACATCGGCAATAACTACGCCATTTTGTGAGAGCGTCGGGGAATTTGCGCAGAAGTGCCTCTTCACCTAAAGGGGCATCCGTAAGGTCTGTGCCTCAATTTGGGGGATTTCCTACCTCTCCATGCATGCTTTTCGTACATTTGGCTTCACCCCTTCCCCTCCCCTCTACACATACGGGCTCACAGCCATTTATATACTATTTGGCAAAAATCCATGACATGGCCGTGATATTTTAGAACATTAAAGAGAGGAGAGAGAGAGAGAGAGAAAGGGGGGGGGGGGAGAGAAGAAAAGAATAAGAGAAAGTGTTACATAAAAACAAAAATAGCGCTTCCTATTATTGTTAGAAAACATCACGCGCGCACACACACACACACACTCAAATATGGACAAGTCTCGGCCAGACCTATACTATTATTAGGATTATCGGGAACTGAGCATTAGACTGCCTAAGACATCCTTGAACCTGAACCAAATCACAACAGGTTGATTCTTCTCATTTTACACCCCCCCCCCCCTCAAAGATCTGACCTCAACTCCTCGCCATTTCTAGAGTAGTTCTAACTTGAGTCACCAAGACATGTCTTAAGGAACAAATTCTTTGACCTGATTGCAGTGAGCTTTTCCCCTTCACGTTTCTTGTCTCTCACGAAAACTGAAGCACATAGTTATGTCCACTTCCTTCATGATCACGTGCAGATTTGTGCAAAATTGTCCAATTTCTCACAAATCACGATAGTCATTTCGTTTTACCATTGCAGTCGTGACAATTTTGACTGGAGAAACGTGGTGTTTGTCTCTGACAGACAATTTACCTCTGAGTAAAAGTTTTCGGTAGAGTACAAAATCCTAAACATCTTTTATTGCATAACTGCATTTCTGAAGGGCTTTGTCACCGTGAGTCAAGCACGTTTCGCCGACTCCACTGTTGAAAAAGCTGAATAACTTTTGCGTCGAGGCTGCAGGAAGTTGACACTTTTATTGCGTGGATTACTTAACCCTGTAATAATGTTAAGTATTCGCCTGTTTGTGAGACCTGACGGTGAAAGGTGAAGATGCTGCCACTGTCAGCTGGATACACGTGAAGATCATTTACAAAAGGGCAAAGGTGAACATTTCAAGTTGCCAAAAATAGGCCGTAAGTAAAGGGACTAGTTCTGTCCAGGGGAGAGGTGGAAGGGGGTAGGGCGTCAGCTGTAGGTAAAGAAGCTAGCTGGCGAATCAGCTGACAGGCTGGCTTATTATAGCTCAGCTCAACTCATTAGGATCCAAATGACCCATTTCTCTGACCTATAGGGGAGCGGCCAAGTTTAAGATTCAATCCTAACTAAATCATCAGAAATTTCCCTTGTCGATGGAAATGAAGAGAGAGCGTTGAAATATTGTAAGAGAAAATTGACATTACAATACAAACTGAACAGGACATAGTTCATGGACACTGCTGGAGCAATTTCAAGGCGGACGTGCAGTGACTGGTGATTCAAGTAATTGCGCGGTATACTTTAAACTTACGCCATCACTTGAGGACTTGACAATTTATTATTTATTTGTTTATTTATTTATTTATTTATTTATTTTATTTTATTTCATTTTATTTATTACTGTCCTGTTCGTGTGCGATGAATGAAGGAAGCAGACTGGAGCAAAATGAACAATAATCACTTTTCAATGGCGCCGATTCTACAAAATCCTACACAACACATAGATTAATTCTTGATAAAGTACAGTTAGAGAATTTTATTTTAATTCGGATATTAAGGAAAACATATAATTATATTTGTATCACCATGCATGGCACCGAACCATAAGACATTTACTGGCCTAACTGTTGAGCCAGCGGTTTGTCTTACGGGCTTGACAAAAGTTGAGGCTTACTTATAAATTTGGTTTATTTTATTTGTGGACAAAAGGATTGAGGGGGGGGGGGTCGCTGATCAGGTTCCTATTGAAACAGTCGCATCTTGTTTCTTCAGTCACTCTGAGGTGTTCATGTGATTACGCACGAGGCTCTTATCTCACTCGCACAAATTCCCGTTATTGGTTTTTGTCAGTAGATGACGTCAAGTATTCAAGTGTCCACATATCTAGAATATATACAAAAATTATGCATTCTCAAACTTCTTTCATTTCTCATTTTTTTGTTCTGAGTGTGTGTGTGTGCGCGCGCGCGCGCCCCCGCACGCGCAATTACTCCCGAATTGAATCGATTTGGTTGGATTATAATCATTATATTCACGAACCTGAATTTTCTTTCCATTCATAAAAGGACGTCATAAATATTGATGTGATTTACGGCCATTGAGCAAAATTTCCACCTTCACGGAGATTTTTTTGCCTGTTCCAGGAAAGATTTTTTGTGACAACAATTATGGCGGGAATTATCTCCATGTCAGACAAAATTCCTGCAGTTTAAGGAGAAAATATATATACGACATGAATTTCAACACTGCATTTAATGCTCTAGCGCCCAGATCAATGCTGCCTTGTCTAAAACCTAACGCTTCCCGAAACCCCTAAACTAAAACGCTTTGAAATTGTCAGAAATAGACTACAAAAACGCCAATGTTTATCCGGAAAAATTGTTTTTTTGACAAGTCAGAAAATGTCTGGAAAGTAGAGCATGGTCGCCAGATGATGTATTTCAAATATGGAACCCTGGGCTCTAAATGGTTATTTATTTCTTCTATTTCATTATGTCAGCCACTGTCACCATTGCATGTCACGTGCTGTGTGAGAGGTAAATGTTCGCCAATCCTCCAGAGACACACGCTGCATTCCTTCAACTATTCCCATGTTTTATTACATTAGAAATCAATATTGCTCTTCCGTGTGCAGCAAATTTTTTAAAACCTGAGCCAGTAGAAAAGACAGTATAGGCGGGGGCGGCGGGGGAGGAGGGCTTGTTCCAGATGCAAACATGAAAGGAAGAGATTATTCTCAGAGATTTCATTTATTCAAATCAAATCAGCGGACACAGCGCAGATCGAAGATCCCTCAATCTCGACCGGAAAGTGCCGCAAATCAGAGAACTGCAGAGGACCAGTCGAAGATTCACAGCTCGTGTCTTCTACTATAAGTTGGACAAACAAAATGCTGGGCTTTGGAATTTCTTCATTTGCCGTACACGTAGTTAAATAAGCGAAATAAAAGAACGTTCCCATCACTCATTTTCAGGGTCGTTGCAGTGAAAAAAAATATTGTTTTTATCCCTTTTTTATTTGTCCGCTGGGATCTTTACAGCGTTTTGGATTTTATTTTGTAGTATCTGTATGTGTGGTTGGTGTGTGGGTGGGGTGAATGATTCTGCTTGGGTGGATATCTGTTCGTCACCAACCTCTCCTTATAGTTATCGGGTCACACAATACCCGATCACCATTTTGAGGGGTCGTGGTCAGAACCCGCTGGCTAAGCGACTATTTATACTTAAAGTTGATACATTAGTATAAATGAAGTTTAGGAAAAGTAAAACAAAATCCAGAACTGTAATGCATTATACCCAAAATGGCAGCATTTTAAAAACAGGCCCGGTCCCACGGGTTAAAGACTGCAGCTTGTGACAACTTCCACCGGACTCTTTGCACTTGCACGACAGGTAGCGACTTTCTGAGATGCATACGGGATTTCCGATCATTAGCTGTGAACAAGTCACATCTTCTTCTAACTGACGTGAGCTCAGGCTAACAGGGCACTCTGTTTTGACAAGTTGTACGCGTGAGCTGTGGATTGTGGAGGTGTAAGCATAAGCTGTGGATTGTTGAGGTGTAAGCGTGAGCTGTGGATTGTGGAGGTGTAAGCATAAGCTGTGGATTGTGGAGGTGTAAGCATAAGCTATGTGGATTGTGGAGGTGTAAGCATAAGCTGTGGATCGTGGAGGTGTAAGCTTGAGCTGTGAATTGTGGGGGTGTAAGCATGAGCTGTGGGTTGTGGAGGTGTAAGCATGAGCTGTGGATTGTGGGGGTGTAAGCATGAGCTGTGGATTGTGGGATTATAGGGGATCTCTCGTACTAGTCAGATTGAAACAAGTCTCTCTTGTTATATTGATTCAAAGGAAATTCAGATCTGAGTTAACTTAAACCCGACGCAAAACAGACAGCTCATTGCACTATTAGTATCTTAAAAATATATACTGCATAGGACGTCGTCTACAATAAGGTTTCATTCATTCTTCTGCGTGTGTGCGTTTCATTCATTCTTCTGCGTGTGTGCATGTGTGTGTGTGGGTGTGCGTGTGTGTGTGTCTGTGAGACCACATTACGATTCAATGGGTTGTGCGTGTTTGTGTCAATTTGGAATATCAACGTAGGAGAAAAGTGATAGAGAAAAGAAAGATGGTGGCCACAGGGGGAAACAATTAAAGAGTAGGAAAGGAAAATCGAAAAGATGACGAAGAATAGGGGAGGGGTATGGGGAGGGGAGGGGGAAGAGACGGCGGCGGCATAACAATGACAGAGAGGAAAGATTGAATAAAGGAGGTGTAAAAAATAAAACAGGAGTGCGTGGGAGGGGAGGAGATAGAAGGTGAGTGAACTGAGGAAATTACCGGAAATAACAACGATGAAAACAAAATAAGAAAATGGGAAAACGCTGGATTAATGCGGAGGGAAAGGAGAGCACAGTGTTGGAATGAATGGAAGGAAGTTGTAATTGGAAATGGCTAAAGCAGATGGAAGAAAAGGATGAGGAGAGATAAATTAAGAGGTAAAAACAAATAATAATAATAAGTGATGACAATAATCATAATAGGCTTAATAAAAATGATAATAACGACTGCAACAATGAATGTAAGAGGATAGAATGACAAGAAAGACAAGTGAATAATGGCAGACGTTTATGCCAAGTGACAAATTTGTCATCGAGTTAAGTAGCAGGCACGGGTTATTCAGGACTCCGGGCAGTCCATGACGTCATGACCACCATTTGCCCGGGTGCGCCAGCCAGACAACAGATTTGCTCTGGTGCCAGACTATGCTACCCCATTTACTTCCAACCCAGACAACCCAACTCAAGAATCTGTCAGAGGTCGCATGCCATTTTAGAGATCTCTCTCTCTCTCTCTCTCTCTCTCTCTCTCTCTCTCTCTCTCTCTCTCTCTCTCTCTCTCTCTATCTCTCTCTCTCTCTCTCTCTCTCTCTCTCTCTCTCTCTCTCTCTCTCTCTCTCTCTCTCTCTCTCTATCCGGTTATAGGTACATACCACTCAATCCTTCAGTGGAGAATAAAAATGAAGAATAATGGTAGCCGTGAATAAAAAAAAATGGGCTACCTCCGCTTTTGTCGGAAAGTGAGATAACATTATGAGCGCGAAGAGCTTCCAATTTTTCAATGGAATAAAGACCTAACTGCCCCGAGAATAAATTTTCTCTGCAAGTATACTAAATAAAAAAAAAAATCAAAAACTAATTAATTAGAAATGCCTTTTCTTTATTCTTGAGCCAAATTCTCTCATGTTACCAATGCAAACTTAATTCATCATGACTTTGTGTGTTCAGATCTTTAGCTTCGCCGCCCTTGGCATTTACACCTCATTCTCTTTCTTATCGTTTCATTTTTCTTGTTCTTGTCTCTGTGTGTTTTTGTGAAAATAATTTTTTTTTAAATTTTGCCCTGGCGCGGCCTTGTTACGCCTGCTCTTCTGGACTTTCAACTGCCAAGTATCCTTAATATGTGCAACGTCCACACGGGCCCTCCGAGTGTTTCGTCCTTATCCGAGAAGACTAGGTGCTCGGTCCAACCTACCACAGGATCAGGGACAGGAATTTTTCCTCCCAAAACAAAACGTTCAACATGCCTGCATCGGCCGGGGATCGAACCCAGTACCTTCGGCATGAGAGGCGACCGCCTTGCCTCTAGACCAACGTCATCATGACATTAAGGGCAATTTAGGAAGGTCCTTTGGAATTGGATGGCCATACTTATTTTATACGTATAACCATACTTATATTCATCATGACATTAAGAGCTTTTTAGGTATTTCTTTGGGAATCGGGTGGCCATACTTATTCTATACTTATACCCATACTTAAATTCATCATGACATTAAGGGCTAAGGTCTTTGGGAAACGGGTGGCCATACTTATTTTATACTTATACCCATACTTATATTCATCATAACATTAAGAGCTATTTAGGAAGGTCTTTGGGAATCGAGTGGCCATACTTAATTTTTGATATGTACAGAAAATAACAAATTAAATTAAGAATCGAGCCGTGGATTCATATTTGCTGAATTTGGTGACGCGAGCGGCATGTTTTGTAATAGAATTATTATGACACAAAGTAAAGAGAAATATAATCATCAGGAGGAAATATTTAGTTTTAGATAAGGCTGGTGGCTCACTGAGTCAAGTTTATTTTGTCTCGCTTTTCGAATGGTATGTCGACTAAGGAGTTAAACGGGCCCCCGTGCACTGACGAGACAGGAATACGTCTGCCTCACTAGTTCCGGGCGTCAAAACTGTCTTGAGTCAGCTGGCGGGAAAAAAAGAGATCTCGCGCACCGACTCCAAACAGACGCAAAAACAGACTTGACACAGTGCACAACCAGCCTAAAAATACAGGGATCTGAGTGTTTCACTTGGTGAGTTATCTTTGTTTTGTTATGTGTACGTGTGTTTTCTTTCTTTCTTTTTTCTGGGCATCATTTTCTATCTCTTTATCTGACATTAATTTATCGATTTATTAGCCGTGATTCAGCAACCACTCATTTGGAAAACTCACGAATCGTCTCTGAGGTATGAAACGTTGAGAAAAACTAGTGGCTAAAATATTCATATCTGTGGCGTCATCCAGCCCACTAGTGGTGATCAGTTAGGGAACATTGTGCCAGTGAATGGAAGATAAACGCCACTTTTTTTCTTTTTTTTTAATGAAAATTGAGTTTGGACATTTCTTTTTCTTTGATTTCAGTAGTAGGCTAAGAAAAAAAAGGGCATTAAATAATGAGTTTTTGTTCTTTTCAGATCTGAGGAGCTGGATCTTTATTGCAATACAAGACTGCAAGATCCTGGACACGTTCATGAGAGGTTATGTCAATTTCTAACAAAACTAAAGTTAGCCAAATATAATAATTTTTTTTTTTTAAAGTAGCCTATGCGAGGTCGCAGCAATGTTGAAGCAAGGTCAAAGCGTGGCAAAAAGAAAAAGTTGTATGTAGCAAGGCCTCCCGTAAGAAATAATACAGAAATGATACAGTCAAACGCAAAGCAAAGGGGAAGACTTTTCTATAACTTGCAGGCTGGAAGACGTTACACTTTTCTATAACTGATCACCACTTGTAGGCTGGAAGACGTTGCACTTTTCTATAACTGATCACCACTTGTAAGCTGGAAGACGTTACACTTTCCTATAACTGATCACCACTTGTAGGCTGGAAGACGTTACACTTTTCTATAACTGATCACCAAGTGTAGGCTGGAAGACGTTACACTTTTCTATAACTGATCACCACTTGTAGGCTGGAAGACGTTACACTTTTCTATAACTGATCACCACTTGTAGGCTGGAAGACGTTACACTTTTCTATAACTGATCACCACTTGTAGGCTGGAAGACGTTACACTTTTCTATAACTGATCACCACTTGTAGGCTGGAAGATGTTACACTTTTCTATAACTGATCACCAAGTGTAGGCTGGAAGACGTTACACTTTTCTATAACTGATCACCACTTGTAGGCTGGAAGACGTTACACTTTTCTATAACTGATCACCACTTGTAGGCTGGAAGACGTTACACTTTTCTATAACTGATCACCACTTGTAGGCTGGAAGACGTTACACTTTTCTATAACTGATCGCCACTTGTAGGCTGGAAGATGTTACACTTTTCTATAACTGATCACCACTTGTAAGCTGGAAGACTTTACACTTTTCTATAATTGGTCACCACTTGTAGGCTGGAAGACGTTACACTTTTCTATAACTGATCACCACTTGTAGGCTGGAAGACTTCACACTTTTCTATAGCTGGTCATCACTTGTAAGCTGGAAGACGTCACACTTTCCTATAACTGATCACCACTTGTAAGCTTTATAACGCCACACTTTTGTACAACTGACCACCATTTGCAGGCTGGAAGGCGTCACTGTTTCCATAACTGATCACCACTAGACTTGTAGGCTGGAAGATGTCACACTTTTACATAACTGATCAACATCTCCAGGCAGAAATACGTCATAGATATAAACAGTTTAGCCACTGTTTTATTTTATTTTTTTCCACGTTTCAAAATTCAGTCCAGCCATGATTTTGTCAAAAGGAAAAGAAAAAAAGTTGAGTTAACCTACTGTTTTATTCACAGGCAGAATTTTGTCGTGTTCCGAAACAAGGCCATATGGCAATTTAGGTCAGATTCACTTTTTAACATCTTTTTCTAGAATGAAAGTTGGCTCTGCCTTTCTAAAAGGGTTATAATGTTGGAAGACGAAAAGTTTCTTTTTGATTATTACAAAAATAAGAAATTGCGCAAAGAGTAAAGGATTTTTTGGCTTCCCCTGTAAACCCCTTGTTGTGGGTGTATTCGGCCTATTCCCATGAGAGGGCAGGACTGTTGTTGGATAATCGGTGTGCGATATTTAACAGAGGCATGAATGTGGATCAATAAATGTTCCAAATTTTTGACGAGAAAGAAAATTTGCAAGGGAAAATTTCTTTATATTTCTTTTTGTTTGCATGATAAATCCACGCCATCCCCTCCAATGTCCACTATACATTGCATACAGTGCGGAACCTGGGAATGGTGGTTCACTCTTTCTTTCTCTCATTCGACACGTGCCATTCTCTCTATTCTCAGATTTCTTCATCACCATTATTCTTCCTCGTCTTTCTCATTTCCTCACTTCTTTCTGTCTCTTTTTCTGTATGAGTATGTGTGTACCCGTATCTCCTCCCCCCTCCTCTCTCTCTCTGCCTCTCTCTCTCTCTCTCTTTCGTTTTCTTCGTGTTTTATAGGTGTCTTGTCTCCCCCCCCCCCCCCGTCAAAAATTTCTTTTTGTTATGATCAGAAACCTCGCTGGAGAACGCAGCTGCCCGCCTGATGAAAATTGCGCACTTCTCGGGATAAAGTGAAGAAAAAAACACAACAACTTGGAAATGAAAATATTGCGCATAAAGAGGACAACGCGGTCAGATGTATTTGTCACAGTTGAATAGCCTCCGTTTTCCCACAAGTGGGGAAAGTGTTTCCTGTGAGTACGTTCGGGTGCTTTACAATTATACTCATGAATTTAACAGAAGTTTGGTTTTTATTTTTAATTTTCTCCAAACTACATTGTTTCTTTTTACCAAAAACTATATTTCTAATCAAACGTTCAAATAGTTCGTGCAAAAATGTCACTTAAAATTTTAAAACGTCTAGGGAGGGGATGTTAAAAAATCGACAAAATCGAGCGTTAGTATTTTATACATGGCCCTTTAAACTACATGTATATAGAACAGCAGATACTATAGCTTTATTATACACTTTGAAGTGGTAGATTTTGGGCGAAAATTTCGACAACTTCCAGTGCATCAATTTCTATGAAATTTTGTATGCCTTATATTTGAAAAAATGTCCATGATCTTTTTTTTTTTTTCTAAGTCGTAAATCATCATGATCGCAAAAGCTTTCATTTGCGCTAAATAAAAACCACGACCTTTGATATGGGGTTCAAGAAAATAGTATATTGTTTACAGTAAACAATAAAATCGAACATAATAATTTGTACATGTAAAGGCGTACACATTAATTTTAGTAGAAAGATATAGAAAGCTCGAAGTGTTGAGACCGCCCATTTTATGAATGCATTCAATTAAAACAGACCACAAAAATGGTAAATGTAGAAAAGAAAAGTAAAAAAATAGTAAACATTTATTTCAAGCAAAATAGTTTATACTGCTATGCAGTTTCCACATTACTTAATAAGGTCGTGACACCATTACATCTATGTGTGCTCCATCCCTCTATCCTGGCAAACGGGAAGAGAACGATGATGCTGATGCACAGTCTGATTCTTGGTGAATTTTAATGTCTAAACTAAATGTTTTTATTCATGCCGTCCGATATCCTATTTGCACAATTCACAAAACACAAATGCACTAGATCAAGTTATTTTTAAACAAATCTTCTGAATCAGAAGAGTCAAGTAAATTCACAATGGTGGTAGGTTGAACAGGATGGATCGAGCCGTCATGCTGCCAGTTTTCTTCCTCAATCACATGCTGGACACATTTTTCCCAGTAGTCTCTATCAATGGCTGCCATTGTTTCTTCCGTCAGTTGTTTCACATCGGCGAGTTTGAACGTCGTGTTTTTGTTGGCAACAGTCTGTTTAATTTTTGCCCAAAGCATTTCAATTGAGTTCAGGTGAGAGTGGTAAGCTGGGGGTCTCAAGCATGTATGTCCAAGCCCCTTGAATTATTTTGTCTATCTGAAATGTTTTTGTTCTTCTTTGTTGTTTGGCAATTGACAACAGCTCTGGCTTCAGGGATGTTTCAGAAAATGGTATGTGCTATTTTTTCAGCCACGCTTGAATATCAGCCCTTTTAGTGCCTGATGTTGGAATTTTATCATTCACATGGACAACGTTATATTATAAGCAGCACTGTCCATCACGATGCAAGATGGTCTGTCTAGTGCTAGCAGTAGAGCATCCGAAACCCGCTCACTGAATATATTACTATTCATCTCGGCATGGTGGTCGCAGTTGTCGGTTGATTTGGATTGGAAAATCATTTCAGGACTTGGGATAAATCCAACCCGACGACTATCACCATGCGCTATGATTAATCTTTGACCTTTGACTGCTTGGGACATGGTGTCGTTTGTGGCGGTCAAGTAACATCCATTCTTTCTCTTTTGAGTGGTGTGCATTTATCCAGGATTCATCAAGATATATAACATATCCATCTCGACGTATTTTCCTTATTTCGGGCAGATATTTACATTTGCCTGCAATTAGGTAAGGTTTTTCACACAACACATTCTTAACACCAATTTTTTTTCTGAACTAAAAAGCTAGTTTCCTTACTGTTTTCCATAAAGTTTGTTTTGACATATCAATATCATTTTCATTTCTAAGTTGGATTTTCAGCTTTTTCATGGTAATTAGCTCTTAGTTATCAGACATGTTTAAAATAGACCGTTTAATGACATCCCGGTCAAAGTCATCACATTTCGGTTTTCTGTGACCTTTCCTTATATCAAATTGTTGTTGAAGACTGCTTGTTCCACCGATTAAACGATGATTTGGATATACCAAGAACACGTATTGCCCGATCTGCCGGGCGGTCAAGGTTATAAAAAAGCGCTTTTCTTTTGGCCTCTTTGCAAAGGTACTTATACAGCTGGACAGAGATTTTCTGCAAAGTTATAAACTTTACTTTGAGTGCCATTATAATATAGATTGACAAATTTAGAGATATACCAATATTACGGTAACTTATAAATTCCACAGACTAGACATGTATCAGACTGAGCGTGAGGACATCATCAAGGTCCGTAAGCCGCCATTTTTAAAGCCTTGTGAACACTGAATTTACTGCATTCAAAACCGGTAAGCAATTCCTGGAAACGTGTATTTTTACTGTAGACAGAACGAGTGAATTAAGTATTTATATATTTTTATAGAATACAATTTTTTTGGAAAGACAGTAACACTTAAAATCATGAATTCACAACTGTATACAAAAAAGAAGAAAAAAGAAGTGACATAGAAGCATTATGTAACACGTTTACGTCAGCACTGTGCACATAACCCCGAGAACCACATTACATTTTGACAGTCTACATCTTTGCATCAGAAAATACGGCGTACTTGCATTAAGCGTGAATCTGGAACGCATTTTTGGATCACCAGTGAACACGGCAGCAAACAACCATGAAATAATATTTACCTACTAATATTCGTATAGAGGTGAGCAAGAATAGACGTTTCATATTTTAAAGGTCGCAAATAGCGAAGTTCACTATCGCGAACACGTCTGTCAGATTTATAATTACATTTTTAGCGTTTTCGCAGATGCGAGAGCGCATGCAAAGTTCATTTCACAAGCTTCAGTAGAAGCGGTCAACTTCTTTGATCAAAGTGTACCATTTCAAAGTTTTCTAGCTATAACTGTCATCGATACTGAAACACGAGCTCAACGTCATCACATGAATACGGCTCTACGAACTTCGGCCACAACATTGAAATCAATACTGTAAAACAGCAGTAAATTCATCATAATACTGATTGCAGAGAGTTTGAGTTTGGAGAAAGCACATCGACACGATAACGGTCACCTAGTGCTAAGAAGAAGCAAGACGATAGAATACAGCAGAATGATAGGACAGAAGGAGACCCTACCAGAAGCGCTCCCCAACCACCCGCTTGACTGTAGCAAAGATACTAGAAACGATAAGGTGAGACACTCCGTTCTTCACGCCTCTAAGAAAATCGTACACACAGTTCCACGCTGATCGGGGGCGTGGCCCATGGCGCATGGCATAGAAAGAATGCTTGAAATTATGACAAATTTATGAAGCGAATTTCTTACAGTGTTACTGAAACTTTAAAAAAAATAAATAATGATAATAGCCAGAGTTTACCCACAGCGGCTGATGTTATAATTACAAAATAAATGATGCCATTCAAGGTCTACAGCGATAGCTGAACAGTGAACAAAATTCAGTCTTTTCGCTATTCGGCTTTGTAAAATACGGTATTGTTCATGACTTCCGCGCATTCGCCGCGAGGTGGCGGTGCAAAATCTGTGCATGCTAAACGCTCTAGCCGTCTCATCTTATAGCATCTAGTACCTTTGAAAACAGTAACAAATGCAAACCTGTAAAGCAAACTGATCATTATAAGGAAAATTTAGCAGGATAACATAGCATACAAAAAACTATAATACAATGGACTGGAAAACTATCGTCTCTAAACTATCGTCTCAACAGAGGCAAAGTAAAATAAAGATGGTCATTATTTTGTTGTTAGCAGAGAAAAAAATGGTTTCGAATTGTGATCATGAATAGAAAAAAAAAAGTGGTGTACCGATTCATACATGGCGGCGTAAAAAAAAAAAAAAAGTGGTGTACCGATTCATACATGGCGGCGAGAAAAAAAAAAAAAAAGTGGTGTACCGATTCATACATGGCGGCGTAAAAAAAAAAAAAAAGTGGTGTACCGATTCATACATGGCGGCGAGAAAAAAAAAAAAAAAGTGGTGTACCGATTCATACATGGCGGCGAGAAAAAAAAAAAAAAGTGGTGTACCGATTCATACATGGCGGCGAGAAAAAAAAAAAAAAGTGGTGTACCGATTCATACATGGCGGCGAGAAAAAAAAAAAAAAAGTGGTGTACCGATTCATACATGGCGGCGAGAAAAAAAAAAAAAAGTGGTGTACCGATTCATACATGGCGGCGAGAAAAAAAAAAAAAAGGTGAGTGACGAACGCCGAGAGTCCATGAACTCAATGTGGCCGGGGGTTCTAGAAGATGTCAGGAAGTTAAAGGCCGAAACATCTAATGAAAGAATTCACTCTTCCTCTGAAGATCGTCCACCTGAGGAGTTTCTTGTAAGTTTATTTTTTCCTTTTTGTATGACAAATTTGAGTTCAAATTTTGTTTTCTTTCATTTTAAATAATTGACTGACGTAAAAGACACAATATAAATAGTTCGTTTGGTCTCGAGAAGTTAAGCCTTTATTCCATTGAAAAATTGGAAGTGTCTGTAAATGGTCACGAGGTCATCTTAGTTTCCAACAAAAATGGACCATTCCTTTATTCATGAGCGCAATGGTGTTTTCATAACTTAATGACGAGTCCAAACGTTTAGGCTTATCATCATGGCTTTAACCATTCTCATGGGCGTACCAACGACAGGCACAGTGGGAGGGGGAAGCACACTCCCCCCCCCCCCCGGCTCGCCGATTCATTCGGGCGAAATCTTGGGGAAATTCGGGCAAAGCAAGAAATTTTAAAAAATGGCAGAGATAGCAAAAAAAATAAATCATATTATCACGGATGCAAATTTTCGGGAAAGACAACCCCTCTGCCCACTCAAACCTAAGAGTTTTCATACGCCTATGTCCATTCTGTCAATGTAAGAGAGACAGAAAGACACAGAGAGAGCGAGAGCGAAAGCGAGAGAGAGAGAGAGAGAGAGAGAAAGAGAGAGAGAGAGAGAGAGACAAAGTGCCAACTGGCTCAAAGTTGAACCTGACAGCCTATATTCTATTACAAACTTGTGAAGTTTGTTCATTTCACCTATTCGTGTTGTGTCAGGTTGGCTGAGCAGCATGACATTGTGAAGTGTGTGCCTTGAACATTTCCATTGGTCTTGACAATGGTTTGCTCAACACTACACATGTTTTCCAAACGTTCATAATTAACGCTGATCTCCCGTTGTTTCTGCTCAATGAGCTATACACCAGCCCAGAAATGAACGCGGGAAGGCGTCCATCGGATAGCCTCATCGTTTCCGAATTCAAAATACCCGACACAAAATGATGGCGTCACAAGCTCATCTTATCTTATCTTATTATATCTTATTATAAAAAAAAATAGTGGCGGGAGTAATTCATTGTGGTGCAATTTTGCCCCTTTTTTTGCTCGACGTTACAGCCAAAATGACAGTTTCAAAAATTATAAAATTAATTTTCTTAGGCGTCAACTAATCCAGCCCAATCGCTTTTATATCGACCGATTATGTTGATTCAAGTTTCAGGTATTTTTAAATAAAAGTTGTAAAAATGTAAAATACAATGATTATTGTTTTGTCTCCCTGTAGCAAGCCCACTGCACCGGAAACGATGTATTAATACGCGTTCAATTTGGTGCACGCAATTTCCCTCAGAAATGAGTGCGTAGTGCTCTGGTGCGCTTGAAATCTGTAGTAAGGCTGTAGAATATGGGAACCTTTCTAGATCACAAAGAAAAAGAGAGGGAGAGAGAGAAGGGTTTATAGGTTTATCCCGGATAATGCCGGGAACCTCAGCTAGTATTATAAAAAAAATAGTGGCGGGAGTAATTCATTGTGGTGCTATTTTGACCCTTTTTTTACCCGACGCGACAGCCTAAATGACAGATTCAACAATGATAAAGTTAATTTTCCAAAGTGTCAACTACTCCAGTCCAATCGCTTTCGTATCGACCAACTGTGTTGATTCAATTTTCAGGTATTTTGAAGTAAAAGTTTGCAAAAATGTAAAACACAATGCTCTTTGTTTTGGCTCCCTGTAGTAAGCCCAACGCACCGGGAACGATGTATCAATACGCGTTCAATACGGTGCGAGCAGTTTCCCTACCAAGAAAGAGTGCATAGATAGTGCTCTGGTGCGTACGAAATCTGTAGTGAAACTGTGGAATATGGGAAGCTTTCTAGACCAAAAAGAGAGAACGATGAGTTCACAGGTTTATCCCGGATAATGCCGGGAACCTCATCTAGTCTTATTATAAAAAAAAATAGTGGCGGGAGTAATTCATTGTGGTGCAATTTCGCCCTTTTTTTGCTCGACTCTACAGCCTAAATGACAGTTTCAATAATTATAGAGGTAATTTTCTTAAGTGTCAACTAATCCAGTCCAATCGCTTTTGTATCGACCTATTGTGTTGATTCAAGTTTCACGTATTTTTAAATAAAAGTTGTAAAAAGGTAAAATACAATTATCTTTGTTTTGGCTCCCTGTAGTAAGCCCATCGCACCAGAAACTATGTTAATACGCGTTCACTTCCGTGCGCACAATTTCCCTATCAGAAATGAGTGCGCAGTGCTCTGGGGCGCATGGAATCTGTAGTAAGACTGTTGAATATGGGAAGCTTTGTAGACCCAAAAGAGAGAGAGAGAAGGAGATAGAACAGTGGGTTCACAGGTTCATCCCGGATAATGCCGGGAACTTTATCTAGTATTATAAAAAAAAAATAGTGGTGGGAGTAATTCATTGTGGTACAATTTTGCCCTTTTTTTTTGCTCGACTCTACAGCCTAAATGACAGTTTCAAAAATTATAAAATTAATTTTCTTAACTGTCAACTAATCCAGACCAATCGCTTTTGTATCGGCCGATTGTGTTGATTCAAGTTTCAGGTATTTTTAAATAAAAAGTTGTAAAAATGTAAAATACAATGATCTTTGTTTTGGCTCCCTGTAATAGGTAGAATGCGCATGACGTCACAGAGTGGTTTCGTTTTGGTTTTCCGCCATGTTGTTTGGCCAGTGGAGTCGATTCAAGTGAGTGCGAGGCGTGACGAATTCCACTTGGATATTAAAACAGTTACAATGATGGCGAAATGCATCGTTGTTGGTTGCAGCAACAAGGGTGGAAAGGGTGGCTGTAAGATGTTCAGATTCCCTAGCGTCCGTGTTAAGGAGGGAAAGGAAGTGAAAGAATTAACGGAACGCCGACGTCGTCTGTGGTTGAAGGCAGTGAACAGAAAGGGAATTGACTCCAAAACTCTGAAGCCGCACCATTTTGTTTGTGCCGAGCACTTCGTCTCAGGTAATCATCATTTTACATCTTAACTGAATAATGTGATAAAACTAAGCCTGTTATTTTCGTCGCAGGAGAGCTAGATCTAGATCTCCATAGGCTACATGTATTGCACAATATTGCAGGCCAGATAGATCTAGCCTAGGGCTCTAGAGCAATATAATTATTATATCCGAGTGACGGTAGGTGTCTGACAGAATTAACGGTTAGGACCAGGCAGTTCGGTAATAGGTTTTGGAACTGGGTTAGTTGTGAATTTCTTTCAAGTTGAATCATTAAGAACATCCTACTTGTTAGTGTGTTTTCTGGCGGTAAGCAGATTCAGTAAATTCCTTCTGAACTGCACTGATCAAGATCCTAGATCTAGTAGGCCTGATTTCATCCATTTTAAACAAGTTCAACATGTTGTCCTTTCAGATTACTGTTGCTTAATGATACAGTGTAATTTAATTTGATAAAATTTTATGTTAAAATGACAAGGCAAAACTGAGCTGCCACAGATAGGTTGGGGGAATTCCCCCATTATTGTAGGTGTAAAAACTCGTGGTGCACACTAGATAGGCCACAATGTCTGGAAATGTGACCGCCGGAAAGTCTTTCTGGGTCCAGCTGGTGTCATAGTGAGGCAGATTTGTGTCATAATACACACTAATTGTGGGTTTTGTGGTAAAAGCACCAAAACTTCCACAAATGAGGTTAAGGACATACTAAAAGAATTTAGATATAGTGCCAAGCTGAATTTTTTCCCAGAAGCCCATAAATTTCAAAAATCCAAGATGGCCGCCATCCGAGACAAAATATCTGTAAACGGTCATATCTTTGCCAATATTTGACACCAAAACATAAATGAGGAGTCTTTTTGTATGTTTTCAGACATAAGGAATCCAATAGAACCATTATTTAGTTGATAAAATGCATATAAAACAACATATTGATCAAATTCATGTTAAAATTCCAGATAGCCGCCATCATTGATATCTGTAAATGGTCATATCTTTGTGAATAGTTAAAGCAAAAACATAAATGACTCGTCTGTAAGTTATTCCAGGTACTGCCCTGTGTACTTTAATTTTGATCTGTACAATCATACAATCACGAATGCCTGAAGAGGCTGGTCTCTTTTTACAAGATGGAAAAGAGATTTCTCAAAGGCAAAAGCAAATGATGTGTTGTGTGAGGTCTTGTATTGCTACACCTGGTCGTTCCATGCAATGTTGTTACTCAACAAACTGCTGAACTCTGGCAGTTTAAAATATAGAGTACAATGAAAGTCCGAGTGGCCACCTATGTGGTTTGGATACACGGACGTACTCGTAAGTGAGAACTCATAGACATCTTGTTCCACTTAGGCTTATCAATTTCATATGACAGAGTTCTTGACATATCCATGGACACGGCCATATCAGCAGCCCAACAGTATGAATCCGAAGGGGTTGTCTGTCCCCTTATCCTACGAAAAAATCTGTTCACCACAGCTGCTGTTGACAACCTAGACCACAACCCGAGCTCAACAACTGCTCACGGTGCCTTTCATGGCACAGGCATTTCCCTTTTCCAAAACAGGGAAACAGAATCTGATGGAATCATGCGTCACATATCAGAAATGCAACCCAATCGACATCTTTCTAGTAAACAGATACCATCTCTTCCTGAATCATATACAACGCTGACCCCGGTGACATCAAAGAAGGATCTGATCATCCCTCCAACTCAGAGTACATTGACCAGTGACTGTGAACTTGTTAAAACTGCCATGGAAGAGGAAAAGAAGTGGCAGAACAATACACGTCGACTCCTAAGTGAAGGGGTCCAGAATGTTGATGATCCAGTCTCTTGGGCTGCATTCCATTCTAATCAGGGGCAATCACGTGAGTTTGAAGTCACTATCGGATCTCTTCTGCCACTGTTCCCGGATGACTCAAAGTCTGTGGCAATGATTCGTCATGCAATGGATGTCGTACAACGTGCTGTTCACCACCTGAATCCTGGGCAGGTGCCTGTGTTGACAGTAGACCAACCACTGTATGCAATCGCTAAACAGATTCAATGGAACTGGCCGAATGAGTATGGGGAAGAGATGTTTGTCATTCTACCAGGTGGCTTACATTTGGAAATGGCATCCTTAGCAACTATTGGAGATTTGCTTGATGGTAGTGGATGGACGCATGCTTTGGCCCAAGCAAACATTGCTACACCTGGAACAGCCGAATCATTCCTGAAAACAGCGCATGTCACACGGACGAGACATGCACACCAAGTAACAGCCAGTGCATTATCAATACTGTTGCACACGGCTTACGATGCTTACAGCTGTGAAGAAAATGAACCGAAATCTTTTGACGAATGGTGGGTGAAGCGAACTGAGGCCTCCCCACAATTTCAATACTGGTTGATAATCATGCGACTTGAGCTACTAGTATTGGTGTATGTAAGATCTCTTCGTGATTCTAAGTTCTCGCTTTACGTCTCTGTACTTACAAAGCTCGCACCCTGGTTTTTCGCCTTGGACCACACACACTACTCTAGATGGGTGCCAATTCACATTCGTGACATGATGACATTGCAGGAACGACATCCTGATATAGCAAACCAGTTTTCTCAAGGAGGATTCGGTTGTCCACAAAACAAAGCGTCCATTCTCTGCAATAGCGATCGATCGAGCACACGAACAAAACAACAAAATCGTAAAAGGAGATGGTGGGGCAGTAGGGTTGTTTGCAAAACCCCAAAGCTCTATTGCGTTGGATGGTGGCGGGACCGGAACTAGCAAGGGTTATTGAAGAGTTTGAGGTTAATTGTCTGGATGGAGGTACAGGGATAACTAACAGAACCAATCTCAAGCACCACGAGCATACTGCGTCTGCACAAGTCAAATTTGCCAATGAGGTTGGTGCTCTCGTTGAAGCATTTGAAGATATGGGAAATCCATTCATGGAAGAGAGTGGCGACCTCCTGATTCTTGACAGCCGAGATGTCGCTGATCCAGCTATAGTCCAAACTGTGCGTGTAATAGAGAAGACAGACCAAAGCCAGTATGACAAGTACATGACCGAGCGAGTGATAGCGCGAACCAAATCTGTTTTTGATATTATCAGTAAAAATCAAATGCCCTTGTTCAGCAGACCACCATCGAGAGTTCCATCAAAAACAAACCAAACCATCACATCCTTAAAGGGTGACTCTTCGTTGTTCTCAAGACTGTACATTGCTAGTCAAACCCGCGATGGAGACTTGGACAATTTCTTCAAACATGAGAATCATGCATATCCTCCTTCATTGTCCCAGCTAGGAAAACTTCGGTTTGGCACGAAATCTGACCTTGTCGAATGTCTGGAAAAGTTTTGCACATCTTGTGGAGAGGCTCCATTGATTGACGTCATCATATTGGATGGTGCTGCCATCATCAACATGCTGAAACCAATCGGTGTGAAGTCATTCCAAGAATATGCCACACATGTTTTTCTACCGTTCATCAAAGCCCAGCTGCGAAACGTAACCAGAATGGACATTGTTTGGGATGTGTATCTGGAAGACAGCTTGAAGTCAACAGCTAGGGAGATTCGAGGAAGAGGTATTCGGCGGCGTGTTGCACCTTCCAACAAAATCCCAGGTAATTGGCAAGAGTTCTTGAGACTGGCAGACAACAAGACGGAACTATTCGACTTCTTGGCTCACCAGGTGGTAGAAAACCTTTCTGGAGAGAAGGACGTCTACACAACATGTGGTCAGAATGTGCTGTGCTCTCGAGTTCACCAAGACATGTCATCTCTTGCACCATGCACACATGAAGAGGCGGACACCAGGATGCTACTTCACGCAGTTGATTCAGCAAACAAAGGATATCGCAGAATTATGTTGCGTACTGTGGATACAGATATTCTCGTCCTGGCAGTGTCCACTGTTGTGTGCCTTGAGGACACCGAAATCTGGGTTGCGTTCGGCACTGGCAAACACCTGAGGTACATTCCTGCACACGACATCGCCAAAGAACTTGGTTATGAAGAGGCATGTGCACTTCCCATGTTCCATGCCTTCACGGGTTGTGACACTGTGTCTTCGTTTGCTGGCAGGGGAAAAAAGACTGCATTCAACACATGGAAGGCTTTCGATGAGGTCACACCTGTATTTTCTACCTTGTTGATGGACCCATCGGCGTTCAACGACGATTGCATGTCTGTGTTGGAGACATATGTTGTACTTCTGTATGACCGCACTTGCACAGAAACTACTGTGAACTCGGCCAGGAAGCACATGTTCACCACCAAAGACAGATCTATGGACAACATACCCCCAACAGCAGCAGCCCTGCTACAGCACACAAAACGGGCAATATATCAGGGTGGATATGTGTGGGGACAGGCACTCGTCCGTTCTCCAGTTGTTCCATCTCCAGACACATACGGTTGGCGAAAGAGTGTGACACAAGGCTGGCAACCATTCTGGACACTGCTGCCAGAAGCGGTGGCCTCATGTTCTGAATTATTAAAATGTGGATGCAAGAAAGGGTGTAGAGGACTATGCAAATGTGTCAGGGCTGCTCTCAAATGTACATCACTCTGTCATTGCAACGGGAACTGTGACCACAATGATAGCAATTAGGTATTATGATATTCCACATCGGCAATCTAGACATAGTAACCACTCATATATATTCAAAATTTAAGTGGTAACCATTTTGAATTTTACATGAATTTGTCAATATCTTGTTTACTATGCATTTTATCAACTAAATAATGTTTCCATTGAACCCCTTATGCATGAAAACATACAAAAAGACTCCTCATTTATGTTCTTGTGTCAACTATTCACAAAGATATGACAATTTATAGATATTGTGTCTAGGATGACGGCTATCTTTAATTTTACCATGAATTTGTCAGTATGTTGTTTTATATGCATTTTATAAACTAAATAATGGTTCCATTAGATTCCTTATGTCTGAAAAAGTACAAAAAGACTCCTCATTTATGTTTTTATGTCAACTATTCACCAAAATATGACAATTTACAGATTTTTTGTCTCGGTTGGCGGCCATTTTGGATTTTTAAGTTTTTTGGGCTTCTGGGAAAAAATTCAGCTGGCACTATATATAATTTCTTTTTGTATGTCCTTAACCTCAAAGGACATAAAAACAAGGATAGGAATGGCAAAACACAAAATGGTTCAACTCAACAACATTTGGAAGGATAGAGGCACACCAACGGACCTCAAAGTGAACATACTTAAGTGCTTGATCTGGCCAGTCCTACTATATCGTTGTGAAGCCTGGACACTCAAAAAGGCAGACATAACAAGATTGGAGGCAGCTGAAATGTGGCTTTACAGAAGGCTACTCAGAATAAGTTGGACAGAAAGGAGAACAAATACAAGCATCTTAGAACAGCTTGGCACCACCAGAAGAATAACACCTGAAATAAATAAAAGAAGACTTGCATACATCGGCCACGCGGCCCGAAACAAAAGCACGGCCCTTATGATATCAATCCTTCAAGGAAAGACAGAAACAAAGAGAAAACAAGGAAGACCACCCATTACATATCACGATAACATCAAGAAAGTCAGCCAGCTGGAAATAAGTGAACTAACTAGGAAAGCTAAGGACAGGATTGGGTGGAGGAGATTTTGTCGTGACATCCACTGTAGCAGCTAACATCGATGACGATGAAGCCGACAGGTGAGGTGAACCTCATTTATGCAAATTTTGGTGCTTTTACCACAAAACCCACATTTATTTCACAAAACTGCTGCACTATCAGGGATGCTATAAGGATCGAGTCCTTTTACTTTTGCAATTTTTTCTTCGTACCTGGCCCGACTGACTGGGTCCAAATGGCTTACTTTAGCGTCTTCTACACCGCATTCCTCCATTGTTGTGGACAGGTCTAGCTAAACAACATGGCGGACCCAGAAGTAAAGTGAAATATGCGCATTCTACCTATAAGCCAATCGCACTGGAAACGATTAGTAATACGTGTTCAGTTCGGTGCGGGCAATTTCCCTAACAGAAATGAGTGCGCTCTGGTGTGCATGAAATCTGTAGTAAGACTGTAGAATAATTATGGGAAGCTTTCGAGACTAAAAGGAGAGAGAGAGAGAGAGAGAGGGAACGGTGGGTTCACAGGTTTATCCCGGTAATGCCCCGAACTTCATCTAGTTAGTGAAAAAACATGGCACTTAATTATGGATTTGCTGAAAATTTAAATAGTACAAAAATCTTATGCTAAATTTTTGTGGTGTGTTTCAGTAATTGTAACAATGTCATTGCGCCAGGCTAAATCATTAGCCATTTTACTGAAAAAAGAAGTCCAATTATTCAGCCAGCGGTTTGCTCCGCAGGCTTGACAAAAGGCTGGGCTTATCCATCTATCTATCTATCTATCTATCTATCTATCTATCTATCTATCTATCTATCTATCTATCTATCTATCTATCTATCTATCTATCTATCTAAATGTCTGTCAATGTGTCTGTCCTTCCGCCTATCTATCTATCTATCTATCTATCTATTTATCTATCTATCTATTTATCTATCTATCTATTTATCTATCTATCTATCTATCTATCTATTTATCTATCTATCTATCTATCTATCTATCTATCTATCTATCTATCTATCTATCTATCTATCTATCTATCTATCTATCTATCTATCTATCTATCTATTTATCTATCTATCTATCTATCTATCTATCTATCTATCTATCTATCTATCTATCTATCTATTTATCTATCTATCTACTTATCTATCTATCTATCTATTTATCTATCTATCTATCTATTTATCTATCTATCTATCTATTTATCTATCTATCTATCTATCTATCTATCTATCTATCTATCTATCTATCTATCTATCTATCTATATCTATCTATCTATCTATCTATTTATCTATCTATCTATCTATCTATCTATCTATCTATCTATCTATCTATCTATCTATCTATCTATCTATCTATCTATCTATCTATCTATCTATCTATCTATCTTACATCTTTCAGATCATTAACTTTTTTGCAAAAGAAAATAGAATAACCTGTTCTCTCTCGCGACTGCCCTGATCTTGCCCCCTCCCTTGTATTTCCAAGCCCCATACCATGCTGTGTTATACCATTGTCCCCACTCACAACCCCGCCACTAATCTTTATCCCCCTCCCTCTCCCACTTCCTTGTCCCGTTCTCGGCCCCCCCCCCCCAACTGCCCACGCCGTCTCTCTTTATGTCAGTTTCTACCCCCATCGCCACCCTCACCCTTTTTCTCCAGCTTCTACTTTTGCCTTGTGCTCTTCCCCTGCCCCCAACCTCCAGCATTCGCTATCACCTGCATCACACCTGCCAAAAAGGATGATTTATGAGTTTACCGGCTGATTACTCTAGAATATTTCACATGTCGCGCAACATTCCAAAGTCGTGATGCTTCACACTTTGTCTCCCGTTCTTACCAACACAGAGAAGTCGCGATAAACATAGCAGGGGACTGGTCAACAAGGTACAAACCTACACATACAGTTATACGCACATACACATGGACACACTTATAAAATGCGTCGTTAGTTCTTGTTTGTTCTATTTCCATTGTCTGATCGTATAGAAGAGGTATAACAAATGTACACTTTGACGCTTGTTTAAAATGCACTGTGGCACTTATCAATCTGTTTCACAGTTCCGATTATTCTAACTCTCATTATAGTCTAATACAAAAGCCTCAAACGTTAAAAGTGGAATTCATCAGTTGTCCAAAAAGTGGAGTTGGAACAAACGAGAACTAAGGTCGCAGTAAGTAAGAACTAATTGCAAAACTTACGCTGAGAACTCCCAAATGACCACAAAACATAGAAACATGCTGTTTTCACCCTTCATCCCTTAAAAGACAAGATACTTGCAATGGACGAACGAAACTGTGATTATCAACTCGTATATCGGATTAGTGGGGACAATTTTCGAAGTTGAGCCTTACCTTTTCCATGCTTGATTTTATAGTCTAACATTATTTGCTTTTTCTGTCCATATTTTGTGAAGTTACTTTTCCCAGTGTCATCTTTTGGCATTTTGGCTGTGCTTTCCGGTGCAGTATCAAATGTTTACGGTGTATAAAGTAGTACGTACTGAGTTACTGAGGAAATCGTATATTTTTATGAAACCCGAGAGTAAGCTGGGTTATTCTACTATAATAATGCATATATACACACACATGCACGCATTACAATTTACTCTATTAACAGAAAATAACTGCGAAGTACTCAAATAACGACTCAGTTCGTGTTCTAAATCAGGTCCTGGCAATTTTATGTTATGCCTTCATACAAACTCTTGCCAATGTAAATGACGGTGTTATTCTGCTGGACAATGCTTAAGTCTGTCTGAACTCCAGCACAAACAATAAAGTTGTGTTTAAAGACCAGAGAGTAAACTGTCTTCTGTGCAAGGCACGTTAATTCACAATTGTTATTTTTAAAGTGAGGCACCTGAAAAGAGCCGAAGTTTTGGGAGGCACGAAATATATACTTTTGCTTAGTATTTTATTGGTATATTTATTATACTTTTTGTTAAAAATCTAAATATTAGCTTGTTTGTGACTTAGATATAGGAGTAAACCTTGCAATCTGACAAGGGAATCAGTCACTCTCCTATTGTATCACAAGGTCTGCTCGCTGGGAGCAGTCACTCTCTTATTGTATCACCCTGCCTGCTCACGTCACAATCTTTGCCTCCCCTCCCCCCCCCCCACACACACACATGCTGAAAACAATACTTTGGGGGATCAATTATAATTGAAACACAAGACCGATGGCCACAATGACATTGAAAAATCAGGTTTCTCGTTTTAGCTGGAGTAAAAATCCTCTGAGTCTTGAGAACGGATAAAAGTTGAATGGGGTTTGGGTAGATT